>JAMPIV010010224.1:162500-543930 GCA_024509875.1 Oreohelix idahoensis | reverse complement strand
TAATAGCCCACAATCGTGTTAGGCGTCATTGTGCGCTCCTATCATGTGGTTTGACTTACTAGTATGGTACGTAAATTTTTTTCAAACACGTTAAAAAAAATCTTATGAGCAGAAATGAGGTTTGCTGCAACTCCCCATTTTGGTGTTTGGTAATAATTTATTATTTCCTGGAACTATTTCGTAACGTGTTCATATATTTGTCACAAGCCCGATGAAACCTAAGACTATTTAAAGGACTTCTGCTGCGTTCAAAATATGCAATTTCTTCGACCTCCTGTTTCGAAGATTGTGCGGTCCTGGGTAAAGTTTAGGATTAATTTAGGTCATTACGCAGGGCCTCTCAATGTTTTTCCAAGAAATACAGCACACGTTTCAATGAAGAAAGCGGGTATAATACCGTAAGCTTTTACTATCAACGTGAAAGCGTTACAATTTGCAGACGAAGCAGAAAACAAGGGGGATTTCGAGTACATTCTTTGTGACAGCACTGTCATTTTACCATTGCTCTTCTCTTTATTAATTTTATTTGTTAGGCTTCATATTTACCTAATAATTTATATATGTGGATTAGAATATTTCATGACACCTCCCCTCTTAAAACAGACATTATATGTCGTCCTTTATTCTATATACACATAGAGAAATTTATTATTATTTCTGGGGTTTACGGTGATTCTCATCACACGGATGGCGGCTTAAAAAATCCGCTCCCAGATTGGTTTTTCCAGATATATATTCAATGCTAAAATTATATGGAGCCAGAAGCAAAGACCATCGGAGTAACCTAGAGTTCTCATGCTTAGCCTGTGCTAAAAACGATAAAGGTTTGTGGTCAGTTTGCAACTTAAATGCCTTCCCATATAGATAAATATTGAATTTCTTTATTGCCCATATTACTGCAAGACATTCTTTTTCGCTAGTTGAGTAGTTGATTTCAGCTTTATTCAACTTTCTTCTAGCATATGCCACTGGGCTTAATTCCCCATCCAATGCATCTGATTTCTGTAGTAGAGTTGCACCTAACCCAATATTACTTGCATCCGTCCTTACTATGAATTCTTGACTTAAGTCAGGTAATTTCACAATGGGTTTACTTGTGAGCTTTTCCTTCAATTTCACATTGTGGAGTCCCATGGAATGCGAGCTGGAAGGCCCCTGTGTACGTGGCAATTCAGTTATACTGCACTGTATGGAATTAAAGTTTTTGATATACTTCTGGTAGAAACCACATAATGAGACAAAGGATCTCACGTCCTTCTTGGTTTGTGGTCTCGGGGCTTTCTGTAGTTTCTCTAAATTCTTTGGGTCAGGGGTCATGTTTCCCTGATAACTGTGTGTCCCAAAAATTCCAATTCTTTACATCCAACGCAACATTTGGTTGGTCGGGCTGTTAAATTTGCCTCCCTAAGTCGATCAAACAGCATGTTCAGAGAGTCAATGTGTTCCTCAAATGTTTCTGTTGCTATAAGGATATCATCCATAAAATTTGTTATACAGGGATTATTCAGAGGATCCAATAATTTTCTCATCATTCTAGAGAAGAGACTAGGCGCATTCTTCAATCCAAATGGCAATCTATTAAACTCATAGTGTCCTTCTGAGGTACGAAAAGCTAGGTATGGTCTAACCTCAGGCTTTACTGGAATCTGATAGTATCCTTTACTCAGATCCACTTTTGAGAAATATTTAGCTTTATTTAGTCTGGCAAACAGCTGATTTGTATCCGGCAATGGATCCACCTGTCCTTCTGTAATAGCATTCAGTCTCCTGTAATCTATACAGAGTCTATGTTCTCCAGAGGGCTTCCGTAAGAGTACAACACCGGAACTATACGAAGACTCACTGTGCGAAATAATTCCTTCCTTCAATAGATAGTCTATCTCTTCCTTCAAAGCTTTTTCCTTAGCAAACGGAATCGAATATGGTTTCATACAGACAGGTGTGGAGTCTATGAGTTTCATATCATATTCCAATAGGTTTGTATGCCCTGGTCGGTCTGTTAACACCTCTGCATGATTATTTAGAACCTGTTGCACTCTCTCTTTCTGAGTTTTCGTTAAATGTGTACTGATTTTCACCTGGTCTGCTGTCTCACAGGGGTGTAATGGATATTCAAATGATGAAAGTGGTTCCTTTTTCATCTCCATGGCGATGGACAAGGTCAACAAGTGTGTCTCTTCCTGATGTTCTCTGTCCAAATATTTCTTCAGGAGATTCACAGGTATACGATTTTTTCCTTTCCCCTTCTTTGCTAATCGTATATTTTGTTCTAGTCACCTTACTCTAAAACGTATATGACCCTGCCATCCAAATTTGTAACGGTGACTTCTGACTCCCAGGCAACATGATGCAGTAACTTTCTCTCCCACAGCCAAAGTCTGTCTTTCGCCGTCCTGTATAATTGGCAGCATGTCTTTTCCTCTGCTTGTTTTTCAAAGTTTCATTTTGCAAGTTTACAGCCAGTTTCAAACCGAGGGGTCAGCTCATGCAACATATTGGTTAGAAATGTAATAATGTTTTCCTCTGCCTTTGTCATCAGTCCCTCGTTCTTAACTTACGCTACATGTGGACCTTTAAATTGTGGGACCGATAGGTGTCCAGCACCGGTTTATGTCTCTCTTCCACTCACGAAGCTGGATAGTGATGATTTTTCCTCCCAAATTATCATTCACAAACGACCGCGACCAATTTTTCTGTCGGGGGCTTCTTCCCCTCTTATAAAATTCTTGAGGAGAGATTTCCTCTCTACAGCTCCCTCTTCCTCCAGTGGTTTATACGCCGTTGAGGATTGTCGCTTATTCCTGGGGTAAAGAAACATCTTTTTGCACTCTCCGCATAGTGGCCATTTGTTTTCAGGGAAGGTAGCTGGCCGTGTAAAGGGGCTTCCCGCATTCCCAGGTGGTCCCTGCTTATCTTATTCTATATTTCGCTTTTTAGTATTCGGCCGATAATTGGTGCCCCGTGGCGGGGCCTATCCGGAGCCATGTTCCCATGGGTGGTGTGCCCATCATGTGCTTTGCTACACCTTCTACATATTTTCGCTATGTGCCCCATCTTGCGTGGGGCCATATTATAATTTGTGACCACCTGTGTGAATGATGTAAACTAGAGTCTCATGTCCCCATCTGGTTTCACATGTAGGCTCCTTAGTTAATTCGGCCGATTAGCTTTTTGGAGGAAGAACCAGCGGTCCCGGGACCATGGATCTATGTCCAGGCCTGCCGATACATCCATCTTTGTTGTGCATTATAAAAATCGCCTGCCGGGTGGTAGAACAAGTTGGGACTAGTGTCTGTTAACTAGCTTGAGTTTTTATCCCAGCCTGGTATCCTTCCTCAATCTCTTTCTGGAGGGGAGCTAACCATATTATCCTTTCCCTCCCGCCTGTCTTGAGGTCGACCGGACCTGAAGGTTGCCATATACACATGGTCCTTCTGCAACGGGCAGGTCCAGAGTGTCCATCGCTGTCAATGCTTTACTCCTCCGTTGGTGCCGTGGTGTATAATGTTGCGTGCATCATATTTCCTTTCTTCGATTTGGGGGAAGGTATGGGTGATTGCCTGTCCGTGGGCCTTAATCATTGTGGGGCTTTCCGTGGAAGTTGATGCCTAGATCATATGATTATGAAAATGTCTGGGGTGGCCCGAAATAGTGGCCTCCTTGTCTGGTTTGTACCTTGACCGCTGAGGAGCCTTGATGTTACCTTTCAGCAATCATTGAGCATACTCACCCAGTCCCCTCCCCCCCCCCCCCCTCCCGCTGCACCTTGTTCCATGAGAAACTTTCTCAGGTCTGGAGCCATGGACTCTCTTAATTGCTCTATAAGGACCATTTCCTTTGTAAAATCGTGGGGTTCCCCTAGATGAATTCCATGTGCTCCTTGGTATGGGGCTCGATTCGTGCAGAGAATTTGGTGAATCCATTTCACCTGACATAGTTTTAGCATTCCTAATTTTTTTTTTCTTTTCTGTAAAACTCTGCATTCTTTTCATACCTTAACAAAAGAGCCTGCTTTAGCATGTCATAATTTTCCTGATCACCTCTGCTCATTTTTGCAAAAACTTCATAAGCTGCCCCACGAAGTCCCTGAGATAACGTTAAGCTCCACCTTTCTCTCTCTAACCCATACGTGGTAGCTAATAGTTCGTACCTATTTATATAGCTCTCAATATCATCGTCTTTCTCAACAAAATGATCTAAATGAAAATTCATAGCTGAGATTGAGGCTCCCTGAGTAACCGTAGCATCAGAGGCAAAGGGACTGGCACCATTTTCAGGAGCATGGCCTTGAAACTCAAACTCCCTTAGTCGTAACTCATGTTCCCTTTGTAATCTCTTCTCCTCCTTTTTGCTTCCCTCTCTGCAGCTTTTCTCTTCTCTTCTCTTTCTGCAGCTAATTTATACTCATCTCTTTCTGCAGCTAATTTCTTCTCTTCTCTGTCTACCGAATGTCTTCCTTCTGCAGCCTTCTAATTTCCTCCTTCCCTTCGCAACTAATCTTTTTTTTTTTTTTTTTTTTTTTTTTTTCTCTCCCTTGTCGCATTTTTTCTTTTTTTTTTTTTTCGCGTCCATTTCGTACCTCGTTTCACCAGCATGCTTCCAACCTCTTAGGCTCAGCCGTCAAGCTGCAACCTCCTTAATTTTCAGCGGCATGTTTGCATCCTCTTAAGTCTCAGCCTCTAACTTTCCTTTCGGCCTTCTTTGTCTAATCTTCGTCCTTCTGCGCGGTTCAAATAAAATTTGTCACATTCGTTGTGACTTAGCAACAACCTGAAGCTTGGCCCATCTAATCCTAACTCTTTTGCAGTCTGAACCGCAGCAGATCGAATTTGGCCAGGTCCGCCATTGTCTATCAGTGTAAATGTATATTCAATGTCGAAACCAACAATTATGAATTGCTAACGAGATATCTAAATGTGACAACACAGCACCGTGAGCTCAACCTTATTTAATTCCACCCAAGGATACCTTTTAATTCTTATAGTGTCCCTGAAGGTAGTACACCCAATTGGGTTTAACTAGTGTAAAGATTCTAAATCCCATAGAGCGAGACCCCAAGAGATAGGGGGGGAATGGGGATGGATATAATGACTTGATAGGGAACTTAGTGTCGGACGGGAGTATCACTCTGTGAAGGTATCTATATCTTATTAAAGTAGGTGTATTATATATAACCTTACTTTTCTACCACATAATCTATATTATCTCAGTCAGAATTAATTCTGGAATAGTGTGATGCTACGTTATGTGTCTAGGGTATGAGTATGGTGAAGTGTAAGTCACAACAACAGACAGATAAACAATTTAATTTAATCCCACTACTCTTGACAACACTTGAAACTCCATACAAATAAACACTCTACAAAAGATCTTTATTAATCACTGATAAACTTTCGAATAACAATAAAGTATTCATTACTCAATAAATGATTTTTGTCCGGATTCCAACTACAAGGGAACCAGGAATCAAAATCATTTTTAAATTGACTAGATAGAGTACAGAATGTATTTAAAATGAAAGATTGTAGTAACATATCTTAGTATCAATTGTCTATGTGTGTCCAGTTGTGTATAGTATTAAATGAGTAATACTTTTTGTTTTGTGTCCAACTCGTGTATTGGATTGGCCATCCGGTACTCAAATGGTGCTTTGAATTATTAAGGTTTTATGTTCATCAGGCCTTATTTAAGACAATTAAATTACCCTCTTGATTGATTTTTATTAATGTTAGTTCATAGATGAGGGGTCAAAATGTGTGAGCTCTGCTGGCCAATTCGCTGATATCTTGAGTGAATGCGCAGGAGAGAACTCCGCTGCTGCGATTTCTCTGCTGCTCAGAACTCCTCACTTTAGCTAAATAACCAAGATTTGCGGTCCCCACTCTAGATCTCTTTTCGCTCGGTCAATATCCTCAGTACCACATACCTCTGTCCCGGAAATCAAAGGATGACCTTCTACTTCTTTAACTAATTTATAGTTCTTTTACACTATCAACAATACATCACAAACATTGCGTTCAAGCGTACCATCATCACTTCGTTCAAATACTTTATACCAGCATACCACCCTAATGGCACTACTCTACCCCTGCACTTCCCAGCCATTATTTCTGTCTATCAATCATCCAGGTGTCAGTGTACTATTGGCCCTTTCCATGCCGTTTACTCTCCCGACACCCTCTTTCAGCTGGGAGCATTACAGCTTTACCTCACGTTGCCACTGAACACACTATATATACCAGGCATAAATCACAACAACAATTCACATTCAATTTTCATTAAAAGATATTGAATGGGTTCATTCTTACCTCTATTCATACGAATAACACAGAGTCGGTTTTTACAAGGAATTCTGGCACAAACTGGCACAAATTTCCTCTCCGTTGCCAGCTTTTATTGACATAATAGATGCTGGCTCAACGCACTGGCGTTATCCAAGCTTATTTAAAACATGTGGGTTTCGAACTACGCGCTCCTATGGTTATACTCACGAGTTCTGCCCAATGAGCCACGTGGTTCGACAGTGGTTATTGTAAAAAAGGTTACTTTTGTCCCCTCTCCCTTGACTACGAACCATAGAGGATGTTATAGGCCGTAAACCAATCGTGGGTGGTAGGCGTCTATGTGGGGCCTCACAATCAATTGAGTTTACATGGGAGCTTATTATCGTAAACGTAAAGTGGTGTTCATACACGTTGCTATAAAAAATAAGTATGAGCAGAAATGATTTCCATGGCTGGCAGGCACCCCCAATAATTGATTATGGGGCGGGGTATTAATTATTATTAATGCTACTATTTTTGCGATAACTTTTACAGATGTATTTATGGGCAGCAAGCCCTATGAACCACAAAAATACTATATTGTATAAGCTACGTCCCGCGGGCTGCCAAAAGATCAATTTTCTTCTACCGCCGTGTTGCGATGAGGTGATGATCGTACGGTGTGATTATTGGTTTCAAACGGAAACCCATCTAGTTTACGTTCCGAATTCGCCGTTTGTCTGATAAGATCTGATTATTTATATAACGCTAACTCGGATTAGAATGTATTTTGTAGCACTGTCCCATCGAATAATAAGTTAGTGCATGTAACTTACACGCGTTTGACAGCATGCGATCGCCGAACGTTATGTCGACTTTCTGCCGCGACCCTGCTCGATATCCTTTTTCCATCTGTTTGCGTTCGTTTTGTAAACTAAGATAATAATGTTAGGATTAATTTAGTCTTACCAGGCCTCTCTAGTGCTTTTCATGAAAGACAGCAAACTTTCATTAAAACGGGAATAATACATAACTTTTATATCATCGTGAAAGCTTACAAGTTGCAACAAGCAGTATACACATTTCGAGTACTGTTCCGATGACACACTTCATTTTACCTTTGCGCCGCCTGGATTATATGTATTTTAGCTTCAAGATACCTAATAAATTTATATATTGGATTAGAAGATGTCATGACAACGACATCATCTCCCACTTGAAACAAGCCTACACAAGTTGTCCATAACCTTGATACACATAGGTAAAATTACTCCTCACCTCTGCCACTACTCTAATTTTGATCACAGGGGTGCCGACTGAGGAAATCTGCACCGACATTCAATTTGCCTGGGATATATTGGATACTAAACTGATAAGGTTGAAGCAACAAAGACCACCGCAGCAATCTCGCGGTGTCATCTTACCTAAGATGAATTACAACGAGGAACCTTCTCACCACAAAAGTCCGACCTACAATAATTTGAATCTTCTTATTGCCCATTGTTACATAAACTTGCTTTTCGCTTGTGGATACTTTTCCGCCTTATGCATGCGGGCTTCATAAAGACGACTGGTTTCAGTTCCCCATCAGGTGAAGATGATCTTTGCAACAAAGCCCCTCCGAGTCCTACATTACTTGCATCGTTCGTTAGACTAAGTCCTTCATAGCAGCATTTATTACTTGCTATGAGGTGTCCTTTAAGGCTTGCTACGCGAATCACTTTCCAGTCCAAATAATGTTATCTGGATTCCCTTGCGATCAATCATCAAGTGCCACAAATAAGGAAAACTTGAATATGTTTTATAAAACCCAAGAACACACGATATCGCACGGCCCGTGTTTGGCTTGTGGTCGATTCTCGCTGAGTTTTCCTAGTTCCTTGGGGTCAGGGTCATGGTTTACCCGATATTCATTTTCCCAAAATTCCCAACGCGTGCATCCATTCAACAGGGTTTGCCGACATTAAGTTCGCGCCTCCCTAAGCCTATTTTTACAATCATGTAAGCGGCAGTGTTCGGCAAAGTCCTCTGTGCGACAAATATCATCCTTAAATTCTGATACATGTTTATTCAGGGATCCAACCAATTTGCGCATCATCCTTGAAAAACACTCGTGAAAAAAAAAAAAAGAAAAAAAAGCAGTTTTTTCAGTCCGATGACAGTTAATGCATTAGTCCATCTTGGCTAAAAAAAATAATGTCTCACTTCAGCTTCACTGGAATCGGTAATACGCCTGTACGAAATCCTCCTTTGATAAAGTTATTTGCCGGTTAATCTGCAATTATCGTTTTTGTCGGTAATAGCCACTTGTCCTTCTTGACAGCTGTCATTTTTCCCTATAATCTATGCACGTCGTGGGTTCCCCGACGGTGCTCATCAAGACACAACTGAACTAAATGATTCACGTGTGAAATGATCCCTCCTTCAATAAATAATCATTTCGCCTCTATGCCTTCTCCTTCGCGAACGGATAGAATAATTCCATACAAGGTTGAGTCTACCATTGCATTGCAGACGGAAATTTTTGTATGCCTGTTTACTGTTAATACATCTAGTTCCCCAAACTTTGAACTCTCTCCTCTATTTGTTAGGTCAGGTGCTTACTGACTTTTCCTGTCTGCTGTTGCACTAGATGTATGTATTCATTAGTGAGGTTCCTTTTTTTTTGGGGCCATCTGAGATTGCAATACCAATCAATAGGGTCTGTCTGATGTCGGTCCAATACTGCTGTATTTTGTTGACATGAGAAACTTGCTCCTTGCCCTTTTGCAATTTTAAGGTTTTCAACACCGTCTCTAGAACCGTTGTTACCTTGCCAACCAATTGTAATTTATTCTCTGCCGGGTAGTAAAAACACCTCGCGCCACAGCGAAGCGCGGCCTGTGCCTTCCCCTTGAAAATGATGCTGCCATTTGCTTCCTGGCTTGTTCAAATTACATGTGCCTTTTTCCAGCCTGCTGGCTTCAACATGTCCATTTCGGCACTTAGTATAAGGAAGTAACAGGTGCTTCCGCCTTTCGCACCGCCCAGGCCTGTATTAACTTCGAAAAAAAACTTTTATTGGCCTCCCAAATAGCAAGTTTCGGACCATCCCGTAACTATGTGTACCTCCCGATACCGCAAAACATTGCCGCAGGAAGTATCCCTCAGACCGTGTTGCGTTCCAGCTGCTCAGATAGATAGGTAGTCCCTTACCTCTCACCTGGCCTCCCTTTGATGTACGGACTACAGAATGTGTCTCGGAAAGAGGTTAAATACTCTTCCGTTTAGTTTCCCCTTGACTAGATCCTTTATCCGTCAAATGGATGCAATCCAAGCGTGAATATTTAAGTAGTGCTCTGCTCACGTGTTTGAAATCATTGAAGGCAGGCGATTAACACCGCTCTCCCCACAAGAACAATGTCCACCAGTAAGATTTAACTGTTCCTCCTCTTGTCCGAGTTAGTCCCACTATATCCACGCTTCCCTCTCGAAAGTTTCCCACATGGCATTTCCCTAGATTAATCAATCCCAGTGCCTTTGGAGCTACCCTTGGACATTCTGAAGATTTGACATATCTTTTTATACCTCCGTTTATCCCGGCCAGACGTAATGACAAGCGATACGCGCTGTCCTGGGCGCTATCCCCATGTGACCACTGAAGTAGCCTGCCCGATTCCTCTCTTTATCCCTATAGGAGTGAAAACAGCTTTGTGACCTGTGTTCAGGTCCGCCTCCTATATTAATTTGTACTTCATAAAAAGATTCCCCTTGCTCAGTGTGGGGCATTTGGGCTATTTTTTAAAACTTCTTATGTCCATTCCTCACCTGCGCCTTTCTTCATCTACTATGATGACATGGATATAACACCTCTTCCACCTTCTTCTTGACCTGTCTGCACTGTCGCCCAGGACACAGTTGCTCTGATTCCCCAAAAACGTATCTACACCCCAAAATCAAGGGAAGAAAGTGTTCATCCTAGCACTGCTGCTCTGTATTCTCCTTCCACATACAGTGTTTCACCGGATCCATCGATGAATGCTTAGGTAGTCCTTATCACCCGTTTAGTTCCCTGTTCTTCTGTGGGAATAACTGTCTTGGTCCAACTAGCCGAACTGTCAACTAAGATAATCCCAATCCGTAAGCTAAAGCACCTTATGTGAACCCCTGGACAAATAAACATCCTCACAACTGGGGTATAAGTTCCTGTTGTCCATTAATTATCCTTTAATCGGTGCGTCCCCCGACTGTCATGCACAAGGGAAATGTTTCCGTCGTCAAATTCGGTTACGGTTAGCTTCTTGCCCATTTATCACATCTTTTTCCTTGTTAAAACGGTTTCCTTTCATTATTTTTTGGGTCAGGAACTGTGATTTCTGTCGCGATTTCATTTGCTCGTGCCGCTCAATGTTTTGTCCTACCTCTATACACGTCTCTATTGTCAAATTTATTAAATGGCGTGGAGCTATTAAAATATCTATGATGTGATTCTTGTAGCACCACTTATACCTCTGCCTGGCTGCCTGAATACCTCTCAGCACATGTAAAATCCTCTCCCAATTCTCCTCACCTGGTCCAGAAAAGGTTCTCATTCTACCAGGGACTCCGCGCCCCAATTGCTAAAATCAATCATGATCTTATTCTTAAATCTTGGGTCTCCCCAAGCATCCTTTTCTCCAAATAGTTTTCCAGTCCTGCCAGAATTGTGAGGTCTCCCCAACAACATTTTTGGAAGTCCTATAGTCTACGATAAAATTCACACATTCTTCGCGTCCTTAATATCATCCTGCTTTAACATGTCATAAGTGCTTGGTCCCTTCCTTTCATTTGACTAAGACTGTCTTAAGAAGTAACCTCTCAGGCCTTGGTGATAACGTTTATCTCCACACTCTCTCTCGCTAAACCCATCTTAGTGCTATTAACTCTAAACTCCTAGTAACCCGCGATTCATCGCTTGTGCACAAAATGGTCTATTGGTACCCCATAGCTGAGTTGACGCCCAGACGAGCGTACATCTTAGGCAAATGCTTCACCAGTTTCAGAGCTGCCTTGTAATTCCAGCTCCCTTATCGAATGCGTGCGCCCTTTGCAACCTTCTATCGTGCTGCCTCCGTGGCGCCTTTTTATCTGCGCCCGCCCTTTTCCCGTTGTATCGTCTGCCTCCTTCTGCGTTGGTTCTTCTGCTCAATCTGCACCTCTTATTTCTCTATCAGCCCTCAATTTGTAACCTCTTCTCGTCAGCCAACCTTGCAACTCGAATTTTCTTCTTTCAGCCTCTTTTTCTAATCTTCTTTCTCTTCCCGTTCAATATAATTTAATCACATTCCCAGCCGTTACGATGTGAATTAAAAATCTGACCACCATTCCCATCTCCTTTGCCGTCAGCACAGGCATATGTTCTAATTTTGCCAGCTCCGCCATACTTTTTAAACTAATCTAGCAATAAGCAAATAAAATTTCCAACCTCTAAATACTTATAATGTACCGCTAGACTAAAATTGTTCTAATTAAAGGTAATTATCTAACACTCTTGAAAGTCAACCAATCTCTAATTGCCCTTTTATTTAAAGGGACACTTTTAATTTTAAGGGAATTGTACGACTTTTTTGGTTCCCCTAATTGTTATTTCTCCCACCAGGAGATCCTTTATATTATCTGTTTATGTAATTATCCCTGGACAAGACCCCATATATATGTAGTGGATGTTTGGATTGGTATTGTAAAGATTGGTGATATTACTTAAGTGTGATGTATGAGGTTCAGCTTGTGAAGGCTCCTGATCCTGATATAATGTAGCTGTGAATTTTGCAGAAGGCCTTTCTTGTACCACTACGACCTCACACCGTATCTTGTTTTTTTTTTAATGGAATGTGGCTATCGTTTAAAATCTAGGGTACTGAATGTATAATGTGTTGTATTGGACTGTATACAAACACACCTCACACAAGATATAAAGAGATGAATAATAATAATTATCACTAAAATTTAAGAACACATTGAACTAAATTCAGCTAGTGACATTTTAGAAGTAATTCTATTTTAAAATTTATTTGTTCTGATCCAAGGTTTTATTTTGGCCAGAACATATGGAAAGATTTGTGAAAATTTATGAGTGGAATGGCATGAATAAATGGCATGATAAATAAAAGGTGTGTACGTATACAATTTCCACCGAATAGGTAATATTTCTTACAGTTCATTAATTGTATTTTCCCTGGGAGAACGTTGAATAGATATGTGCTGTTTGGGTGGGCTTCATCCCTCCCTGTCTATGCTACATAAACATATGTCCTTTTATGATGGAACGAAATGGATGTTTTAGTTGTAATTCCACTTTGGGTGCTATGTCTATGAAGTTGGTGTAAATCAGACAGACCAGCCCTGCTTACGGTAACTGTGGAACAGAGTAGTTCTGGTGCTGGAATCTGGTGGCCCCACCTCTCCGTGCTTGGGGGCAATATATCGGGTGGCCCCACCTCTCCGTGCTTGGGGGGCAATACAAGGACTGTTTCTGCCGAGATGCGGACACTGCAATCGTCCTCACTGTCATTTATTTACCAGCATTTGGACACCACCTTTTGTGTCAAACATAAAAAACTCACCGCTCTGAAATAATGTATTGGTTTAGGTTCAGAACCCTTACCTAAGGAGTTCACGTCTGCACGTATCCATTGTACAATACAACACCACTTAGACAAGGATCAGATCTTCTTCTGACCATACAACACATCGTACCAAGTTGGTTTCCACATAGTATAAGTTGCTCCCAGACTAACATATTCCGACATATGTTTATTAGCTTCCTTGCCACCGAATAGGATGGTGATAGTGTTCCACTGATCGCATCACCTTGGATCTGTCCTTCCTAATCCCTTGCTGAGTTTATATATATTGTTTGTCCCTAGCCCTGAACGAGGGCGGGGGGTTCCTAGAGCCAAATCCTTACTTGTTGTAAGGCTAGATATCGCTATGGCAGTATAAAATCACTCGAAACATTAAAAAATATTCAAAATATACAAAGAAATAATTTCAATCTTACCAGATTATGAATAAAGAACACAGAAATGCTAGCAAAACTCAGCTGAGCTGCTGGCTATAGTATGGCGTCCCTGAACTTATTTCAATTTACTTCATTGGAAATCACCACACTTAAAAGTTACTGTGTCCTGAGTCATCCACTGGACAAAAACTAAGTGTAGGAATGGCAAAAAAAGCGCGTGTCTGTGCGCTGATTCTGATAATTTGATTGTCTGTGGGCCCAATCAATGCCTGGTGTTTTTTCAAATTCAAATTTTCCCTACACTTAAAGTCATTTCAGTCAATGCTTCAGTCCAAGTATGGGGGAAAATTTTTTATCTGTTGTCCGTCGTCTCTACTTTGCGTTTTCACAAAAAAACCGTACGTGGTTTTTTGAAACCAACCTGATTCCGTCCCCTCTACAAATTTTGTTCTGTAAAGTTATTTTTAGCCTCACTGCTCCACCAATGTCCCACTCTCTTTTCATTCTAAACTAGATTTTGGACACTTGAGTCTCTAAGGTCGCGGTTTTTGTGCAAAAGTTAGTGACATGTTTGATTCAATGCAGTCTTTCGCTGATGTGAACAACACAGTCTTTTGTCAATGTCTTCATTATTATCTATCCGTCTGTAATTAAATAAAAGCATATTATTCACTGCTCAAAATAGGCCCATCCGGCCAGCTAAATTTTTTATATTCCTAACATTAGTAATTAAAAAAAAGTACTTTTCAAGGTAAGTTGGTTTTTTTCGAATTATTTTCTAGAATCTCTGTGAAACGTGTGCCCGCTGCATTCAAATAAAGGAACAAATATCGCAAAAGCGTCCAAAAATGACTGTGCGTAATAATATAACCTTATGGTCCCTTTTGTCGATTCGTTTTACCTTGTGTTCAACTTGGGGACGTGGGGACTTTTCCCTCCGTTTCCCCCCCCCCCCCCCACCCCCCTCCCCCCACCCCCAATTGCATCTTTTTAGCCTTGCTAGTTTCACGCAATTTTTCAGTCATATTTTTTCCTTTTTGATCCGCCGTTCTCATCCCATTCAAATGGTAACCGTTTTGACTTCCCGTCTAGCAAGTCAATTTTTATGGAGGGTAGTGACCCGCGGTCAGGGCGATCATGTACTATCAGCAGCTTACGCATTATGTTTTTATCCTTACATGTTATCTTTGGAGGTATTTTAATGTTGTATCACTGTTAATTTTACGACATATACAAAATAACTAAATTCATCAGCGGAAAACAAGGTGCAAACAATATTACATTAGTAAGAGATAAGCAAGGAAATCTCATCAAGACAGCAGAGGGACAGGAAACAAGATAAGCAGAGCACTTCAGAGAAACTCTGAACAAGGAAATACCAGAGACACAATTGAATGTTCCTGAGGCTGAAAACGATCTAGATGTAAATACAGACATTCCACGAAAAGAAGAAATCATCACAGCAATCAAAGAGTTAAAGAACGGTAAAGCTCCGGGCCATGATAACTTAACAATGCAGAGCTATTTAAGACAGACCCTGAGCTAGCAGCAGAACTATTAGAACCACTATTTGCACAAGTGTGGAAAACGGGGACAACACCATCAGAGTGGAACAAAGGAATAATTGTCAAATTGCCGAAGAAGGGAGATCTTTCAGACTGCAATAAATGGAGAGGAATCACTCTTCTCTCAGTTCCCAGCAAAATACTTCTTCTTCTTTGATCCTTAGCCGCCGACCGTCAAAGCAGTCAGTGGCCATCACGCCTAGGGGCGTCTTGTAGGGCAACAACAAATTGATTCCACTTTGCTCGGTCGGTGGCCATCCTTCGTACAGTGCCCCAACTCTGGTTCATTCCCTGCATCTCAGCCTCCACAGTCCTCCGCCAGGTTGTTTTTGGTCGGCCTCTCTTTCGGTTTCCTTCAGGGGTCCAAAGCATAGCTGTTCTTGTGATGGCATCGGGGTCTCTTCTGAGGACATGGCCAACCCAGCTCCAGCGTCTGCCAGCTATGATGGTGTGCATGTCCTCTTGCTTGCTACGAGTAAGCAGATCTTGGTTAGTGATGGTATTCGGCCAAAAGATTCGGTGAATTTTTCTTAGGCATGTTGTGTGAAAGGAGGACAATTTTGACATTTCCTTCTCTGTAACTCTCCAGCATTCCGCACCATAGAGAAGCACAGAAAGCACACAGCTCTGATATAATCTTAATTTTGTGCTTGTGCTGTATTGGGAGGACTTCCAGATGTTGTTTAGGCTAAAGAAAGGCTGTTCTTGCCTTATTCATTCTGATGTTGATGTCCTTTTGCCTGCCCCCGCCGTCCCTGGTTTACTATGCTTCCTAGGTATGTGAAGGTATCTGTCTGTACCAGTTGCTGATTCCTTACTGATATGGGCTCAGGGTTGCTCACATTGAGCGTCATGACCTCAGACTTCTTTAAATTGATGTTCAAGCCCACCTGCTGGCTAAACTTATTAAGTCTATCCGTTTTTTCCTGGATGTTTTTTGATGTGAATGTGCTAGTAGTGCAATGTCATCTGCATATTCCAGATCTTCCAATGTAGAAAATGTTGTTCATCTTATTCCTCTTGGACTGCCCTCTGTTGTTTGTCGCATCACGCAGTGTGTATGACTGTTAAGATTAGAGTGGTTGATAAGGGGCATCCCTGTCTTACTCCTGTCTTCACCTCAAAGGTTAGGTTTTTCTGCCCTATGCTACACGTAAAGTTGGCATAAAGGCTTTTTATGATTGACACTATGCAACTTGGAATTCCATAAGCCCTCAGTATTTTTCATAAACTGTCCCTATGTATACTGTCAAAAGCCTTTTCAAAATCAACGAAATTTATGTAAAGCTGTCTTTGCCATTCTGAGCACTGCTCTATAATGTTCCTGAGAGTGAATATATGGTCTACACATCTTCTATTCTTTCTAAATCCTGCTTGTTCCTTCCTCAGTTTGTGGTCTACTGCCTTGAAATTCTCTGTATAATTATCCTGCCTAGTATTTTGCTGGGAACTGAGAGAAGAGTGATTCCTCTCCAATTATTGCAGTCTGCAAGATCTCCCTTCTTGGGCAACTTGACAATTATTCCTTTGTTCCACTCTGATGGTGTTGTCCCCGTTTTCCAGACTTGTGCAAATAGTGGTTCTAATAGTTCTGCTGCTAGCTCAGGGTCTGTCTTAAATAGCTCTGCATTTAAGTTATCATGGCCCGGAGCTTTGCCGTTCTTTAACCCTTTGATTGCTGTGATGATTTCTTCTTTTCGTGGAATGTCTGTATTTACATCTAGATCGTTTTCAGCTTCAGGAACATTCAATTGTGTCTCTGGTGGTTCCTTGTTCAGAATTTCTCTGAAGTGCTCTGCCCATCTTGTTTCCTGTCCCTCTGCTGTCGTGATGAGATTACCTTGCTTATCTCTTACTAATGTAATATTGTTTGCACCTCGTTTTCCGCTGATGAATTTAGTTATTTTGTATACTGTGCTTTGTTCATTTCTCAGTGCTGCCTCCTCTGCCTGTCTTGCAAGATCGTCTAGGAAACTCCTTTTGTTGGCTCGGGTTTGGCGTTTAACTTCCTTGTCCAGCTGACTGTACTGTTCGCTATATAGTTGCTTTAACCTGGGGGACTTCGCTTCTGTTTTCTTTCTTTTCATTTCCTTTCTCATCGTTATGGTGTTTAATGTTTCTGGTGTTATCCAATCTTGCTTCTTCCTTTCCTGGAATCCCAAGCATGATTTGCTGCTTTCTTTGTATATTGTTGAAATGGTGTTGAAATTTTGGTCTATATCATCAGTCAAAGTCTTTTCCTGACTTTTGGCAAATTGATATCGTTTCTTTATGTCGGCCGCAAAAGCTTTTCTGGTAAGGGAGTCCTTCAATTTGCTGATGTCAAACCTTTTCTGTGTAGTTACAGTTGGTGCAGCCCTTCTTAGTTTCACTCTCAGTTTTGCTACTACTAAATGGTGATCACTTCCCACATCTGCACCTCTTCTTACCTTCACATCTTGTAATGCATGTCTCCATCTACCGTTAACCATGATGTGGTCTATCTGGTTTCTGTCCCGACCATTTGGTGATTCCCATGTTAATTTGTGAATTTCTTTATGTGGGAAGAGTGTTCCTCCAATGACCAGGGTGTTAATGCTACAGAAACTTATTAGTTTATCCCCATTTTCATCAGCAAAATACTAGGCAGGATAATTATACAGAGAATTTCAAAGGCAATAGACTACAAACTGAGGAAAGAACAAGCAGGATTTAGAAAGAACAGAAGATGTGTAGACCGTATATTCACTCTCAGGAACATTATAGAGCAGTGCTTAGAATGGCAAAGACAGCTTTACATAAATTTTGTTGATTTTGAAAAGGCTTTTGACAGCATACATAGGGACAGTTTATGGAAAATACTGAGGGCTTATGGAGTTCCAAGCTGCATAGTGTCAATCATAAAAAGCCTCTATGCCAACTTTACGTGTAGTGTTGGGCAGAGCAACCTAACTTTCGAGGTGAAGACAGGAGTACGACAGGGATGCCCCTTATCAACCACTCTATTTTTAACAGTCATAGACTGGGTGATGCGCCAGACAACAGAGGGCAGTCCAAGAGGAATAAGATGGACTACATTTTCAACATTGGAAGATCTGGAATATGCAGATGACATTGCACTGCTGGCACATTCACATCAACATATCCAGGAAAAAACGAATAGACTTAATAAATTTAGCCAGCAGGTGGGCTTGAACATCAATTTAAAGAAGTCTGAGGTCATGACGCTCAATGTGAGCAACCCTGAGCCCATATCAGTAAGGAATCAGCAACTGGTACAGACAGATACCTTCACATACCTAGGAAGCATAGTAACACCAGACGGTGGGGCAGGCAAAGACATCAACATCACAATGAATAAGGCAAGAACAGCCTTCTTTAGCCTAAATAACATCTAGAAGTCCTCCCAATACAGCACAAGCACAAAATTAAGATTATACCAGAGTTGCGTGCTTTCTGTGCTTCTCTATGGTGCGGAATGCTGGAGAGTCACAGAGAAGGAAATGTCAAAATTGTCCTCTTTTCACACAACCTGCCTAAGAAAAATTCACCGAATCTTTTGGCCGAATACCATCACCAACCAAGATCTGCTTACTCGTAGCAAGCAAGAGGACATGCATACCATCATAGCTGGCAGACGCTGGAGCTGGGTTGGTCATGTCCTCAGAAGAGACCCTGATGCCATCACAAGAACAGCTATGCTTTGGACCCCTGAAGGAAAGCGAAAGAGAGGCCGACCAAAAACAACTTGGCGGAGGACTGTGGAGGCTGAGATGCAAAGAATGAACCCAGAGTTTCATCACATAAATGAGTTCTTGTTAGTGAGCATCAATTGTTATAAATGAGACTTCTTAAGTGAGGAGCCGTTTTTATAAACGAGTCTTTATAATTGAGCAACAGTTGTAATTATAATTCTTATATAAGCAACAGTTTTTATAATAGAGTTTCTATAACTGAGCACAGTTGTTTTAAATCTCTTCATAAATGGGCAACAGTTGTTAATGTTGCGAGCATTACTTACTCATGCGTAGGATTAATTAATTTAATACACTTACTGTATTTGTCTTGCAAACGTTTATGTTATTTTATCGGATAGCATACCAGACACATCAGTGCGCGTTGCAGAATTATTCTATGAAGGTAATGTTCACCTTAAGCGCCGTCCAGATCATATCGTAACTTTCGTTTGCTTTGTACTTGGTATAGGAGTTTAATGTTCCGTGCCGGAGCGTTTTAACTTTATTGGATACTCCGATCGAGCACATAATTCCGAGCCGACTGCATCAGATTAGGTGTCCATCGCCGGTCAAGGTCGTTTCTGCATCAAATGGTCATGATCCCTGCTTTCTTGTAAACGCTGATACCAAGTACAAAGTAAACGAAGTCTTAGACGGCGCTCTGGGTGAACATTACCTCTATGAACATCTATAGATATATTCTGCATCTCTGTACTCTCATGTCAGAAATAGCAACAGATTTGGTTTGGTTTGGTTTGGTTTGGTTTGGTTTGGTTTTAAGGACTAGCTTCATTGCACTCGGACAACTGAATCAGTGCTCCGATCTCCTCCCTTAGATCACACAAGGAAGATCTCAGTACAGTGCACGAACTATATAGCACCGGCGAGAATCTCAATGTGTGTATACAGAAATCACACATTCTGTAAATATATTTGGTGGGTAGGTTTCTAATTTTTTAAATTTTGCCATGGCAGGGGCCTTATGGCCTACTCTTTACGATTTCCAACTGCCGTGGAATTTTTAACGTGCGCAACTTGCACACGGGACCTCTTATATTTTCGCCCTTATCCGAGAATGATATGCATCCGATCTCACTACCCATGAGACCAGGGAGGAGTATGACATCATTAGGATCACTGGTTCTGAAAAACAAAAAATGTCCATAAACTATATTCCATGTATTGGGAATCGAACCTGGTTTCCCTAGAATTCGAGGCGCACGCCATACCTCTTAACCACACCAACCCCTCTGGACTCACCAGCAGAGACATACAGCATGGGCAACAGCTTGACTTCTTTATCCAAGCACCAAACCTAGCACCCACCGAGACATCGTCAGTTATGACTGACAGTGATACTACTACAGCCTTAACTGACGTGTCTATTCAGCCTTAACTGACTTGTCTATTCAGCCTTAACTGACTTGTCTATTCAGCCTTAACTGACTTGTCTATTCAGCCTTAACTGACTTGTCTATTCAGCCTTAACTGACTTGTCTATTCAGCCTTAAACCAAGAAGTTTCAGAATTTCATAAAAGGATGCTCGTGAAGAATAGAAGGATTGAGATAGTATGACAAGATCTTCCGCACGACGCTTGTTTTCACAGCCATCTTAAGTGTTTCATTCTTGGATCCAGCTAAGTGACTTTTTACTTGTTTGAATAGTGTTGTTCATTCCTGTCTTCGTTTCGTTGATTATTTACTTTCTTGTTTCGATATGTCTTTCTGGTTTTACGATTTTCTTGGATTATTATTGTTCTCTCTCGTATCGCTCATTTGCTGTGTTCTTCATCATCATATATTTTTGTAGTACCTATATGTAATTCGTGTCACCCATTCGTAACTGGCTGGCGAAGGGTAAAACCCGAAACGTCCCTTGTTTCCTGTGTACCGTTAACTTGTAAAACTGATTTCATACCATTTTTTTTTTAAATTTATATATATGACAAGATCACCAAGTGCCAGTGGAACACGAAATGGGACGAAGTCGCTAGGGATGGATAAGACACACATTGAGGAAACTATCTGGTATCATTACAAGGCAGTCTTTTTTTCTGGAATGCACAGGGTAAGAGCGGTAGGTGGATAACGAAATATATTTAGATAAAAGCGGAGATATAAATGAAAGGGATCAGGAAGACACCTTGAGCTGATGGTGCAGGACAAGAAGACTTCCCAGGAATTTCTTAACGACCTATGCTCCTTAGGGAGCTGAAGATTAATACTGATGAATATGAACAGGCCTCACTGCCTTCATTAGCGTCAGACCACGTTTCCACTTATTTCGAAGCACAACAAAATGACGTATTATAGTCATTTGAACAGTTCAGTATCATACATTTTAGCTAGAATGTCTCCAGCCATCAAACAGCGTACGTTCAAACTACAGAACGTCATTTCTACAACAGTTTGATCAAATTTATGAACACAGGTAGAAATAATATTGCCACGAGCTGGTTTTACTGTTCAGCTTAACTTACACAGGCATTCCTCCTGAACGTACCGAGATCAAAACATTCCCACCAACGTTATAATCCATGTTTCCAATCCTTGTTGCCGAAGGGGTAAACATATATGAGTTTTGACCCCTGTTTGACATTAGTCCTACCCCAAACCCGTGGTGTTTTGTTCGCGTGTGGGTTTTTTGCCTAATAATATAGACTAGAATAGGTAAGCAGTATGTGTTGCGAGTTTTTGAAGCAAATGCACGTTTTACATTTTGTTTTGAAATGTATAAGCATGAATACGATTAAAATTGTTACTGAAAAAAACCCGCACTATACACTTTTTTGTCTTTTTAGGAACTTCCCAGCAATATTAGTCTCTGTGTTCTCAAACAATGTTTAATATCTTCGTGTATAACTTCATCAGCTATATACTGGTTTATTGAAGTTATAGTCTTCATAGTATGGTTGAATTTAAACCGTGAACAGATGGTGTCAATCGATTAACATGTGTTGGGATGTTGGTTGTCTATCTTAGTTGATTAGATCAGAAGTACACGTATGTGGCTGGAGATTGTTATGTAATGTGTACCTGGGGTACGCCTGATGTACGAGTCTAAACAGTGGATAGATCGAGAACATTCTAGAGAGTTTGGTCGGATATATAATATTTATAAGGGATAACTGTTGTGTATTTTTTCGGTGGAACTAATTTTCACTGTGTAACTCATGCGTTTGTGTTAGTTTGATACATGTTAAGTAGGTGTGTGTTGTTGATTTTCACAGAAAGGAAACAGCTAATTTAGATAAAGGCACATATGTAGATCAACCCCGTATTTATCAGCTACATGTTTGACTTCTTTCCATGCCATGATGTCACATAGTCCAGTATTGTTTCTCTTTGTCGTCCTATTTTTTTTCTCTTCAATATAACCTGTTGTACTATACAATCCAGCTTTCGTCTTCCAATAACATGCCCAGAGAACGTGAATTGTTTTTCTGTAACATGAGAAATAATCTTCCATTTCGCATTGGCCCCCTAAAGGACACTCGTTACTATTTTTAGCTTGCCATGGTATTTTTAACATTCTTTTGTAAAACCACATCTCTGTGGCATCTAGTGCTTTTGCAAATTGTTAACTAATTGTCCATGACTTACTTCTGTATGTCAGAATTGGTTCCACTTAACTTGTGGTTGGCTGAAAACTGAACAGTTACCGGGTGAAGCAAAGAAAGATAACGAAAGTACACTTACAACTGGTTGCTTAGTAGAAGTAGCATGATGCTAAGTACAATGACATTACAACTAGTCGTTTAGTAGAGGTAGTACAGATGATAAAGTACGGTGACATTACAACTGGTCGTTTAGTAGAGGTAGTACAGATGATAAAGTACGGTGACATTACAACTAGTCGTTTAGTAGAGGTAGTACAGATGATAAAGTACGGTGACATTACAACTAGTCGTTTAGTAGAGGTAGTACAGATGATAAAGTACGGTGACATTACAACTAGTCGTTTAGTAGAGGTAGTACAGATGATAAAGTACGGTGACATTACAACTGGTCGTTTAGTAGAGGTAGTACAGATGATAAAGTACGGTGACATTACAACTGGTCGTTTAGTAGAGGTAGTACAGATGATAAAGTACGGTGACATTACAACTGGTCGTTTAGTAGAGGTAGTACAGATGATAAAGTACGGTGACATTACAACTGGTCGTTTAGTAGAGGTAGTACAGATGATAAAGTACGGTGACATTACAACTGGTCGTTTAGTAGAGGTAGTACAGATGATAAAGTACGGTGACATTACAACTGGTCGTTTAGTAGAGGTAGTACAGATGATAAAGTACGGTGACATTACAACTAGTCGTTTAGTAGAGGTAGTACAGATGATAAAGTACGGTGACATTACAACTAGTCGTTTAGTAGAGGTAGTACAGATGATAAAGTACGGTGACATTACAACTGGTCGTTTAGTAGAGGTAGTACAGATGATAAAGTACGGTGACATTACAACTAGTCGTTTAGTAGAGGTAGTACAGATGATAAAGTACGGTGACATTACAACTAGTCGTTTAGTAGAGGTAGTACAGATGATAAAGTACGGTGACATTACAACTAGTCGTTTAGTAGAGGTAGTACAGATGATAAAGTACGGTGACATTACAACTGGTCGTTTAGTAGAGGTAGTACAGATGATAAAGTACGGTGACATTACAACTGGTCGTTTAGTAGAGGTAGTACAGATGATAAAGTACAATTACATTGCAACTGGTCGTTTAGTAGAGGTAGTACAGATGATAAAGTACGGTGACATTACAACTAGTCGTTTAGTAGAGGTTGTACAGATGGCAAAGTACAATAACATTACAACTAGTCGCTTTAGGATAAGTAGTGCAGATGCTAAATTGCAATGTCATTTTATTACTTTGTCACAAAAGCAACCGGTCGTAAAATTTGTTTATGAGTTGTTTTTTTTTTTTTTAATTCAAGTTACCTGTTCATGCGAAAGCTAGAAAGGGCTGAGTCTGGTAGTTTACGGAAGGGTGGTCGTATTTTAAGTACCGTTTACTGCTTGTAAATACGGTATTTACCTATCACGTAAATTCGATGGTTTTTAACCGTACATTATATGAATCTCCTGATTATAATCCACACACGCAATTGATGCTAGAGTAGGACCAGGCATTGGCTAGAAGCTGAGGAAGTGTTTATTTCTTTCATGCCAACCAATCATTGTCAAACAGTACAAGAAAATGAGAAAAATAACAGATAGAATCCTGACCGGAACCAAGAAAAAAGGTAAACAGATAAATAGATGTCTTCTGCGTATCTTGGCTAATCATGTTTCACATGTTCATATGTTTGAGTTGATTGGTTTGTTGAATGGTTCGTTGATTGCTTGGTTATTTTTTTATTAAATGGGTTGTTTATTCTAGTTGCTTGACATCTCCTATGTAACTGACGATGTGGAACTGAAGGCAGGAACCAGATAAATGACAGTGGAGAAATAGATGAGAAAAAGACGTAGCGAAAGATGGGACACGTATTCAAGAGAACCTACTGATAGCATTACAATGTAATCCTTATTCTGGAGTCCCAAGGATAAAGAAGGTAGTGGAAGACTGAACAAGACATGGAGAAAAGAATTAGAGACATTTTTAAAATGAATGTGCGGGGGCATGGAAAAAACCTTGAGCATGTGTTCCGGATAGGGGGATATGGCTTAAATTTGTTGAAAGCCTATGCTCCTTGGGGAGCTAACAGATAACAATGGTGGCGTGACTGATGTGATAATTGAGATAAAGAATCTTGTAGACGAATTAGAAGACAACATAGGAAGAAGAAAAATGAATAAAAAAAAGTAGAAAGATTTGGGGAAGGAATGTGAAGCGAAGAAAGAGTGGAAGAAAAGAAGACACATACAAGGAGAGGAAAAATGAAGAAAAAGAGATATTAGAAAATGAAGAAAGAGCGGTACGGTATATAGAAAATGAATAAATGGCGGTATTAGAAAATGCAAAACAAACAAAAAAGAGAGCTATTAGAAAATCAAAAGACGTTTTGGAAAATGAAGAAAGAGAGATATTAGAAAATGAAAAAAAAAAGAGTTATTCGAAAATGAAGAAAGAGAGATATTAGAAAATGAAAAAAAAAAAGAGTTATTCGAAAATGAAGAAAGAGAGGCATTAGAAATTAAAGAAAGAGAAGTATTAGAAAATGAAGAAAGTGAGGGATTAGAAAAAAAAAGTAAAATAGATCCACGAAATTGAAGAAAAAGACGTACAAGGTATTTGCAAATTAATAGACATATTTGTAAATTAATAGACGTATTTGAAAATGAAGAGAGTAAGGTATTAGAAAAATAAGAAATGTATTAGAAAATGAAAAAAGAGAGATGTTAGAAAATGAAGACAAAGAGGAAATGAAAAAGCAAGAAAGTAAAACCAAAAAAAAAAAAAAAAAAGTACAAACAAATAGAGAAGAATTTGGTGAGCGACGCCATGTATCAGTAAATAATTCAGCAGTGGCGCGACCGAACGGAAATGTAAACAAACAAACATTGCCTGTAGCCGATACGGGATTTCTCCTTGGCTGAAGTTCATAAATAGCTGACAGGATGGCTTGAAACGCCGCAGTGCACGGTGGCAACCCATTTTATAGAGATTGGCATTTTAACCCACGTGGTGTCGATTCTCATTGATCGACTGCGATCAGACATGAATGATTATGAAGTCCTATCGTTCTATAAGAATTATTATGCAGTTTGTTTAAACATGGTCTGAATGAATTCATTGGGTGTTTCCTAATCCGAGTTTTCTGGCGAGAGATACCTGTTGCATTCTGTAAAAGTAGGGGGCCGGCTTTAGGCCGATTTTTGTGTAATTTTTTTTTAAATTTATTTTTCTTTTTTAATTTTTTTTTAATCGTACGCCCGCTATTACTCGAGGCAAGATCTCCGGTTAATACGTCTAACCTGCGACTGATTTTACGTGAGTATCCCTTTTTTCCCTGTACAATGACAGGTGTCCTCTCGCCACTCAGGCAGATACTCGCCGATTTCGCAGGTACCCGTTAGAGCTGGGTCGGCTCAGAAGCCGTTTAGGTTATTCCAGTCCCGATCGACGACACTCTCTCAAATGTCTTCGCCAGGGCTCGAATTATTCTAGTCCAAGTCCCGGTCAACGACACTCTTTCAAATGTTCTCGCCAGGGCTCGAACTTGGATCACCCGATCGCCAGCGTAGTGTGGTAACCATTACACCAGCCGACTTAAACTTGGTTTTGGTTTTAAGGACTATCTTCATTGCACACGGACTACTCCAACAATGCTCCGATCTCCTCCCTTAGATCACACAAGGAGGTTCTCAGCACTGTGCACGAACTCCGTAGCACTGGAGAGAATCAGAATGTGTGTATATAGGAATCACATATTCCATAGATATTTTTGTGGTGGGTAAGTTTCTAATTTTTAAATTTTGCAAGGGGAGCGGCCTTACGGCCTACTCTTTACGATTTCGAACTGATTATTAACGTGCGCAACTTGCACACGGGACCTCCTATTTTTTCGCCCGTATCCGAGAAGGCTAGGCATCCGATCTCACTACACAGGAGAACAGGGGGGAGTATGACATTATTAGGACCACTGGTTCTGAAAACATGTCCATGCATTATATTCCCTCAACTGGGAATCGAACCCAGTACCTTCAGAATTCGAGGCGGACGCCATAGCTCTTAGCCACTCCGACCCCCGATTTAAAACATATTTGACTCAATCAGACCCCGCGATGATTTTTAGCACTATATTTAATTAATTTACAATTTATAAAAAAAGGCTTTGTGATGTAACCTTAATAAATATGGCTATGGTTGGAAGCAGGGCTACCAAACGTCCGGACTTGTCCGGGTTTTCACGCCTGACAAGTGCGTCCGACCAGATTGTATTTAATGGCGCAAAATCCGGCTTATGTGCGATAGATGAAATTCACAATGTCGAAAATTCCCCATTTGAATTTCAGTTCCGACGACTAAAGTAAAAGTCACCATCATGACCGAATCGAGCAAATAATTATCAACAATCCTTGAAGACTGAATGTTGTTGGATAGTTTCTATAGATTATCATCATATTTAAACTCAGTTTTTGTAATTATCATTCTGTATGTTTCTTGTTACCTGTTACAAAAAAAAAAAAAAACAACACTTTGAATAATAACAAGGTCACGGCCGTCCCGAGGACGATTTAACCTTTGTGACCTATCGGGCCCCGCGCTCATAGGGGGATCAACACTAAAATTCCCACCACCAGTTTTGAAAGAAATAGAACTTTAGGAGTGAAGATTATTTCAAATTAGGTATCTAAATACAAACAATAACATTGTCTTCAAAATGAACCAATATCTATATTTTTATCGCCATATGTTTACATTAAACGGGTTACAAAAAAACTAATCATACGTTCAGGGAGGGGGAGTGGGAGGGGGGGGGAGAGAGGGGGGGGGGAGGGCTCATCGGAATAGCCAAAATCGGGCCCCGAAATTACTGAGGCCGACCCTTTACACGGCACTAGGTTTATTCAATTAAAACCTCGTGATCTACTGCCAGTTACAAATAATTTTAATATTTAGTTAAACATTAATTAATGACATTATATATTTTTTACAAAACCCTAAGCTAAGTCCCAAAGTGAAAGTGGGTGTGCAGATAATTGAACAATACATGTCCCTGTTTTGCCAGTGGTCAGCAAGATTGAGAAACAGAATGTCATGTGTGCAGAGAATTGAAAAATGCATGTTCCTGTTTAGCAAGTGGTCAGCAAGATTGAGAAACAGAATGTCATGTGTGCAGAGGCGCCACAGACAAAAGTTGCTGCTACAGAAGGCCATTTCGCTTCTCATCAATCAAATCAGTGGACTGTAACTTTCAAATGCTTTCCGTGATTCAGAAATTTACAACAAATGTGCATGCGCCAGAAGCAAACCAACCGCTGCTATAATTTCTGGGGGCTGAAAAGCTCTCCATTGATTCACTGTTTGAAAGACTGGATTAAAACACTGTTGCTCATTGTGGAGTTTCCACTGATATGAACAAACATGGCTTGGGCAATATATTTTAAATAATAATTCGACGTTTTCACTTGAAAGTTTGTGATTTACCATGCAAATTAATTAAGGTACAGAATACACTAAGTAAGGCAGCAGAAACACTGTCAACATATCTAATTAAAACCTACTTAATTAATCATTCCTCTTCTATCGTGAGGTGTAGAGTTTGAAAGAGAGGGCGCCGAAGTATCCTATCGCCTGTCTTCTTCCTGTCCTGGTTCCATTCTAGTCCTCGGTCCTTTAGAGGTTGCCTAATGTTGTCCTCCCAGCGGACTCTGAGTCGTCCTGGAGGTCTGTATCCCTGGCTCTTAGTTTCCTATACTTATCCTGGTAGCCGATCTCCTCCCAATCCGCAGACATGGCCAAACCATCGTAGTTTGGACTGTTCTATTTGGGTCTACTGAAACACTTGTATAAAATATGACTTCCTCAGAGAAATATGTTGCAATTGCTTGGAATAATTACAACAAAATGTTGTGTGGAACGTGGAGTAATGCCGAGTTTAATGATGTGTTTCCATGTTGTTGCATCTTCTGTTGCGCACCACGACGTGTTCGCTTATGCGAATCGCTGTCGTGCTCAAACGAAGGGGTTTATGAACGGAACGACATCGCATGAAACAATCACGTAATATAATTTATGCAAGCAGACGCGTACAGAGATGCAGAAGTGAGTTTCGTCTGCTGCAGGCTCTTTTTGGATGATATCCTCAAGGTGTATAGACGTGTCTCTGTGAGCTCCATGCTCAAATATATGTGTCCGCTGATATACTCCCAGTTTCTTGTAATGTCGGCATTATGAATGAATGTCAGATGAAATATTTGATCAAGGGAGTATTCTAAACTACTATTTCATTATAGTTCGAATATGTCGCGCTAGACGACTGTGTTGCGGACTTCAGACAGACAGACTGATTCGTTATCTTGATGTGTTAGATTTGAAGGCCTACTACAATGGCCAGTATCAATGTGGTTGATCATCAATTGTCATATGGAAATTATAGAGCCTTTCTGATGTTAATAAAAGTACAGTCTCTGTCAAACGGCAGTGGCTCGTTTATTTGAGTTCTATTGTTGGCGTTGTGCCTCTAGACGTTTTACTTGGCTTACTTCAAAGCATTATCTACATCACTCAATACATAACGCAACACATGTGTATTTAAAAAGTTATTGTTTTTTAATACAGCACATAAATGTCTTTCTTTCTGTCCTATTTTTGTCCCATTGTAGTGTCCTCTATTGTCCTCCTTTTAGCGTTGAATGATGTGCTAACGTTAGTTAGAAGGGCGTGTCTGTTGGAAACGTAGCAATAATCAAAGACGCCTCATGTATACAGCTAGAGCCACATGTAATGTATTCAATTTACGAGTATCTCAGTCATCAAAACCTTCAGCTTCCTGTGTCGTACTGTCGTACGGTAGGTTAATTGTTTTGTTTGGGCCGTCGAAGTAAAGAGTGAAGGTTGACAGATACACGAGAAAGGTATAGAAAATAGATTTCACAGGTGGTAGGTTGAGGGAAAGATATGTCTCTGGAGTGAGTAGGTATCTCTCCTCCAGCCTATCCGTACAACTGTGCTTTATTACAAGACAGTCTTTGCCTCCCTATCTAAAAAAGAACAGGTTACTCTACATACACACAACAATATGTGACAACAATGACACAAACGTGAAAAACTAAAGATAAATGGGTATGGGTCTGACCAACACACAAAGTTAAGTTTCTTCGTAGTTTATTATCACTAAACTTGAAAACACTAATTATCTAAAAGATATCAAGAAAACATTGACATACATAGAAAATAAAGAAGAGAGGTGCGCTTTCCCCATATAGAGAGAAAAACCCAATATTATTAACCCAAAGGTTGAAGGTTAGCACTAGGTTACAGAATAAAACAATATTGGTACACTATAAGACCAAGTAAAGAAAACAAAATTTTAACAATCAGATTTATGGATAATTCCCAGCAAAACAAGAAAATCATCACACACTCTCTCGCACGGTGGCCACTTCTCACACTGTTACCTAATTGGCTCCTATAGTAGGTCTTTGGTATCCCTTGGTAACAGAATTATTCTATGAACATAATTCCTATTTCACTATGATTACACTGTCACCCCCAGCTGTCGACAATCCAAATTGGCCCCAGTTCATCCCAAAAAAAAACCTCGTGAGGTGAACGCCGAATATGGTGCTTCTATCTGGATATAGGTGTTCCTACCAATAGTTGGAAATGTGAGAATCCTTGAGGTGTAACATTTAGAGAGGGGAATATTTCCTGTATTGGGATACATCCGGTTGCTAAAAAAATGTTAAAAATGATGATGATGGTTCTTCTATCGGCCATCTCTGTGTCAGAGCGCCGATTCTGAACAGTGTTTAAAGATATGTATATATAATCCACTTGATTACGACTGTCAGGAGTAGGGAAACAATAATAATGTTACATGTACACACCACTGTGGGCTGGTAAATATGGTAATCTGGATTTTGTACGTCCAGTATTTATATTTATTGTCATCCAATATCATCGGCGAGTACACGCTTATGAATGAAATGGATAACGAACCAAAAAGTAAAAGACCGTTGGTTGCCCGTGAGATCAGGTCTGCGAAAAATATAAGAGAACATTTGTTGGAAAAAATGTTACCATTCTATGTAGATATCTCTATATGTACCGACGGGGACAAGACGATTTCTCATCCTCTCTGTCAGTCCTGACTAAGTTCAAAAGACACACGGTGTTTCCCTACGCCTACACGCTCGCAGACGTCGCTGGCCGCTAATCTGGGTCGGACCGAGTTTAAGATAACTCTCCCGCCTCTGCTCGCGGCTGACGGTCAGCGTACGGTGTTAATTATTATTTCATTTTTCATACGCACCACCTACAACAATAATCGCCTGTCATTAAATAGCTATTAAATTATCAGTGTCTGTTCGCTTGTCGTATGGCATTTAAAAATAATAGACGCTATAATAACAATTTACAAATAAAATATAACATGTATTCTATACTCCCGCTATCAGTCGCCTAACGCCTATAAGGTCCGGTCTGCTTAACAGTCGAGTTTATCTCTCTCTCTCTTTCTCTCTCTCCCTCTCTCCTGGGGAGTTAAAGTGTCGCGTCCGTCTACACTGTAAACATAATTACCGTCTCGTCTCAGTGAGTTAGCGGTCGGGTGGTGGACTAACCTTTTAATTGAATATCTGGCGTGAAAATCCTACGCGTTATTTTATTTAATAGGTCTTACTAGCGAGAAAACATCTAAGAGAAGTATAAATGTTTAAATGCTATCTTACTTACTTACTTACTTAGTCGTTCCTCTTCTAACGTGAGGTGTAGAGGTTTGGAAGAAGGAGTGCCAAACTATCCTATCGGCTGTCTTCCTCCTGGCCTGGTTCCATTCTAGTCCTCGGTCCTTCAAAGATTGTCTAATGTTGTCCTTTCAGCGGACTCTGGGTCGTCCTGGAGGTGTGGATCCCTTGCTCTTTGTTTCCCATGCTTGTCGTGGTAGCCGATCTTCTCCCATTCTGCAGACATGGCCAAACCATCTTAGTTGGGACTGTTCTACTTGGGTCTACAGGGGTGGGATTTTAGGCCCTGACGTATCGTCTGGTTGCGGATCATGTCTCTTCTTGTTACTTCAACCACCTTCCTCAGATACCTCATTTCTAAGGTTTGGATCTGGCTTTTGTGGGTTGTATTCATTGCCCATGACTCGCATCCATATGTCAAGACTGGGACATAGGTGGAGCGGTATACAGCCGTCTTCGTTTTCTTACCAACCTCTCTCTTGCTGAGGAATCCTCGATTTATGGCCTGAAAAAGTCTCCGAGCTGCTGCTTTTCGAGTGGCCAACTCTTCTTTGATGCCTCCCTTTCGGTCTATAATAGCTCCGAGGTATTTAAAGTGGTCGACATGCTCCAGGACCTGTTCTCCCAGCTTAATCTGATGTCTTCTTTCTTCTAGTGATATCACCATGGATTTTGTTTTAGAGCTGCATATGACCATCCCTCTCTTCTCCAGCTCTTCCTTCCAGACTTGCAGGTTGGATTGGAGATGTGCCTCTGATTTAGCAATCAGGGCAACATCATCAGCAAATTCCAGCTCTGAAATACATACCTGTCTTATCTTCCTGTACCCCACTGAATACTTTCTTGTTCTCTCTTTACATGCCTTGATGACATCGTCCATGAGGAGTATGAAAAGATAATTTGACAGGATATCACCTTGTCTTACACCAGTGGTGATCTTGAACTTTTCTGACTTATGGTTTGCTGTCCTCACATTATTTCTGCAAGACTTGTAGAAGCTCTGTATAGCATGAATCAGAGGTGCTGGAATACTCTTCCTTGCCAAACAGTCCCAAATTTTGCTCCAGGGGACCCTGCCTTTTCCAGATCTATGAAACTGTGGTGAGTTGGGATTATATAAATATATTTATAGGGGACTTAGTGTACTGAATGAGATCAGCTGTGAAGGTCTCTGTATCTAATAAGGTTGGTGTGTTACAGAGAACCTTGCTTGCTACCACATTTCGACCTCAATCAGACTTATTCTTGAATTTATGATGACTTCGTTTAATGTCTAGGGTTATGATAGTGATGAAGTGTAAGTTCACAACAACCAACAGACAGATAAACACCTAAGTTAAGATTCACAACAATTTACAACACTATGACAATCACAAACACATAACACTCTAAAGATTTATCTTAAGTAAGTCAAGTGTTAAATTTTATACAATGTATTAGCTTTTTCAATATATAGATATCCTGATCCTACTACAATGTGAATCAGGAATCACAATCAAATGTAAGCACAATGTTTATGTACAAGAATTTATACAAAAGATCTTTGTCCAGACATATAATAGTATTGTAATATAAGTGTAGTGTTGTGATGTATTATTATGAGGTAATACTGGCTTTTAGTGCTAGGTTGTTGTTTGTCATCACGACTTCACGTGTTTGTTACTGGTGGAAATAATATTAAAGGATTCACAGATTCTGTTTCTTTAAAATTTCTGTCCCTTTTATAATAAAGTTCAGTTCAGGGTTAGTTTATTCAAGGTTGGGCTCTACGTGCTGACATGCTCTTATCTCATAATGCAGCTGCAGGAAACCTGTATCCTCTGCTCGCTTGCTTCTCAGTTTGATAATATGATAGACAATGGCCGCTATCTTGTGCAGGGAGTCTGCTGCCAACTTTCTGGATCACACAGTACTCAGACCGGACGATGCAATATCACCATCTATACCATGGTCCCACAATTCGTAAGGAAAACACACTAAAGATGACTGGCACAGTTTGATCTGCGGTATGTCCAAGCTGTTATCATATATTTAATTTTGGATAACACTGCCTGATCTCATCTCTCAAAATGTGTAACGATATGGCGTCCCCTCTAAGATTTCTTCTGCCAATATCCAGTGTATTGACCAATCGTTTTGAATATATTCAAAAGAGTACCCAGTCATTCCAACATTTTCATTCACTTCTACTCCGTTTCTAGGCATTTATTTGTTATTCATAGGTCACCCAATCCAATTTCTTTTAACCTCAAAGTTCAGCCAATGGCCTCCCACTTACTATCTTAGACTTTCTGTCACTACTATGTTTCAACAAAGTCGGTGATTTCCATCCCAAGCAGATATGACCAAACCTGACAGTATCTCTGTTCTCTATATGTTTTATTACCAATATCTAATTATCTAATGGACTTTTTAGATAATTTCTTACATATTCCTAGTCCACTAGCCTTCCTGTACACGAATATATGATTTTCAAGGGGCTAAGTGGTGTAGTTAAGAATACGATCTTTTTTCGATGTTAAGTGTTTAATTTCAACTACCACCTGTTCAATCCTTTACGACTGTACTATCAGTATAAAGTCAGGAGCCCTACGTAAATATCAGGTTTCCTAATAAGAATTAAACCTGTTTTCAAAACCTAACATCGTATCGTTAGTTTTTTCCATCACTGTTTATTTGAAAAAAAAATCAGGCCATGCACACTGCGAGTTGGTTTATTTTTTAAACACACGGCGAGCTGCTTGTGTGACCGTGTTCCACAGTCCGTCTATCTCTCTCTCTCTCTCTCTCTCTCTCTCTCTCTCTCTCTCTCTCTCTTCTTCTTCTAAGCCCGTCTGTCTTTCCAAGGCTAACCTTTGTGCGTGATTTTGCACTAGTGTTAGTTTTTTAAAATCAAGGTCGACTAAAAGATTTTACTACACATTCTATTTTTAGAACTACGGTTATCGCCGTATTGTTAGGCTTAAGCATTTTATTTAGGAACGAACGAATTAGGACAAGTAGAAATCTTGTGTCAGCCATTACGGCGTTATACAACTAAGGCGTTATCTATACTGGGAACGCACTGGTCCTTCTCCATTCTTCTTCCTATCGTATTATTTCGTTCTGCTTTACATTTATAATCTAATTTATATATGGATATTAGAATTTTTCACCACAGAAACAAAGATGGATCTCACTCTTATTCTCAAGAGCCTTTTCACTCAGCTGTCTGAGTGTGAAGATTAGGTCTTGAGTACTTCGGTTTGCTCGGCATCCGCACTGGATCTCATCTAATTGTGGCTCAGCTAGGCGTCGGAGTCTCTGCTCTAGGATTCTAGAGTAGATTTTACCAGGGACACTGAGAAGGCATATGCCTCTGTGGTTTCCACATTGTCGATTGTCACCTTTTTTGAAAATTGGTGTTGTGATGGCAATCTCCCAATCCTTTAGTATGGTCTAGTTGCACCACTGTAGTGAAATTGACAGAGATACAACGGTAAAATCCCTCCAAAGATAACATTTAAGGATAAAAACATAATGCGTAGGCTGCGAATAGTACATGATCGCCTAGACCGCGGGTCATCATCCTCCATAATAACTGACTTGCTAGACAGGAGGGGAACGGCGGATCAAAAAGGAAAAAAATATGACTGGAAAGATTGCGTGAGACTAGAAAGGCTAAGGAGACGCAATTGGGGGGGGAAACGGAGAAAAGTCACGTTTCCCAAGTTGACATAAAAAGTAAGCAACTCGACAGAAGGGACCATAGATATGTTACGCCACAGTCATTTATTGGACGCTTTTGCGCGATACCAAGCCCTTGATTTGAATTCAGCGGCTAAACGCAGATGTTAGGAATATTACAAAAATTAAAAAGTACTTTTTTTCTTAATATTAATGTTAGGAATATAAAAATTAGCTGGCCGGATGGCCTATTCTGAGCAGTGAAATAATATGTTCTTAATTTTACAGACGGATAGATAATATTGAAGATAATGACAAAAGACAGTGTTGTTCACATCATCGACAGACTGTATTGAATCTAAAAGTGTCGCTAATTGCACAAAAAAACACGACCTCGAGACGCAAGTGTTCAAATCTACGTAGTATGGAAGAGAGGGTTTTTGGGTGGTAGCTGTGTCTAAATATAACTTTTAACGACAAAATTTTGGAGGGGAGAGAAAGGTTGGTTCAAAATCAAGTACATTTTGTAGAAACACAAGTAGAGACGGACAGACTAACAGATAACCATCCATACTTGACTGAAGCATGACTGAAATGACTTTATGGTAGGAAATTTGAATTTAAAATAAACCTAGGCAGTGATTGGCCACAGACAATCATATCATTAGCGCTCAGACGCGAAAGTGGGGCCATTCTTCAATAGTTGTTCAGTGATAGACACAGATTTTAAAGTGTGGTGATTTCCATATGAAAGAAAGTGTAATAAATTTAGGGACGCCATACTATAGCCAGCAGCTTAGCTGAGTTTTGCTAGCAATTCTGTGTTATTTATTCATAATCTGGTAAGATTGAAATTATTTCCTTATATATTTTGAATATTGTTTCATGTTCGAGTGATTTGATACTGCCATATCGAAATCTAGCCTTACAAACAAGTAGGGATTTGCTCTAGACCCCCCGCCCTAGTCAGGGTCTAGGGACCAACAATGTACATAAACTCCAGCAAGGGTTAGGCAAGACAGATCAAGTGTTGAGAATAATGAAACATATTACCTATCCTCTTTTAGGGCAGACAACTAATAAATATTTTTCAGAACCTATAGTCTGGGAGGATCTATCTGATGTAAAACCACCATGGTAAATGTGCTGTTTGGTCAGAGAGATCTGACCTGTCTGTATGATGTGGTTGTTGTGTCAGTGTTGTGTCCAGACGTGGGTAGAGAATAGATTTTGACACATGGCCCATACTTTGATTGCAGAGCTGCGAGTTTCTGTTGTCAACCAAGCAGTGTCTATTCAGTTGGTGACTTTACTCGAGTGTATCTGTGCAGTACTTGTGACAGAGACCACCATTATTGCCCGCCAGCACGGAGAGGTGGGACCACCTGATTTCAGCACCAGAGCTACAACTACCAGATGAGTGAGCCTCTGGTCTGCTGGACATTCACCAACGCTGTGTAGTTACTAATACCCCCCATAAAAATTCCCACCATTTTCTGGACACTGTGTAGTCAATATAGACAGGTGTGATGAGGCCACCCCAACAGCACAAACAGTAACTATCCTCCCAAGTAGATGACTACTAGAACATTTTAATAAAACTAACTAGTATAGTACATATATATGTACACTATTGCATTTATGATATAATATTCCATGCATTTCTTTCATAATCTCTAAATCCTTTTAAGTTCTGGTCAACCTAAAAAATTGATCCAGAACAAAATAAATGTAATATAATTCTATCAAAAAATTTTACACACGTGAGTTAGTTCAGTGTATTTTAACATTTATTAATATTATTAGTCTTGTTAAATATCTGTGGGTATATCTATAACCTATTACACCACACTACATAGCATAACCCTAGACACTTTACGTAGCCACATTCATTAAAAAAAAAAAATTAAGTGTGAGGTCGTAGTGGTAGCAAGAAAGGCCTTCTGACAATTCACAACTACATTTTATCTCAGGAGCCTTCACAGCTGGCCTCATACAATTACAATTAGTAATATCACCATCATACAATACCAGCAACACCACTACATAAATTGGGGTCTTGTCCAGGGATAATTAGCCCCACAGTAATATTAGGATCTCCTGGTGGGAGAAATAAAAGTAGGGAAATAAATTGTAAAATTTCCTTTAAAATTAAAAGTGTCCCTGCAGATAAAAGTTGGTGAATCTTCACAGCCAGTAATAATTAATTAGTTAACTGGTTAGTTAGAATTGGTTAGACTATAGTCATAAGAAGTACTTAGTGTATTTACTGGTTAGAGATTTATCTTGTATATTATTATATTGTCTAAAAAGTATGGCGGAGCTGGCAAAATTTAGATCAGCTGCTGTGCTCACCGCGAAGGAGATGGGAATGGATGGTCAAATTTTAATTCAATACGTAACGGCTGAATGTGATAAATATATTGAACGGGAAGAAAGGAGGTTAGCTGAAGAGAAGAGGTTAGAGGCTGATAGAGACATTAAGAGGCTGCAGATTGAGGCAGAAGAAAAACGACAGCAAAGGGAGGCAGAAGAAAAAAGGTTGACTGCCGAAAGGGAGGCAGAAGATAGAAGGTTGCAAAGGGAGGCAGAAGATAGAAGGTTGCAAAGGGAGCACGAATTACGACTAAGGGAGCTGGAATTACAAGGCCAGGCTCCTGAAAATGGTGCCAGCCCTTTTGCCTCAGATGCTACGCCTAGTCTGGGAGCCTCAAACTCCGCTATGGGGTTTCATTTAGACCATTTTGTTGAAAAAGACGATGACATAGAGGGGTACCTAGGACGTTTTGAGTTATTAGCTACTACATATGGGTTAGAGAGAGAGAGGTGGAGCTTAAAGCTATCACAGGGATTGAGAGGTACTTCTTATGAAGTATTTGCTAAAATGAACAGGGAAGACCAAGACAATTATGACATGTTAAAGCAGGCTTTGTTATTAAGATACGAGAAGAATGGTGAATTTTATCGTAAGAAATTTAGAAATGCCAAACTGTTGTCTGGGGAGACATACCACCAATTCTCTGCTAGACTAGAAACCTATTTGGAGAAATGGACGGCTCTGGGGAAGACCCAAGATCTTAAAGAAATGATCATGATTGAGCAATTGAGAGAGTCCATGGCTCCAGACATGAGAAAATTTCTCATGGAACAAGGTGCAGAGAAGTTGGGGGAAATTTTAAATGTTGCTGAGAGGTATCAGGCAGCCCAGGCAGAGGTAAGTGGTGCTAAGAAGAAGCACATAGATAATTTTAAAGCTCCACAGCAATTTAATAAATTTGATAATAGAGAGCAGGGAAATAAAGGTAGGACAAACTTTGAGCGGCCAAGAAATGACTATCGCGACAGAAACTCACAGTTCAATGACCAAAAGTTCAATGAAAGAAAACCGTTGAACCAAGGAAAAAGATGGTGTAAATGGTGCAAGAAGGATAACCATAACACCGAATTTTGTAGAAGGAAACCTTCAAACATTGCTGCAATGAAGTCGGGGACGCAAAGATTAAAGGTTAATCCTAAGGGACAACAGGAACCTTATCACCCCCCAGTTTGTGAGGATGTTATTTGTAATGGGGTCACCATAAGGTGCCTTTATGATACAGGTTTGGATTATGATTCAGTTGTGAAGTCTAGCCTAGTGGACCCAAGTCAGTATACCACAGAAACAGTGGAAATACAAGGGGCGACTAAGGACATACCACTCATGACACTTCCCATCGCAAGGATAACGGTGAAAACTCGCTATGTGGAAGGAGAAATTAGAGCAGCAGTGATAGATGAACCAATCTACCCTCTGATATTGGGGTGTAGATACGTCTTCTTGGGGAATCCCGAGAAACCTGTGATCATGGCGACAGTGCAGACCAGGTCACAGAAGAAGGAGGAAGAAGGTGAACCTATAAATGCTCATCCAGAGGAGATGAGGAAGGCGCAGGCTGAGGATAGGACACTCAAGCCCTGTTTTAAAAAAATTGCCCAAATGCCACACACCTCCGAGCAAGGGGGAATATTTCATGAAGAACAAACTCTTATACAGGAAGGCCGGAACTGGAACAAATGGTCACAACCAGCTGGTTCTTCCCACTTCATATAGAGATAAAGTGATGGAACTCGGGCATGCGATTCCCTTCAGTGGTCACATGGGGATCAGCGCCACAGGACAGCGTATAGCTTGTCATTACTTCTGGCCAGGGATAACGGAGGATATAAAAAGATATGTCAAATCCTGCCCAGAATGTCAAAGGGTAGCTCCAAAGCACTGGACTGCTCCTGCAACTCTAGGGGAAATGCCCATAGTGGGAACACCTTTTGAGAGGGTTGCAGTGGATATTGTAGGACCTCTCACTCGGACCAAGAGGAGGAACAGTTACATCCTTACTCTGGTGGACACTTGTTCTATGTGGGGAGAGGCGGTAGCCCTGCCATCAATTGATTCAAAACATGTAGCAGAGGCACTACTTACAATATTTACCCGATTAGGATTCCCGCATCAAATCTTGACGGATAATGGATCTCAGTTCAAGGGGAAACTAACGGAAGAAGTTTTTAAGCTATTTCAAGCCAGGCACTTTCATTGTAGTCCGTACCATCCACAAGGGAATGGCCAGGTAGAGAGGTTCAACGGGACTCTCATTTCTATCCTGAGAAAGCTGGCACACGAAAAACCGGATCTGTGGGATCAATTCCTGCCCGCCGCATTGTTTGCGTACCGGGAGGTACCACATAGTTCAACCGGGATGGCTCCCGCAACTCTGCTATTTGGGAGGCCAATAAAAGGTCCATTAGAAGCCCTATTAAGGACCTGGACAGATGAGAAGGCGGAAGAGACTGTTACCTCATCGTATCAATATGTGAACGAACTGACCACTCGTTTGAAAGCTGGATGGAAACTGGCAAATGATAATTTGAAACAAGCCAGGAAGAAACATGCAGCATATTTTAATAGGAAGGCAAAGGACAGGGAACTGGCAGTCGGAGAGAAGGTGCTGCTTCTACTACCCGGAAGCCAGAATAAATTACAAATTGGTTGGCAAGGTCCATATACGGTTCTAGAGAAGGTGTCTAGAACAAACTATAAAATTGACAAAAAGGGGAAGGAAAAAGTTTATCATGTAAACCTGTTAAAGAAGTATCTGGACAGACCACTCCAGGAAAGCACCCCCTTATTGACCTTGGCTATTGCAACCCAGATGCAAAAAGAACCACTCACCTCACATGAATACCCATTACATCCTTGTGAAACAGCAGCACAGGTAAAAGTCAGTAAGCACCTGACTAAAAACCAGAGGGAGAGAGTTCAAAAGGTTCTGGAGGAACATACAGATGTATTAACAGATAAACCAGGCCATACAAATTTGCTACAGTATGACATGAAACTGGTAGACTCAAACCCAATCTGTATGAGAGCCTATTCTATTCCGTTCGCGAAGGAGAAGGCATTGAAGGAAGAAATAGAGTATTTGTTGAAGGAGGGGATTATTTCGCACAGTGAATCATCTTTTAGTTCTAGTGTCGTTTTGTTGAGGAAACCGTCTGGGGAACACAGACTGTGCATAGATTACAGGAAACTGAATGCTGTCACAGAAGGACAAGTGGATCCATTACCAGACACAAAACAGTTATTTGCCAGACTGAACAAGGTAAAATATTTTTCAAAAGTGGATCTTAGTAAAGGCTATTACCAGATCCCAGTGAAGCCTGAAGTGAGACCTTATTTGGCTTTTAGCACTTCGGATGGACATTATAAATTCAATATGCTACCATTCGGACTGAAAAATGCTCCGAGTGTGTTTTCAAGGATGATGCGCAAATTGTTGGATCCCCTGAATAACCCATGTATCACGAATTTCATGGATGATATTCTCGTCGCCACAGAGACATTTGAAGAACACATTGACGCTCTGGAGATGTTGTTTGATAGACTTCGGGAGGCGAACTTAACTGCTAGGCCAACAAAATGTTGTATTGGATGCAAAGAGTTGGAATTCTTGGGACACACTGTATATCAGGGTAATATGACCCCTGATCCTAAGAACTTGGAAAAACTGCAGAGAGCACCTAGGCCGCAAACAAAAAAGGACGTGCGATCATTTGTGTCGTTATGCGGATTTTATCAGAAATACATCAAGAATTTTAACGCTATTTGTGCTCCTCTGACTGATTTGACTCGCAAGGGACTTCCAGATAAAATTATTTGGACTGCACAATGTGAACTAGCGTTCCAAGAGTTAAAGGAAAAACTCACTAGCAAGCCTATTCTCAAACTGCCTGATTTGACACAGGACTTTGTCTTAAGAACCGATGCAAGTAATGTAGGACTCGGAGGGGCTTTGTTGCAAAGATCATCTTCACCTGATGGGGAACTTAAACCAGTCGCTTATGCAAGCCGCAAATTGAATAAGGCGGAACAAGGATACTCCACAAGCGAAAAGGAATGTTTAGCATTAATCTGGGCAATAAAGAAGTTTCAAATCTATCTGTATGGTAGGACATTTGTGGTGGAGACGGACCATCAGCCTCTCGTGTTCTTGTCTCAGGCTAAGCATGAAAACGCAAGATTGCTGAGGTGGTCTTTGTTGCTTCAACCTTATCAGTTTAGTATCCAATATATCCCAGGCAAATTGAATGTCGGTGCAGATTTCCTCAGTCGGCACCCCTGTGATCAAAATTAGAGTAGTGGCAGACGTGAGGAGCAATTTTACCTATGTGTATCGCTGGTGTTGGAACTTGCCATAGGCATGTTTTCAAGTGGGGAGATGTGTAGTGAAATTGACAGAGATACAACGGTAAAATCCCTCCAAAGATAACATTTAAGGATAAAAACATAATGCGTAGGCTGCGAATAGTACATGATCGCCTAGACCGCGGGTCATCATCCTCCATAATAACTGACTTGCTAGACAGGAGGGGAACGGCGGATCAAAAAGGAAAAAAATATGACTGGAAAGATTGCGTGAGACTAGAAAGGCTAAGGAGACGCAATTGGGGGGGAAACGGAGAAAAGTCACGTTTCCCAAGTTGACATAAAAAGTAAGCAACTCGACAGAAGGGACCATAGATATGTTACGCCACAGTCATTTATTGGACGCTTTTGCGCGATACCAAGCCCTTGATTTTGAATTCAGCGGCTAAACGCAGATGTTAGGAATATTACAAAAATTAAAAAGTACTTTTTTCTTAATATTAATGTTAGGAATATAAAAATTAGCTGGCCGGATGGCCTATTCTGAGCAGTGAACTAATATGTTCTTAATTTTACAGACGGATAGATAATATTGAAGATAATGACAAAAGACAGTGTTGTTCACATCATCGACAGACTGTATTGAATCTAAAAGTGTCGCTAATTGCACAAAAAAACACGACCTCGAGACGCAAGTGTTCAAATCTACGTAGTATGGAAGAGAGGGTTTTTGGGTGGTAGCTGTGTCTAAATATAACTTTTAACGACAAAATTTTGGAGGGGAGAGAAAGGTTGGTTCAAAATCAAGTACATTTTGTAGAAACACAAGTAGAGACGGACAGACTAACAGATAACCATCCATACTTGACTGAAGCATGACTGAAATGACTTTATGGTAGGAAATTTGAATTTAAAATAAACCTAGGCAGTGATTGGCCACAGACAATCATATCATTAGCGCTCAGACGCGAAAGTGGGGCCATTCTTCAATAGTTGTTCAGTGATAGACACAGATTTTAAAGTGTGGTGATTTCCATATGAAAGAAAGTGTAATAAATTTAGGGACGCCATACTATAGCCAGCAGCTCAGCTGAGTTTTGCTAGCAATTCTGTGTTATTTATTCATAATCTGGTAAGATTGAAATTATTTCCTTATATATTTTGAATATTGTTTCATGTTCGAGTGATTTGATACTGCCATATCGAAATCTAGCCTTACAAACAAGTAGGGATTTGCTCTAGACCCCCCCGCCCTAGTCAGGGTCTAGGGACCAACAATGTACATAAACTCCAGCAAGGGTTAGGCAAGACAGATCAAGTGTTGAGAATAATGAAACATATTACCTATCCTCTTTTAGGGCAGACAACTAATAAATATTTTTCAGAACCTATAGTCTGGGAGGATCTATCTGATGTAAAACCACCATGGTAAATGTGCTGTTTGGTCAGAGAGATCTGACCTGTCTGTATGATGTGGTTGTTGTGTCAGTGTTGTGTCCAGACGTGGGTAGAGAATAGATTTTGACACATGGCCCATACTTTGATTGCAGAGCTGCGAGTTTCTGTTGTCAACCAAGCAGTGTCTATTCAGTTGGTGACTTTACTCGAGTGTATCTGTGCAGTACTTGTGACAGAGACCACCATTATTGCCCGCCAGCACGGAGAGGTGGGACCACCTGATTTCAGCACCAGAGCTACAACTACCAGATGAGTGAGCCTCTGGTCTGCTGGACATTCACCAACGCTGTGTAGTTACTAATACCCCCCATAAAAATTCCCACCATTTTCTGGACACTGTGTAGTCAATATAGACAGGTGTGATGAGGCCACCCCAACAGCACAAACAGTAACTATCCTCCCAAGTAGATGACTACTAGAACATTTTAATAAAACTAACTAGTATAGTACATATATATGTACACTATTGCATTTATGATATAATATTCCATGCATTTCTTTCATAATCTCTAAATCCTTTTAAGTTCTGGTCAACCTAAAAAATTGATCCAGAACAAAATAAATGTAATATAATTCTATCAAAAAATTTTACACACGTGAGTTAGTTCAGTGTATTTTTATCACCATCATACAATACCAGCAACACCACTACAACCACGCTGCCTGTAGGACCTTTAAGAGTAATAGGTCTCCTGATGCTCCCATGTACTTAACCATTTCTGGTGTTTTACCATCATGCACTGTTGCTTTGTTCATCTTGATGTCTCCCGTGCTGCCTTCAGTTCTTCCATCTTTATGTCATCTTCATCACCATTGGTTTCCTCTTCTGTGCTAGTGGTTATCGTTTCTGGTGCTTGACCTTGCTCACCATCAAGGAGTTCTGAGAAATATTCTTTCCATTACTTCCTTCGGGGCAGTAATGCAATTTGCCTTGCTTGTTCTTTATAAATTTGAGAGGGCATTGTTTTTCCTTCCTCATGTTCTTGAGGGTCATATAGAACAATTTCTGGTTTTCTTGCGCATCTTTTTCTAGCTTTTCTCCAAATTCTTCCCAAGACTTCTGTTTTGCTGCTAGCCCCTTGTTCTTTGCTTCTGTTCTAAGTATCACATACTCTCTATATTTCTCTATTTGTCCAGCAGTGTTTTTAGCTCCTAATTATTGTTTCCATGCCATTTTCTTCTCTCTTATTTTCTCTTTGACTTCCTCTGTCCACCAAGGTGTCCTCTTTCTTTTGTTCCCAAGTCGGACTTCACCACATGCTTCTGCAGCAGCTGTATTTATGATGTCCTTGAATTTAAGCCAGAGGGTTTGCAAGTCATCAGGTTGTTATTCTGTGTTTCTCTCCGCTGTAGCAATAAGCCCCTGATATCTGGTCTTAATTTTTGGCTCTCTCAGCGTGTAGGTCTTAATGCTCATTTCTCCCGTTTGTTTACTTGGTTTCTTGCGTGATGTTGGGCAGTTCCTAGGCTGAGCAACTCTATCAGTTGTTCTTTTGATTGTAAGCAGGTAATGATCACTTCCAATCTCTGGCCCCCTCCAGACTCTAGCATCCCGGACATATTTGGATGAGCTCCTCCTAACAAATTGTTGTTTGTTAACTGCTATCACCACTTTTAAATCCTTAGCACTATTTTCCTCTTACAAGAAAATTCAGAACGAAATCTCCACGAATCACTTATAAACACTTCCAACAAGAAAAATGGTTCTCGGACTGCGCGCTAGACTATTCAAATTCTGACTGACTTCTGATGGCGGGAGTAAGAAAACAGCATTATATATTTCATTAGATTTCTCTGATCTCTAATGGTATTAATTTCGCGCTCCTGTGTGTGGGACGAAGATTTAGAAGCTAGAGCCCAAGATGAAAGGCTTACAATTCAGACTACCAGAGTCTCTCGTCTGAAGTTGTTGACCGATATCAAAGACTTTAGTTCTGCCAGGGGGTTTCTCTTCAGAATGCCCGCGTCTTGAGATCAAAGAGCACAGGGGAGTTCTAGACTTTCCCTGAGTAAAACTACAAAGGGTCTGTGCCGTGCTCTCTCACGTGCTGTCTGTCTGTCAGGTATTGTGATTGACAGATGAGCTCGCGTGAGTGGAACGAAGTAAACAAAGCCTGATTTGCGTCCTGTTATGACTGACAGATCACTAAGATGATAAACACTGCGTTAGCCTGTCTTTAGATAAAAGAGGGCGAGACAAAAGGTGAGCTGCAGAAGTATAATGCATGTTTTTAGCTAGCAAATCATAGAGCAGCTATGAGGTTACAATAAGCTGTCAGATTACTGTAGGTTCTTTTTCCAGTGCACGTCACAGGTACGGAATTTCAACAACTACACTGTAGCTTTCCTGGTCGATGCCATCCGCTAAATTTCTTTCCATGTCTTCTTTAAAACATTTACCATTTATGTATGTCTCCATGTCTTTTCTTCCTATGCTTTTGGTCTCCTCCTATTGCTCTATTCTGGAGGATTCCAGAAAAGAGATAGTCTTGTAATACCTTCCCCTGGTTTTCTCAGTGTGGGTCCTTCCATCGACCTCGTCTTCTCATCACATCATGCTCCACTGGTATTTGTCTGGGTCATTTCAGTAGTTCCGCATTATGGATCCTGTGTCACCATTTCAATCCTTCTGTTCTACACCAGCACATATTTATGAACGTCTGCTTCTGTCTGATTGTCAGTTTTGTTTTTGTCCATATTTCAGGACCAAACTGTATGACTGACATGACATTTTAATTTGAAGATTCCTATTTTTGTGTTGAACTATTTCATCATCAACCATCAGACCACAAGGTCTTTTATATTTGTACTTGCGCCTTAATATAACCGACGGACCTTATGTCTTGATTGAACGCAGCGCGACTCGCCAAAACGAAGCAAAACTCATATTTTAAAACAAATGTTGGATTATTTCTTATGATTTAACATCTCAGTGACCACATTGAAAAATTACCGCAAATTGTGAAGGATAGCTGTTTTGAAAATAGTATTAATTCGGAAGCCAGAGCTGACCAAGACCCTACTCCACCTCCAAGTGGTGGTCCTGGAAACAGGCTGCATCACTGCAGTCTGGCTGAGTGAGAAGGGATCAAAGAGGGAAGGCTAACCCGGTCCCAACAATCCCGTGCTGAAGTGTTGAAGCCGGATATGTCGGCCGAAAGGCGCAAATATCGCAACTTCGCTGTAAACGGGCACAACGCAACTAACGTCCTTTTCAAGACGAACCAAGAAGAAGAAAAAGTACCCTATAGGTCATGGCTAGCCCCAGGAGCGACACAAATACCGAATGCAACAGCTAACCAGAATCACTGGTAAAGGTCAGTTGTAAAGCCCAATAGAGAGAAGGTACAAAGAGCCGCTGCTCACTTCAGAATCACGATAACAAGAATCTTATTGACTTGCACGTGAGAAGAGAAGAACAAAGAAGCATATTGAAAGCAAGACACGTGCGAAAGAAATTAAAACATTAATTAAAGAATAGGTGAAAGAAAAGTATAAAGGCGATCATATGACATCCGAAAAGAATCATACCACTAGTTTTAGAAAGAAGACCAAGTGGTAATTGTAAGCCTGAGAACTGACATTTTAATTTTACCGTTCCAATTTTCCGCCTGCACTACTGCATGTTATTTCTTGACTCCTGCAACCCTACTCCTGCATGTGTGTGTTTAAAAAAAAATCTTCACCACTCCTTCGATCCATTTTATTCTTGCCCTTTTTGGTGCCCTACAGGTTTGCGACTGATACACAGAATACATGATTTTGATTTGTTAAATTTTCTTGATAAACGCCCATACCATTTTACGCTGCCGATATAACGTGTAAATTTACATCCCCTGGCTATACCTATATCCAAATACCCTTCCGATGTCTTTTTCCTGTGTGCATACAAGTATGTTGTGACGGTATTGCCTCCCCTGCTTTGCAGTAGTGGTCCAACAGTGGCCAAAAATCAAGAGTATCTAATATGGGCTTCAAAAGTATCCATCTTCGCTCAAGATTACTCTTGGCAGAGATGTAGATAGAAGGATGATTATTACAAAGGGAGTCTTCACAAGATATTCAGAATAAGCGAGAACAATACTGCTTTGGCTGAGTATGTTAACTCTGTAATTCTGCCGATGCTTTTGTGAAGGATTTAAGCACTTATTACTTTCAGCTCGTTTAAGCCCCCACCCCTGATTTACTCAGTGGAATTCTATTATTCTAGTATAGTTCTGTTTAGAGTGTGTGTAGTACTTTGACTGAGACAAACATGCAGCAACTTTAAAATGATTAAATCGAAGTTAAATTTGTTTTATTGCAAATAAAATTTAAATAATCACTTTAGGTTTTAACAGTTGGAAAATAGTTTGAATAGTTATGGATCAAGAAAAGTTATCATCACAGTCTTTAGAGAATGTGAGATGTTACAAGAAGTTCAAGTGGCAGCATATATTTAAACTTTGCTGCCAATGACTGTTCTGCTCCTTCTTATGTCACTGATTGTCAGCTCATGGTGAGAACAGTATCTTGACTTGACTTTGATCCACTGTCACTGATTGTCAGCTCGTGGTGAGAACAGTATCTTGACTTGACTTTGATCCACTGTCACTGATTATCAGCTCGTGGTGAGAACAGTATCTTGACTTGACTTTGATCCACTGTCACTGATTGTCAGCTCGTGGTGAGAACAGTATCTTGACTTGACTTTGATCCATTGTCACTGATTGTCAGCTCGTGGTGAGAACAGTATCTTGACATGACTTTGATCTACTGTCACTGGGCTTTAGCTCTTGATAAAAATAGTATCATGATTTGACTTTGATCCACTGAGTGTCAGCTTTTGGTGAGAACAGTATCTTGACTTGACTTTGATTAATTGTCACTGAGTGTCAGCTTTTGTTGAGAACAGTATCTTGACTTGACTGTGATCCACTGTCACTGGTTGTCAGCTCTTGGTGAGAACAGTATCTTGACTTGACTTTGATCCACTGTCACTGAGCGTCAGCTCTTGGTGAGAACAGTATCTTAAATGAGTATGCGTTATATGAGCATGGACACCTACGAGTTGTATGATTTATTCTCCATGATTGCCATTAAGTGAAGTCGATTGTAGTAATAAATGTTATCATGAAAATGTTGACTAGCCTTCAGAACTCATTAGTTACGAGATGTCGTGTTCATTCCCCTATCTGCCACAATTGGCCTGTTCTGACGTTACCATTTTTTCATTAATACACCACCCGCAGTACTACGAAACCATTGCAGGCTCAGAGACTTGAAACATCCAAGCAACACTCGTATCAGATCAAGTAAAAGTGTTTTAAAAAGCGGACTTAGAATGAAGCTAAACACGACCGACTTGAAGGAGAAACAATACTGCAATGAGCACAGCTAGCCTTAGGGAGTTTTCAGGCTGGGGCGAGGTCTTGTGATGATCCCCCCCCCCCTTTTTTTTTGTTGTTCAAACCTTCCTCTCCTCATGCCGTACTGTACTGTACTCTTACGAGATATGATTTCATGCTGTTGAGTTGGACCATACCTTAATTTTCGCAGATGTTCATTGTAGCATGTTACAATTTTGTTTTTTAATTTTATGGTAGGTAGTTTTTTTATGTTGAACAACAGATGGGAGTTCAGCATAACTAATCATACGTCCAGGGGGCCGAATCAGAATAGCCAAAATCGGGCCCCGTAATTTCTAATGCCGACCCTTAACACGGGACTAGGTTTAGTCAATTAAACCCTCGTTGTCTATTGCAAGTTAGAAATAATATTAATATTTAATTAAACATTAATTAATGGCATTATATATTTTTTTACTCAAACCTACGCTAAGTGCCAACACGACAGTGCGTATTTCTTTCGAAAGAAGAGATAATGCAATCATGGAATTATCGAAAAACATATATTTAAGAAATGAAATAAATGTAAATATGAAAATAGTTTTTACTTTGAACATCAAAACAGTCCAGTTTCAATAGCACTAAATTTAAGTTTAAAAAAAAAAAATTTTAACACATTCCGGCGCCCCCTCCAAAGTCAGCGCTCTTTGCCGCCGCACCACTGGCACCGCCCAAGACAATAAGAGAAGCCAAAACGGAACTTGTGTTTACTGAGAGAGGTAGATGTGGCTGTATGAGAGAGACACGAATCTTTTTCTTCTAGGATCCTTCGCCCATCACTGACAAAGCAGACAGTGGCATTACGCCTAGTGGCGTCTTGTAGGGCAGCAACAAACTCTCCCCATTTTGCTCGGTCGGAGTCCAACCTTCGTTCTGTGCCCCAACTCTGTTTCATTCTTTGCGTCTCTGCCTTTGCTTAGTTCTCCGCTAGGTAGTCTTCGGAGTGCCTTTCTTTCCCCTCCTTCTGGGGGTCCATAGCATAGCAGTTCTTGTGACAGTGTCAGGGTTTCTTCTGAGGACATGGCCAACCCAGTTCCAGCGTCTGCACGCAATGTTGCAACGAACAAAAAATATAAAAAGCGAACATATGTTCCTGTTATACGCCCTTCAAGAACTCAGATGAGGTCAGGGTCATTATTTGGGCAGAAGAGAGAAAAATATTCTAATGTAAAGAAAAGTTTGTAAAAAAGGACCCGTCGAGTATGTGGCCCTTCTGGTCCCTCCTGTCGTTGGACCTAACTATGCCGTATTCCTGTCCTTGTGGTGAATTAACTTATTTATCAATAAATTTAATATACATGACTTTCCCACCCATCTCGTCTGTGATTGGCGCGGCTAATTTATATTCAGAATATGCATTTTTGATCATCGCTTCCGTCGGTCTCACATAACTGCATAAATTGAACCCTTCAGTTTAATATATACAATCCTGGCTCTCTGTCAGCGTTTGTGTGTATGTGTGTGTTGTTACATGATCTCCGTAGTGATAATAACATCAACTGCATTTAGCCCTCTCCCAACTGCATTTCAAAGCGCGGTTTTGCCAGGATTAAAGGCACATTCTCAGCGTTCCCCGTTAGAACCTGCGAGATTCTGCTTCTTCTTGGATCCTTAGCTCCTGACTGAGCGAACGAACGAACGAACTTTATTTTCAAAGGGTTAAGAATTGGGCACGTAGGCCCGTCTTACATTCTGCACTTCTGACAAAGCAGTCAGTGGCCATCACGCCTAGTGGCGTCTTGTAGGGCAGCAACAAACTGTCGTCATTTCGCTCGGTCGGTGGCCATCGTTCGTGCCGTGCCTCAGCTCTGGTTCATGCTTTCCATCTCAGTCTCAACTGTTCTCCGCCAGGTTGTCTTTGGTCTGCCTCTCTTTCGCCGTCCTTCTAGGGTCCATAGCATAGCAGTTCTGGTGATGGTGTTAGGGCCCCTTCTGAGGACATGGCCAACCCAGTTCCAGCGTCTGCCTGCAATGATGATGTGCATGCCTTCTTGACTGCACCGTGTAAGCAGTTCCCGGTTGGAGATGGTATTCGGCCAAAAAATTCGAAGAATTGTCCTTAGAAGGTTGTGTGGAATGAGGATAATTTGGACTATTCCTTGTCTGTCACCCCCCAGCACTCCTCGCCATTCACAAGTACAGAAAGTACGCAACTCGTGTAATCTTAATTTGGTGTTTGTGCTGTACTGAGAAGATTTCCAAATGTTGTTTAGATTTGCAATGGTTGTTCTGGCTTTATTCATTCTGTTACTGATGTCTTTGCTTGTTCCGCCATCTGCTGTTACTATGCTTCCTAGAAATGTAAATATATATGTTTGTTCCATCTTTTGCCTGCAAGCTAGTGTACTAATATTCGCTTTATTCTTGAACTGCATAAGATAGGGTCGGGGTCTTTTCTTTGAAGTGAGGTAAATCCTCGGTATAATAATATTTAGATTGAATTTTCCATCGCTCAGTTGATCGAACTTCAAGAACCAGATCGTGCGGTGAGATAAAATGTACATATAGACCACACTTATTCCACAGCAGAATAACTTAGAAATCTGAAAACAGACGTAGTTTTACCAAGGTAGATCTATAGAAAAAGTGTTCCTAAATTGGATATCTACATATCCTTGGTTGCCTATCATTCCTGGAGGGGGTTACATTTCAGAAAAATAATGAAGCGCAGTCGTAGCCATTGCCAAACACTGTGACCGACCTTCTTCGTATTGTAATTAATTCATTCATTCATTCGACAATTCATTCATTCATTCATTCGACAATTCATTCATTCATTCAACCATTCTTTCATTCATTCGATCATTCTTTCATTCATTAATTAATTCATTCATTCATTCGATAATTCATTCATTCATTCGATAATTCATTCATTCAATAATTCTTTCATTCATTAATTCACTCATTCATTCTATAATTCATTCATTCATTCGATAATTCATTCATTCAATAATTCTTTCATTCATTCATTCGGTCATTCTTTCATTCATTCATTCATTCATTTATCATCTTTACCGAAGGAGAATAGGCCCTCAACAAACATATACCAAGTCACGTGCCATCAGCTCAAGGTCTTTCCACGTCATCTTCGTAACGTCAGCTCCGTTTATTATAAACAACCTTTGAATCCTTGTCGTTTAACTGCAGGAAAACAATTCAGAAGTTAAATAACGCATTCATCATTCCAAAAGGAAAGAAAATAACAGCAACACTAAACCGTAGCAGGCTGTCGTAGAAGACGACTAAGTTGGGTTGAGCGTGAGGCCGACTATAGCATACTGTAGAAATGTAAAGCCTACCAAACGTCAGTAACAACATGAACAAGTTTTGCAGAGTTAAAAATACCAGTGGCTTACTTGGTCGTTACTCTTCTACCGTGAGGTGTAGAGATTTGAAAGACAGAGCACCATACCATCCTATCGGCTGTCTTCCTCCTGGCCTGGTTTCATTCTAGTCATCAGTCCTTCAGAGATTGTCTAATGTTGTCCTCTCAGCGGAATCTGGGTCGTCCTGGAGGTCTGGATCCCTGCCGTGGCAGCCGATCTTCTTCCATTCTGCAAATATCGCTAAACCATCTTAGTTGGGACTGTTCTATTTGGGTCTGTAGAAGTTAGGTTTTTAGGCTTTTACGTATCGTCTGGTTGCGGACCATGTCCCTTCTTGTTGCTTGAACCACATTCCTCAGATACGTCATTTCTGTGATTTGCATCTGACTTTTGTGGGTTGTAGCCATTGTCCATGACTATCATCCATACGCCAAGACTGGGACATAGTTGTAGCGATAAACAGCTATGTTCGTGTTCTTGCTAACATCCCTTTTGGATACCAGTAACACAGAACAGAATCATTCGCTCCCCATGGAGCATAGACCTTCAACAAACACACGACAAGTCCTCCTGTCACGTGTCATCCGCTCAAGTTATTTCTATGTCTTCCTCGTGATTTTCACTTCTGTCTCCAGTTCTCTTCTCCATGTTTTTATTTGGTCTAAAGAACAGAACAGGTTGGCTTTCATTTGTGAAAAGCACATGCTTCACGGTGAATTAAAGGATGCTAGTGATAATGATAGTATTCATAATAAACTACTTTTATCATCAAAAAGGCAGGTCTTAGACTGGGCAAACAACAAGCTAAAGATAGGAACTACCGATGCGTGTAGTTGTGACACCGATGCAATGATAGCTGAGCATCTGCTGCAAAAGTGCCCAACACTATATGAAGAACATATGTAGAACATATGGCCATAACCAGTACCAATTCTGGACAAACGTCGTGGAGATATCAAAAACCTCAGGCTGACTACCGCTTTCTTTAAACTTATTAAAGTTGACTTCTGAAAGGGGAAGAAGAAGAAGAAAATGAAGAAGAAAAAGAAGGTGAAAATGAAGAATAGGCGGAGGCAGAGGAGGAAGAAGAAGAAGACAAAGAAGAAACGGACCAGAGGAGAAGGAGGGAAACGAGGTGTAAGAGAAAGAAGACTGAGCAAACAAATAAGAAAGTTGTTGGTGACAGCTTGGATGAGAGATGTTAAGAATTTTACGGACAGTTAAATCAATAATGAACAATGTACAAAAAGGGATAATGAACAAAGAAAGGTAATCTCAGGTGTAATGGGGAAGACAACCGACCTTTAATAGACACGTGATGAGAAGAGGGGCGCTCGAAAACATGATGTGAACTAGTAATATAAAGGAAAAGTGAGATAAAGGATGCCCGAGAGAAAAGGTAATGGACGACTTGACATAATGACACACGATGAGATTAATATCAGATATAATGAACATCAAAGATTAAGATATTTAGAGAAAGATGATAGCGATATAGTACTTGATAGTAATGCTAATGTGCCTCTGTACATTCATAAATCGGGGCGCGCACTAATGAGGGTATTTAGATTACAGGAAAAGATATTTTGTTTTAGTAGCTAGTGCATTATAATTAGGATATAAGTTGTTTTTAAATGTAGATTGCAGTGCGTTTGCCTTTTACACGGTCTAATTTTATGCGAATTCGAAACAACGCGAGCTGGGTAAAATGGGAAAAACATTGCTACTACTGAGATAACTCTGTCATAGGTGGCGCTATTGTTGGTTAACATTCATAATTTCACGTTTTTCGTGTATGATAATTATGTTTTATGCTCCTGTATGTATGCTGTTTATGAAAACTTTTACTAATTTTTATTTTCATCTACTTTTTTTAATCATCCCACTAACGGTAACGTACTAAATTTCTGTGCAGAAAATGATCTCATTTTACGCAAATCTCAGACTACGCATGCACCCCCGGAACGTAACACTCACGTAATTCGTGATTACACTATATATATATTCATCTCCTACCACTTGCTTATTGGCAACACCACATCTACTCATTTATTCCATATTGTATACCGCGTAATTTTAAAAAAAAATGTAAGTGCGCACAAACACATACACACACACCATATATATATATATATAGCGTGGTATTGTATTGTTTTAGCCGTAAATAAATAAAATGAGCAGACTGTGTGTGTGTATGCACGCTCAGGACATGTGGCCTTGTATCTAACTCTTTGCATCCCACGAGTCGTCTCGTTACCCATGAGCCCAAGGGGGCGTATGGCATCATTAGAACCACTGGTTGTAAAAAAAAAAAAAGTATTTCCATAAATTATATTCCCTCTACTGGGAATCGAACCCGGTACCTCTAGAATTCGAGGCGGACATCTCTTAACCACCCCGACCAGCTTTTAGGACAGTAAGACTTGGTTTCAGTTTAGAGAAGACCTTGGCATGTTGGAAATCTGAAGGATAATGCATGAATGAAGCCTGCAACAGTTTCGTTTATTGTATATCAATTAACGTACAGATATCTCCTAACGTATATCTCCTTATATGAGGAGATATAATCATTATCAGACCGGCAATGTCCGCGGCTTATTGGAGAATAACGTACCATTTCGTGGTGCACCCTACGACTGAAAGACTTATAACACTTCATACACTTTCCCGAGCGTCCAATTGACAGAGCGGCTAAAGCGCCGGTCTCATGCGGCAAAGGTGACTAGTTCGAATCACGGTACCAACACGCTGCAGTCTCACCCGGCTGTAAATAGGTACCTGACTTTGAATTAGTGATGGAAAAGGCAGCGAGGAAGGGAACTGGTCACCCCCACCTCTCGATGGTGGACCTAGTATAGTGAAGTCTCTAACACTTCACTCCCCTACGGCAGCATCTGCAATTTGACTACATTTACCTTGACACTTTCCCCACAAATGTTTCAGCCGCTGTTGACAGACACTGCCATTCATTGTGGTACGTGTGAAAAACCCCAGCACGACCTGGGAAACAAAGAGTTAATATATTTTTAATCTTTTAACCTTTCTATGTAATAAATTATTTTATTTGCACCAAGGTCTCAGATAATTTTTTTTTAACTTTTGCCCTTGTTTTATCTGTTTCATCATCCTCATCATCATCAGCATTATTTCTCTTTTTTTTTTTTTTTTTTGTTACTTCTTATGGAGAATGTTACCACATTGTTGTCAGTGGCGTTACAGAAGTCCTAGACTGAAGGGTGCACGTGTTCTTGCAGTGGTGAGATTCTGTAGCGATGTGTTTGCCTGATGGTGTTGCCAGCTTTATGTACGAGGGGCGTTCAGAAAGTAATGCACCACATCGTTTTTCTCAGCTAATAATGAAGATAGAAGCATGAAATTTTGCACACTTCAAATATGGCATGTGCCAATTGTGTGCACAAAATTGCATTGCAACCGGCCAAATAATACGGCTGCCCTAAACCGTTGAAATGGAGCGTGTTAGCAACTTGCGTTATAAGCAGCAAATTGTGATAGAATTTCTCGTTGCAGAGAAGGAAACTGTTCTGAACATTCACAAGCGTCTATCTGATGTGTATGGAAGTTTTGCAGTCGACAGGTGTACAGTCAGTCGCTGGGTTCAGAGAATCAAAGAATCAGGAAGTGGAGATACGGAGCTGCTTGATCGGCCGCGCTGTGGACGTCCTGCCACAGCCACCAACGCAGAAATGTTGAAATGCGCTGAGGGCGTTATTCTTACTGATAGGCGAATCACTACTCAACAATTGGCCTTACAGCTGTCAGTCAGCATTGGTAATGCAAATGCAGTTATAAAAAACTCTCGGATTTTCTAAGGTTTGCTCAAGATGGGTTCCTCGAAGTCTCACAAATGACCACCGATTGTAAAGGAAAGCAATTTCTTCTGAATTGTTGGAGCGTTTCAATGCTGATGGAGATAACTTTTTGGCTAAGATCGTTACAGGTGACAAAACCTGGGCACATCATTCTGAACCTGAGACAAAAAGACAGTCAATGGAGTGGCATCATCCGCAATCACCACGAAGAAAGAAATTCAAGACAATTCCTTCAGCTGGAAAGGTCATGATCACTGTCTTTTGGGACATTGAAGGTGTGATTCTTGTGGACGTTATGCCAAGAGGAGAGACAATCAATTCACAAGCTTACATTAAGACATTGAAAAAACTCAATCAACGTTTTCGCAGAGTTCGGCCGCACAAGAATAAGGCAGACCTGCTTCTCCTTCACGACAATGCGCGACATCACACAAGTCTGGCAACATGGGAAGCAATCACCAAATTGGGTTGGACTGTACTACCCCATCCACACTATAGTCCCAATTTGGCACATTCTGATTTTCATCTATTTGGTCCACTTAAAGATGCACTGCGTGGGACAAGGTTTGAAGATGATGAAGGAGTGATTCATGCAGCGAAGAAATGGCTACATGATCAAGACAAAATCTGGTACGGGCTAGGAATACATGCACTTGTTTCGCGCTGGCATAAAGCCGTACAAGTTGATGGGGATTATGTTGAATAATACCGATGTTTACATGACATGTCTATGTATATTGTGTATAAATTTCATGCTTTTTGAATAAACAACTCCTGAGAAAAACGATGTGGTGCATTACTTTCTGAACGCCCCTCGTAGAACCTTAAATTAGTTGCCTTGAATAACAAGCGTGAGGATACAGTAGGCCTATTCTGTGCTTTTCTCACCCGGAGCCCCGGGCACTACACGGGGGCTTTATTTAAATTTTACAAAATTTAATTTTGCTACAAATAAATGATGATTTCAGTTTCTGATATTAGGTATTTACATCATTTTAAACTTTACACCTTCTTTTTTTTTGGATTCTTCGCCCCTGACTGACAACGCAGTCAGTGGCCATCACGCCTAGTAGCATCTTTTATAGGGCAGCAAGAAACTGTTTCCACTGTGCTCTGTCGGTGGCCATCCTTCGTGCCGTGCCCCAACTCTGGTTCATGCTTTGCATATTAGCCTCTACTGCTCTCCGCCATGCTAAATATGACCTGCCTCTCCTTCGCCTTCCTTCTGACGTCCATAGCATAGCAGTTCTTGTCATGGTCTCGGGGTCTCTTCTGAGAACATGGCCAACCCAGTTCCAGCGTCTGCCCATAATGATGGTGTACATATCGTTTTTGACTGCATCGTGTAAACAGTTCCTGGTTGGTGATGATATTCGGTCAAAAAATTCGAAGAATTTTCCTTAGGCAGACTGTTTGGAAAGAAGACAATTTGGACATTTGCTATGATGTTACTCCACACCGTACAGAGTACAGAATTTACACAACTATCGAATAATCTTAATTTGGTGTTTGTGCTGTACTGAGAGGACTTCCAAATGTTTTTTAGACTGGCAAAGGCTGGTCTGGCTTTGTTCATTCTGTTACTGATGTCTTTACTTGTCTGGTGTTACTGTGCTTCCTAGATATGTCAATGAATTTGTCTGTTCCAGTTTTTGGTTCCTTATTTTAATGAGTGTACAAATATGTACGGGTACTAAAACACTTACGTGTTATTTTAGTGTGTACTTGTGAAAAGTACATGAATAGTTTACATACATATCACCATCATCATTCATCTTCATCACCACCATCGACATCATCATCACTCACATCTATATATTCGTCTTCATTAAGATATATTGTGAATATATGAAGCGTGTTTTAACGCATTTTTAAGTGACAAATGTCAAGGTGTTGTCACGTGCTGGCCTTCAAAGCAAGTATACAATGCTTAGACAGCACAGACTACACTGACTTGGACATGTCTGCCGTATGGAAGATGGTCGCATCCCGAGAGATATCTTCTACGGACAACTGGCAGATGGCAAAAGAACAGTCGGGCGACCGCAGCTGATGTTCAAAGATGTGTGCAAGAGAGACATGAGGGCATTGGACATAAACCCAGCAACCTGGGAGGATGAAGCTGCCGATCGCACCAAGTAGCGATGCTCTCTACAGCGCAACCTCAATTTGGGTGAAAAGAAGCTCTCACGGCAAGCAGAAGAGAGGAGAAAATTTGAAAGGAACGTCAGGAAAATAAGCAGCTGATGGATGTCACCTCAGGGGAACATTCCCATAGTCAGTTATGCCTGAAGGGTGTATTATTATTATTATATTATTATTATTATTTATGCCGTTCAGTTTGCACTTTATAAAACTGATAATACATTTAAAGTAATTTAAATTGTTATTCTCTGTTCTCCCCCCACTCACCCAATCTAATACAGATGGTGAAATTCAGCTTTGTCAAAATCCTGGTTGTTTGGGAAGGAATACAGCTACACGGGTAAGTTTCACATTTACTTTTCGTTCTTTCTCTCTATAAGTCTATAGTCTGTGTGGCGTGAGGTTTTTATTGGCTCTAAGATCAGTAAAGTACTGACAATTATAGAAATAGAATTTCTGCAGAAAATGGTGAAGTCCCAGTGTCTGAGAGAACTACTGGTATCACAAATTAGTTACGGCTGTGAATGATCTGATCTCGAAAAATTAGTAGAGAGGAGACCGACATAAATTGCCACCTCCGCTGTGTAACTAACTGTTATATTAAGACAAGGAAACAGATTTTACTTAACAAAGATAAAAATTGACAAGTCTTCAAATACAATTTCCTTATTATTTATTTAGTATAAACACTATCTACTCTTGTGCTGAAGGGTGGATGTTGAAAAATGGAATGTAATGGATTTGTAAGTTTACATATGATTTACAAATATTTATATTTATATAGATATGTAAATATATTACAACAAGTTTTCCAATTATAGGAACAAAAATTATATCAGCTGTGCTGTTATTCAATTATAGTACAGGCATCCGCTGTGCTGTTAATTAAGTATATAACATTTATCAGCTATGCTGGTAATCTTGTCTCTTTCTACGCTAAATCACTTTCTCGTCACTGACACTAACTTTGCTCACAATTGCCGACGGAAATGGTACTCATCTCTCAAAAGTTCTGTGTTTTTGGTTGACTCATCTCTCAAAAGTTCTGTCCTTCTTAGTTTGGTTGACCATCTTCTTCCTATTCTTTCACATAAACTCTCTCTTTTAATATCTCTGTACTTTTTTTTTTCCTGTGTATTTTTCATCCATTCGTTTTGCGAATATTATTCTCATATAATTCGCAAACTTTACCTTTTTCCTTTCTCTAAAACTGAGAATCGCGCTAGGACGATATTACGTAGATGTCAGGGCTGCAGGGCGTCAGAAGGCGTGATAAGTCGGTTCGCTGAACACAGGACGTAGCAAATCGTCTACATTCTCACCGAGCGCGCGAGCTTCTTCTCGGCATTAGTCCCGGTGAGGTGTGATACTTTACATCTGCACCGGTCAGTATCCAGACATTTGTCTCGAAAATCCCAAACTGACACGGCGCTCACTTGGGCCATGGTCAGCTGTAGTGTGAAAACTGCCCTGAAATGGAGTCAGGCTGTCTGGGATTTGAAACTGACACGCGTACATCGTGGTCAGTAGGTGACAGTTACGACACGCGTTAAGCGGACGTAAATGTTGGGAGTAGGGGAGATAATTTCGCGTGGCGAAATAGTTTGGGCCCTTTGTCTGATTTTAAGATATTGGCCAAGTTTGAAACTTTAATTTCATTCTCGCTCATAGACTCCACAGTAGATAGGTCGCTCGAAAACAGAATAGCTGTTAGAGAAGATCTCAGTTTGTTTCGGCAATTTGTCGAACTTCTAGACTTCCAGAAATATTTTCAGCATTTTTATTCTTAAGTTGTGCGACTACCTGTAATTCTGTGGTTGAGGTAATTAATATGATAGATATATAGATTTTGTGAGTGTTAAAGTGTTAAATCGCTTAATTCATTTTAATCTATTTCTTTAGCGCAGAAGAGAAATAAAGTGGTAGGCTATTATATTTTCTAGGGAAGCATTCAGTGGAAAGCAGACTAAAAATTAAAATTTCTAGCTTATAACGGCAATTGTAGCTATTTATAAATTTAATTTAACTGCTAATACTCAGTCGAGTGTATTTTTCTAAACTAACGTATAAACTCTAGAATCCAGCCTCATGAATGGTGACGGAATACGCACGTGTTCTTAATTTATGAGGATTGCTGATTTTTAAATATAACTTACGTCACGGGAAGTTTAAATGATAAGCAAAGCTCTCTGCTTGCAAGTTTAAATGTAAGTTTTAACCAGTACAGATTCTGTTTATTATATTATATGTGTTATTTTTCCTCCACACAGTGAAAGTTTTGGGGTGACCCTAACTTTACCAGCACCTAGTAGTAGTTTCCATACTTGTGAAGAAATAGACAGTCCTTATTTTGAACCACGTGGGTTTTCTCAAGTAACACTGATCTGACGGTGCAAGTTAGACAGAAATACTAATATCCCTATAACGGGTTTTCAAAGACTGTAATGATAAATACTGGACCTTGGAGCCAGCACTTAATTTCTTCTAGAAACTCTATATAATTTGCTGCCTGGTGGCGTGAATATTAACAATCATTTCCCGACTAGATTATATCTTGTGGACAAATCTGTGGTGTGACTAAAGTGAATCCTATACTGAGGGAAGGCACCGACCTGACATTCATCATTTTTTTAGAAACCTACGCTATTGACACTGTGCTCTGCTAACTCCCGCGCCTGGAATAATTGTTAGGTGACTTAATCAGACATTTGAACAAATTTGCATACCCAAGTAGTCGTTCCCGGAGACTCCAAGTTAAATACGTCTTTTGGAACTGGGGACTTCTTGGCAGAAGACTGCATTTTTTTGAGTCTGTGTGAAAATCTAAAATCAATGTGTTCCAAGAGGCAGCAAGCAAAGTCGTGAGTACAAGGTTTAGAAGCCATGGCGGAATGAATGAGTGTACGCTGGTTTGAGTGTTATTTTTTCACTATTTTATCTTTGACACCCTGTTGCTGTCCTATTTTTTTTTTTTCAATCTGCATAATTTGTTGCTAAGGCTAGAGTTCTTGTGTTTTTGTCTTAGGTTAAATCAGATTTTTTTTCAAACTCTGTGCATATAATTACGAGATAAAACAAAGAAAAACTCTTAGACTCAAACCCTATGTATCTGTGACTCGGGCGCCATCATCTGTTCTCTTAACGGGGCCGGGCTAAACCTAGAGTTAACACTATAACGGGGCTATCATCCTTGCAACATTTCCTTGATTTTTTATGACTATGTGTATATGTATTTTCCTTGATGTACTTTCTTTGATGTTGTGAGCCGATTTTTCCTGATAATAAAATCGCTCTTGAACTTAATAATCGTGTTTGGTCAGCTCGTTCTAGATAATATATATATATCATTGTTATAGTTTTCCCACGTCTGTGTGTTTACCTGTCGTCACGTGTATGTGCGTGCCTGTGAGTGATAGAAATATACGTAATATGTATATTGGTGTAGTCTGTCTGACGCTGTAACAACTGTTGTAGAAGATAGGTGAGAGAGAGAAGAATTCTTTTCGCTTTCAGAGACAGCCACTATATCAAATCTATCATCTCACGTGTGTGGAAATTCTATTACCTTTCACTAACTCTCACTGAGTCTATCACCTATTCAAACCTATTCAGAAGGGACCAAACCTAGTCTTAATTCTCCTATCGGAAATCTACGACAAATGAGGGCTCGTTTCCGGTCTTTGAACTTAGAATAGGAAGACGAGTACGACAAACGTGGACTCGTCTATCTGGATTTTGAACTTAAGATTCTGTATTCTGATATAGAGTAAGAGTGTGATGTCTTGTGAGTTGTTATATCTTTAAATAATTACCCCCTAGACTAGCGATCTGTTTACGGGCGTGCTGACCACACAAACTAATAAGTTTTTTTTTTCCACAGCATCTTTGAATAATATACATTTTGGTTACAGGTTGATTTGTCGGGATATATATGTTAACTGCTGATTGTAATACTAAATGCTGGTAAAGTGGTGAGTGTATAACATTCACTGGGTACTGAGGCAGAACGGCGTTTGAACTAAGTTAAGGAGTGTGTTTCGGACTTTTTGTCCAGATTAATTCCCTCCCTTACCCGATCTGACTTCAGGGGCGAACTTATAGTGGATTTTTAAAAATTAAGGGATTATTTTTCTCTTTAATTTTTGCAATATTCTTTTGCTTTTCCACTGTAGCAACTTATTTTTCAGTTGTAATCTTAACTACCATTTATTTGGCGTAGTCGTGTTTTGCATTGAGTGCTTTATTGCCGATAATAGCAGCGATAGTTAGATTTTATTTTGGAGGAGGTATCCCAGGGTTAAGGATATCATCTTTTGTTTTTTGGTAATTTTTTTGCTCGGAAGTGGTAGGAACCAGGTTATTCTTTTTCCTATTTTCTATCTCCACGTGTCTCAGTCACTGACATAATATGGCCGAGAGGGCAAAGCTTAGACAACTTCTCAGGGACGAAGCGAGAGAGGAGGGACTGGAAGGAGAAGAAGCGAAAGCTTTTGTCAGAGACGAACTTGAGAGATATGATGCGGAGAGGAAAGCAGCTGAAGCTAAAGAGGAAAAAGAAGAACTCAAGAGGAAAGAAGCAGAAGCTAGGAGGAAAGAAGAAGCAGCCGAAGCTTTACAGCAGAAGAAAATGGACGAGGAAATGGAAATTCGCAGGATGCAGCATGAGGAAAGAGAGAGAGAGAGAGAGACAGCATGAGAAGGAGAGGGAGGAGAGACAGCACGAGGAAAGAGAAGGAGAGACAGCATGAGTTGGCTCTTAAAGCTCTAGAGTTCCAAAGTCGTGGGGCTGCCTCTACCTCCAGCAATGGAGAGTCTTCTCCTCATTCTTCCTTAACTGACCCTGCTAACACTCAATCTCTTCAACTAAATGCTATGTCTTTCACTCTTGAATCTTTTCCTTGTCCAAATGAGAAGATTGACACATGGTTAGAAAAATTTGAGAAAATTGCAACTCTGTACGGGTTAGAGAGGTCGCGTTGGAATATGAAACTTTCCCAGGCCCTAAAAGGTTCTGCTTATGATGTTTATTCTAAGCTGGAAAGTAGCCAACAAGACGACTACGATGTGTTGAAGAAAGCGTTACTGGAGCGCTTTGAAATGAACGCTCGCAAGTTTTTGCAACTGTTTCGCAACAGCCGGAAAGAGAATTCTGAAACTTTTCACCAGTTCTCATCTCGTCTTAAGGGATATCTAACAAAGTGCCTTGAGCTTTCGCAGCTCCCCTCTACCTATGAAGGTCTTGAGGAACTTGTTCTAACTGAACAAATAAAGAACACTTTGTCTGCTGATACCCGGAGATTTCTCGCTGAGCAGGGGGCAGAAAAACTTGAAGACATTTTGGAAAAGTCTGAGCGTTATCACAATGCGCTGGCTGAACTACCGGCCACAAAGCGGAAACCGACAGAGGAGCATTTTCGAAAACATAACCTAGAGCAATCTTCTCAGGCTTCTAACCAAAACAACCACAGAGAAACTGGACCTCAAAACCCCCCTCCTGAAAAATCCAAGTTCTACAAGAACAAGTACCCCAACCACCCCAAACAGTCTGATCAACCCGACCGCCCTACATGGCAGCGTAGCCAGAAAGGACAAGGTGGCAAAGGGAGAACCCCCGAGCACGGGACATATGATCAGACCGAGCACACCGAGCCTAAACGCATCGGATGCTTATTAACAGTCTCGCAAGGCGGAATTATTGACAGTGATTCCCAACCTCTTGGGGATAGACCCTCAACGCGAGGTATTGTTATTTTGAACGGTTCTCAAACTTCTTGCTTATTTGACACGGGGCTTTCTTACGATTGCATTGTTGCCAGAAACCTGGTTAAACCCGGTCAAGAGACAGGAGAGACCGTCAAACTTTGTGGAGTTCGTAAGAGTGATGCACCTACAGCGCTTCCCATCGCATTGGTGGAGATACACTCTGACTTTGTCAGAGGTGTGATCAAAGCGGCTGTTATGGATGATCCCATCTACCCAGTCATACTTGGCGGGAGATACGTGTGTATTGGGAAACCGGAAGAGCCGATTGTGGCAGCAGTAACTACAAGAGGGCAAACCAAGAAGGAACGGGAGCCTGCGCCAAATTTGTTACCTATGGAACTTAAAGAAGCGCAATACAAGGACCCTACTTTGGCACCCTGCTTTAGGAAACTGCCCATGGCTAAGGAACCCAAACAGCACGGGGACATTTTTTCTGAGGATGGCGTACTTTATCGGAGAACGGGCAAGCCTGACCAAGGTTACAACCAGCTCCTAGTACCGAAACAGTACAGAAGCCAAATCCTAGAAATGGGGCACTCTCTTCCCTTTAGCGGACATATGGGACAGAACGCCACAAACCAACGTATAACCACTCATTATTGGTGGCCAGGAGTAAATACTGATATTATCAGATATGTCAAATCCTGTGCCCAGTGCCAACGTGTGCCACCCAAGCAACGGACACCCCCAGTCCACATGGGTGAAATGCCAATAATGGGAACACCATTCGAACGGGTTGTGATCGACATTTTAGGGCCTTTCGAAAGGACTAAAAGAAGGAACAGGTTCATCCTGACCTTAGTCGATACATGCACTTTATGGGCAGAAGCTATCCCGCTAACATGCGCAGATGCCAAGCATGTCGCAGAAGCCCTCGTGCAGATTTTCACTCGGTTGGGATTCCCTCAGCAAGTGTTGACGGATAATGGATCTCCATACCGAAACCTGTTGATGGATGAGATCGTTAAGATCTTGAGGACCCAGCACATCCACACTAAGCCATATACTCCGGCCGGAAATGGGCTCGTGGAACGTGCTAATGGAAACCTCACCATGATGCTAAGTAAGCTGGCACAAGTGAAACCTGAAGATTGGGATCTCTGTATTCCTGCAGCATTATTTGGCTACAGAGAATCTCCTCATACTTCCACAGGATTTCCGCCAGCTACACTCTTATTTGGCAGACCCATTAAGGGCCCGCTTGAAGCCTTACTTCAGTCTCTGACAGACGAGAAGGCGGATGAGACAGTCGTCTCAGCAAGTAAATATGTGTCGGTTTTAAAGGAAAGGTTGAAACTAGGGTGGGACCTAGCAACGACTAACTTTAAGCGAGCTCGCACAAAGCACGCTAACCGATACAGGAAAGTCGCGGAAGAGAGAGAACTGGAAGCAGGAGAGAAAGTTTTGGTGTTGCTCCCTACCGAGAACAACCAACTGAAGATCGGATGGCAAGGGCCGTTTACCGTCCTGAAAAAGATTTCTAAGGCTAACTACCAGATCTCTATTGAAGGAAAGGAGAAGGTTTTCCATTTAAATCTCTTAAAGAGATACTTGGAAAAACCAGTGCCAACCTCCGACCATCTCCTGACGATCGCCAAAACTGACGAAGATGATGATAGTGGCAGGGATATTCCACCGCTATCACAGGAAATCTTTCAAAAATGTCAGAAGCGGCGACGCTCTTTCAAGCGCGCATATGAGACATTCCAGGGGAAGGAAACTTTGAGGAGTGGACTTGAGTAGGAATTGGACAGAGATGGAGGGGGAAGATGAGAGGGAAGAAGACAGACACCCCGAAGCTACGGTTATAGGAAATTAAACTCCATAACGTAGACATGGAGTGCTTCCATATCTTAAAGGGGGGAGGCTCTGTCACGTAGGGTTTATATTCATTTAATTTCCTACATCTTCTTCCTATTCTTTCACATAAACTCTCTCTTTTAATATCTCTGTACTTTTTTTTTTTTCCTGTGTATTTTTCATCCATTCGTTTTGCGAATATTATTCTCATATAATTCGCAAACTTTACCTTTTTCCTTTCTCTAAAACTGAGAATCGCGCTAGGACGATATTACGTAGATGTCAGGGCTGCAGGGCGTCAGAAGGCGTGATAAGTCGGTTCGCTGAACACAGGACGTAGCAAATCGTCTACATTCTCACCGAGCGCGCGAGCTTCTTCTCGGCATTAGTCCCGGTGAGGTGTGATACTTTACATCTGCACCGGTCAGTATCCAGACATTTGTCTCGAAAATCCCAAACTGACACGGCGCTCACTTGGGCCATGGTCAGCTGTAGTGTGAAAACTGCCCTGAAATGGAGTCAGGCTGTCTGGGATTTGAAACTGACACGCGTACATCGTGGTCAGTAGGTGACAGTTACGACACGCGTTAAGCGGACGTAAATGTTGGGAGTAGGGGAGATAATTTCGCGTGGCGAAATAGTTTGGGCCCTTTGTCTGATTTTAAGATATTGGCCAAGTTTGAAACTTTAATTTCATTCTCGCTCATAGACTCCACAGTAGATAGGTCGCTCGAAAACAGAATAGCTGTTAGAGAAGATCTCAGTTTGTTTCGGCAATTTGTCGAACTTCTAGACTTCCAGAAATATTTTCAGCATTTTTATTCTTAAGTTGTGCGACTACCTGTAATTCTGTGGTTGAGGTAATTAATATGATAGATATATAGATTTTGTGAGTGTTAAAGTGTTAAATCGCTTAATTCATTTTAATCTATTTCTTTAGCGCAGAAGAGAAATAAAGTGGTAGGCTATTATATTTTCTAGGGAAGCATTCAGTGGAAAGCAGACTAAAAATTAAAATTTCTAGCTTATAACGGCAATTGTAGCTATTTATATGAATTTAATTTAACTGCTAATACTCAGTCGAGTGTATTTTTCTAAACTAACGTATAAACTCTAGAATCCAGCCTCATGAATGGTGACGGAATACGCACGTGTTCTTAATTTATGAGGATTGCTGATTTTTAAATATAACTTACGTCACGGGAAGTTTAAATGATAAGCAAAGCTCTCTGCTTGCAAGTTTAAATGTAAGTTTTAACCAGTACAGATTCTGTTTATTATATTATATGTGTTATTTTTCCTCCACACAGTGAAAGTTTTGGGGTGACCCTAACTTTACCAGCACCTAGTAGTAGTTTCCATACTTGTGAAGAAATAGACAGTCCTTATTTTGAACCACGTGGGTTTTCTCAAGTAACACTGATCTGACGGTGCAAGTTAGACAGAAATACTAATATCCCTATAACGGGTTTTCAAAGACTGTAATGATAAATACTGGACCTTGGAGCCAGCACTTAATTTCTTCTAGAAACTCTATATAATTTGCTGCCTGGTGGCGTGAATATTAACAATCATTTCCCGACTAGATTATATCTTGTGGACAAATCTGTGGTGTGACTAAAGTGAATCCTATACTGAGGGAAGGCACCGACCTGACATTCATCATTTTTTAGAAACCTACGCTATTGACACTGTGCTCTGCTAACTCCCGCGCCTGGAATAATTGTTAGGTGACTTAATCAGACATTTGAACAAATTTGCATACCCAAGTAGTCGTTCCCGGAGACTCCAAGTTAAATACGTCTTTTGGAACTGGGGACTTCTGGCAGAAGACTGCATTTTTTGAGTCTGTGTGAAAATCTAAAATCAATGTGTTCCAAGAGGCAGCAAGCAAAGTCGTGAGTACAAGTATGAGAAGCCATGGCGGAATGAATGAGTGTACGCTGGTTTGAGTGATATTTTTCCACTATTTTATCTTTGACACCCTGTTGCTGTCCTAATTTTTTTTCAATCTGCATAATTTGTTGCTAAGGCTAGAGTTCTGGTGTTTTTGTCTTAGGTTAAATCAGAGTTTTTTTCAAACTCTGTGCATATAATTACGAGATAAAACAAAGAAAACTCTTAGACTCAAACCCTATGTATCTGTGACTCGGGCGCCATCATCTGTTCTCTTAACGGGGCCGGGCTAAACCTAGAGTTAACACTATAACGGGGCTATCATCCTTGCAACATTTCCTTGATTTTTTTATGACTATGTGTATATGTATTTTCCTTGATGTACTTTCTTTGATGTTGTGAGCCGATTTTTCCTGATAATAAAATCGCTCTTGAACTTAATAATCGTGTTTGGTCAGCTCGTTCTAGATAATATATATATCATTGTTATAGTTTTCCCACGTCTGTGTGTTTACCTGTCGTCACGTGTATGTGCGTGCCTGTGAGTGATAGAAATATACGTAATATGTATATTGGTGTAGTCTGTCTGACGCTGTAACAACTGTTGTAGAAGATAGGTGAGAGAGAGAAGAATTCTTTTCGCTTTCAGAGACAGCCACTATATCAAATCTATCATCTCACGTGTGTGGAAATTCTATTACCTTTCACTAACTTTCACCGAGTCTATCACCTATTCAAACCTATTCAGAAGTGCTATACAAGCTGGTAACATATATCCTAACAATATTGTTATGTTCTTATGATAGGAGTATATGAGACGAGGACTGTTTGGTGATATCAGGTGGGAGTTATAGGAGACAATAGATTGGAGTTAGATGAGACAATAGATTGAGTCCTAACAAGGACTGTTTTGGTTATATTGCAGTTGGTCTTATCTGAGGTAATAGATTGAAGTTATAGGAGACAATAGGTTGAGTCCTAACAAGGACTGTTTTGGTTATATTGCAGTTGGTCTGAGAAAATAGATTGAAGTTATAGGAGACAATAGGTTGAGTCCTAACAAGGACTGTTTTGGTTATATTTCAGTTGGAGTTATCTGAGACAATAGACTGAAGTTATAGGAGACAATAGATTGAAGTATGAGTCCTATTAGTCTTCGTCTATTTAATCATATCAGGAAATACAATCATTATACCTAATTCCCCCAAGATACAGTCAGTAACCTGATATATTCATAGTGAACCAAAATATATTAATTATATATACAGGTGTAGGTAGTATAAATGACACACAACAAATAACAACATTATATTATCTGCTGAAGGCGTATTTTCCTACCAGTTTATAGTAAAAATATATTTACCCTCTAAGATTTTTAAACCGGCCAGGTTTTGACTCGACTTAGTGAAGCAGGCTGCAGGTCAATGCACTCAGGTAAGCTATAAATCAAGGTGACAGCTTCTCCTCTTCAGTCGGTCGGTATCTCTGGCGTCGTGTCGGTGATGTGTGATTATGCATAAAATCCGCCCGATTATATATGCAGTGAAGTAACTTCTACGGCTTAAAGAAAGCGTTTGGTTGTTTCCTGGCGGGGCAAGCTGATTGGTTTTCTGCAGTTTGGTCCCATGCGTCGTACAGGCTAATTTTATTCCGTTTTTTCCGCCATATTGCGTGAACAAGATGGCCGCGACCCACATCCGAAAAAAACAGGGCTTAAGTTTTTTTCCTGGCGTAACTTCTTGTAATTTATTCTGGCTCAGCGACTGGTGAACGGTGCTCGTTGATTGGTTGGGCTCTCGACATAGGGATTTAACAAAGCAGTGGGTCTACACAACTCGTTTCACGACAGTCTGTCAGTCCTTCCTTTGGTCTGTGTTCTTTTCTTTATATTTCACATTTCTATTTCCTTATTTTGTATTCCTTGGATCATTTAGTTACTGACCCACTTTTTAAAAAATCTCTGGTTGTCTGTCGTTGCTACTGTACTTTCCCTTCACTGTCCTGTGTCTTTCCGAGGTACTGGCAGAATAATAGTGTTAAATACATTGTTTAAGAACACAGGAAATTTTTTTTTTCGGGCGAGGCCTCCTTCTGTATGATAACTGCTCTGTGCCCAGCGCGGCCCCCCCCCCCTCCCCCACGTCTTTAAGAAGCGAAAAAAGTTATTATTCATTTCTTTTTCTTCGTTTATATTATTTAGCTCTTTCTTGTCTTTTTTTTTCCTTCATATTATTATCTCTTTCTTTTTCTGTCTTTTTTTTTACCCTGCTGTTTTCGTTTGTTTGTCTTTAATTCCGTTTTAAATGTAAAGCTATCAAACATGACCTGAGTCAATAGTGTACTTGCAAGTTTGTAAAGTGCCCAGAACATATATAAACGGGGAGCTCACTACTAAATGTTTCGGGCAGATATATTTAGTTTCTTCATCAGCTTCTTTGTTACTCACTTCAGCTCGTTTGTGAATTTTTAGTTCTTACTACAACTTAACTCAACCTTTTTAACCTGGAGGAACTGTTGAAATAATTTTTAGATCTTAGGGAACCCCGGTAAAATAAACAATATTTTATCTATTTATAGCTTATCTGTAATTTAGCGTGTTCAGTAAGTTGTACATGTGATGATCCAATAATAATTGTCAGTGCACTTTTGAGTAGAGAATGATTTTATTCTGTGCATCTACTTATTGTGGCCAACTTATTTGCCTACTCCTTTTGAAGGTTTCCCCTCTCAACAAAGGATATCAGCTCTGAAGTAAGTTTGATCACGATCTCTCGTGGAACCCCTAAGATTTCTCGCGGAATACCTAGGGTTCCGTGGAACCCCGGTTGAGAAACCTTGTATGCTGTGTTCCTACAAAAGAGGATTTTATAATTCGAAGGTTTTCAGAAGCCGATATGCTAATGGTGCAGGGCCGTAGATAGGACTTAATTAAAAATGGGGGGGGGGGGGGGGGGGGGGTTTTAATACCAACATTTTTAATGCACTATTTTGGTACCAGTACAGTATAATTCCCCACCCTCACGTATCTACGGCCCTGTAATGGTGTATGTACTTGTTTGAAGGCATTGCATTTAATGATAACGAGTTTGAAATCAGTTGTTTGTAACACTCGTAAATTTTACCCTGTGTAATAAAGCATGGCAGAGTCGTGAGGATGCTTGCTTCTGGAGGCAGATTTGCCGAGTTCGAAGCCTGGTAGCGTTATGATTCGGTATACACTGGCAAGACACATAAATGTTGTTTGCAGACATCCCCGCAAGGAGAGTTGTTGTTGTTGTTGTTTCTTGTTCTTGATACCCGTTGTCATCCCTAGGAGAAATGGTTATATCAATTTACGTCCTCGCTGTAAGTGTGCGGGTCTTTGCGTCTCGATACGTACAAACACCGAGTCCGCCGTGCGGAGAGCATGGGCGATAGCTATAAGTGCATACCTCATAAAAATCAGCTCTTAAGTTAGACCAGGAAAAATCAGCGAGGAAGAGAACCACCATCCGACATAGACAGAGGTTAGGGGACAGTGGACCCCACACTACTCTGGGGCCTCGGGAACCGCTCAATCCGCCCCTGGCAAGCAATATGTGGTGTGGAGATGCCATCGAACGTATCAAGGGAAGGAATATAAAGTGTTTTGCTGCAGATTAAATAACGTGAGTTATTTCTCCTGCCATAAATTGATTTTCCTTTTTATTTTCCTTGAAGATTAAATTAATTCGAAATGCTAAGATATGAAATACACGTAGTCCTTTGCTCTACTACTTCGTCAGGCGACTGCCTTCCTTGTGTGTGCAGAGCCGGTTAAACCATTAGGCAAACTAGGCAGTCGCCTAGGGCGGTAAAAAAATGTTTATTTGGTAGTGCAGAATCAGGTGATCTAAAATTTTGGTATAACCAAAGAGCAGTCATAATCCCAAGGAATTTTTTTTTTTAAATTGTGTGTGACCCTTCTATATAACAGTAAGTAAGCAGGTAAACGTATTGTTGTATTATAAACTATTATAAACTACTGTATATAAACTACATGGGGGAGGGGGGTGTGCAAGATGAGCTGTTTGCTTTTGGCGACAAATTTTCTATTTGGCTAAGGCGGCAATTTTTTTTTTTTTAAATTATGGCGGCAAATTGTCTTTTTTTGGCTAGGGCGGCAATTTTGTTGTTTCGTTGGGGCGGCAGATTTTCTCTCTTGGTTAGGGCGGCTAATTTGCTTTTTTTTGGCTAGGGCGTCAGATTTTTTTTTTTTTGGGTTAGGGCGGCTAATTTTTTTTTTTTTGGCTAAGGCGACAAATTGTATGTTTGGCTAGGGCGAGACATTTTCTTTTTGGTTAGGGCGGCAACTTTTCTGTTTTCCCAGGCCGTCAAATACCCAAGCAGTGGCCTTGTGGGTGGGTGAGGGAGGGAGGGGGGTGGGTGGAGGGAAACGCACGATGCTGTCTTAACTTTACCGTCCATACGTCTCTGCGTTTTTTACTTTATCGTACTTTTTCTCTACTACATCTTAGTTTTCTCTAATTTGTCTTTCATATTTCCCTACCTTTATGAAGTTATGCATGAGTCTGTCAGCCTCATCATGTACAATTAATCGCTACAGGAATCATCACTGCTAGAGCATATAAATGTTGTTGTGCAGACTTCCCGCAAGGAGAGTTGTTGTTGTTGTTGTTCTTGTTCTTGATACCGTTGCATCCCCTAGGAGAATGGTTAGATCATTTACGTCTCGCTGTAAAGTGTGCGGGGTTCTTCGTCTCATTCGTACACCTGTCGCCGTGCGAGAGCATGGGCGATTTTATTAAGAATTAATAATAGGATAAATAAGAAAATCAATGACAGAGACTGACAGTTATTTATATTAGTTAATGGTTATGCTAAATAAATGTTGTAATAAGAGACGTGACGGTACAAAGTGCAGACTTTTAGAAATCAATGTATAACAATCACGAATGAACAGTCTGTACGTAGTGACCGACTATAGTTCACGTTAGCAGTGATTCTCAAAATATAGTAAAGGTAATAGAGAAACTCCTTCAATAAGCTAGTGATCACTAACTAAAATAGACTGAGAACCCTTCCAATGAACTCCAATCATATAGTATAGTCAGCAGAATTTAATAAAATAATATATCTTTCAACACGTACAGAATGGCGTGACAATTGGTCAGCAAAAAACGTAAAACAAAAGCATTAAGCTAATTGTAGAGCAGGCAGACGGATGGCAGAAGCCGAATGAATCGGACCCCAAGGTTCAATTAGCCAATAGAAAAGCTTTTAGATCACAAAAGTGGCAAAATTGTTAGAGACAGAGGAAAGCTAAAAGAGACTTTTTCCAGAGACTGCTATCTACTAAAACAGCTAGTTGTCTGTGTTCGGCGCCCGATTTTTCACATATGGGAGAGGTAACCATGTCTATATATGTTGATAGCAGTAACTACTCAGCAACGCTGAAAAATAAAGTGACTTTACATGCAAAGTTTTTCTTCAAAGACTACAAACCCACTAGCCACTTAATTTCCATGTCAGGCTAAGGACAATTGCACATCAGTTAGAAAGAGAAGATATTCATGTTTACTTTCCTTGGATAAGATAGACGGACTAGAGAAGAAGACAGAGCAGCTCTTCATTAATGAGCAAATTACTGAATTATTTCCAATCCCTGTATTTACCAAAGCAAATGTGAAGAAGTAAGGATCTATTCATTTTGGGTGATGTAAAACCATCAAGACATTGTGAGAAAAAGAAGATAATTGTAACATCAATAAACAGTCCTGCAAACTATTTTCCTGGACTTATTTTAAAACACTGCCCGTATTCATATGGTGACGTTAAATCCATGCTTGTCGTCAATGCTTCAAATAGTGATCAATCGTAACTGTAGATGTTCCAGCGATTGTCGACGTTTTTGATATTGTGATTGGTGTTGATAACCAATTGTGACTGTGACTATCTTTTATACCATCTAGAAATTCTGTCTGTCCGTCAGCTTTTTGCCAAACCAACAAAGAAAGTATTAAGAACCTATAAAGAAAGGAAACTTAATAGAAACAACTGGAGAATTCGAAACCAGAAACTAACAAAGAGAAGAACATAGTAGAACACCAAAGAACAAAACTGGTCAAATCAAGAACAAATTCTTCTCCTGAAAGAGCGAGCCAAGAAACACGTTCCTTGCCATTCAATGACAATTTAATATACAACGCTAGAAAAAAACATTACAAACAGTTTGATTAACTTTGAACATCGAACAGTTGCCAAATCAACCACTTGGTTATTCGACAAAGATTTACCAACAACAAACATTTACATCAGACGTCTACTTGAATATTTTCAAAGAAAGCAGTAGTAAGCCTGAGGTTATTTGTATCTCCATAGAGTTTTTTTCCGGATATGGTACCGATGACGGCTACATGTACTTTCTATGTTCCTCATATGTTGGGCATCTTTAAAGTGCAAAAACTAGGAGCAACACGCTTAAGTCTACCCAGCTGTAAGTGTGGATCTGAACTGTACTCTTGAGTTAGCAAAGGCAGTGAAGACAAGAACTGGTCTCCCGGTCGCTGAAACTTAGTATACGTGAAGTCTCCAAACCTTCACTCTCCTGTGGCAGTGTCTGATGCGATTACCATTGCGTGAAAGGAAGCCAGTTGCGGTGATTGGCCCATGAGTCGTAAGGAGACAACCTGGGAAATGACGATGTTCCAACGGGAACTGACATCAATAAATATCCTTTAGCGTCACAAGAAGGATTGGCCTTCAACAAACACATGCCGAGTCCTCCTGTCCCGTTCCATCATCTCAGGTTCTTTCCGTCTTCCTCATCATTTGAATTTCTGTCTCCAGTTCTCTTCTCCCTATGTTTTCGGTCTACCTCTGTCTCTCTTTCCCTGGGGATTCCAGAACAAGGACTGCCTTGTAATGGTATCAGCAAGTTTCCTCAAAGTGTATACTATCCATCGCCAGCGACTTCTTCTCATCTCATCGAGAACTGAACGGCGTGTAAAAATGATAATTTTGTGGCGTTTCTGTCTGTCGTCTGTCGTGTTTTATCGTTTCTTTGCAAAGTTTGTTTCTCTGTAAATCTGTCTTCGTCTGTATATCTGTCTCTGTCTGTCTCTCTGTCTCTCTGTCTCTGTCTCTCTCTGTCTCTCTGTCTCTCTGTCTCTGTCTCTGTCTCTCTCTCTCTCTCTCTCTCTCTCTCTCTCTCTCTCTCTCTCTCTCTCTCTCTCTCTCTCTCTCTCTCTCTCACGCTGTCACAGCCAAGTGACCTAATATTTAACGTTCAGTATTATGCTGACTTTGATATTGAGTTAGGTAAGGAAAAGGCAGCGGGGAAGGTAACTGGTCACCCCCACCTCTCGATGCTGGATTTAATATAGTAAAGTCTGCAACACTTCACTTCTCTGCGGTAGTATCTGCTAGGGGCCTATATTGACCATTTATTATACAAAACAGCCCCTGCGTAAGTTACCAGGTGTCTCTATTGAGACGAAGTAAGAATATAGGTTATTGCACCATCAAGCATGTCGTACATGGCGACTTATATGAGATTGTGCGTGGGGCTGGCAACCTCAAGTAAAACAGGTTGCTACAGAAACCATGACTGCATAAGCGTATGAATTCTTGGTTCAGGCTACCTGCAAGGAGACCGGCTGCAGCAGCGTTTCATTGCTCTGTAAGGAACGCAAAGGGACAGAAGAGCGGGTTGCGTTACGAGCAATGTGTCTTCGTCAGGGACAGACGCCCCAAAAGCAAAATAGAAAAGAAATCGAGAATGAAGCTAAAGACATTAAACATAATCATTTTCCTATTTTTGCCCCATGTCGAGCATGGCGCCACCACTGCAGCTAGTCCCTGTAGGACGCCTGCTCCAAGCATGCCCATGCTCTACCAGCGGTCGTTCCTGTAGCAATATGTTGTGCGTGATGAGGTTGCCAGCAGTGGCGTATTCTCTATGTGTGCTGTGCGTGCTGCGCACACCTATGCCCGAAGGAAAATACAAATTTAATGTATTATTCTATAAAATATTTCTCTTATAATGTTCTGCTTTCGGACCGCACGCATCAGGATAACGGATTTTCCCGCATAGAATCTACGAGTATATCTTGTTTCAGTTTCCCAGACGCGTTTTATAATATGCAGTTTTTTTTTGGTTGGTAGCAATCGCCCGAAGTTTCTCGGGTAATTCCGTCACTATGCGTGCTGCACCTTTCGGTTTTACGTTTGAAGACTGGTTTGTGTGGATCGGGGTCATAGCCAGATACGTCAATACAATACGAACATGCGTGCGGTGGTCTTGCAGCTCTCGAGTTGTAAAAATCGGCTTTGTCCGTCCAGTGTTTTTTGTGATTAATTTTTGTTAGTTGCCGGGAATGCAGATTATTACAGTGACAGTGAGTTTCAAGTTGTAAGTTAATTGGTATTTCGGAGATAATTGACATATACCCGTAATAACTATCGTTGCGTAATTGAATATAGATGGTTTTTAAATTAAGAGGGGAAGAAGTTAAATAGTAGGCGTACATATTAATTTTAAGTAGCAGCACGCCTAGCTCGCATTACCAGGATACGCCACTGGTTGTCAGTCGCATGTACAACCTCATATTAGTCGCCTTGTACGACATGCCTGAGGGAGGAATAGTTCTATTCTGTCTTTGTTCTCCTCATAGACGATCCCCGGGAACTATATGGGACATTAAAAATAATACCAGGATGCACATAGCTACGGATGATCGCTGCTGTTACTATAGTAAATCCAGGTCACATATACCGCGAAAACATGACGTATCCTGCACATCTTCCGTCAGGACGCCCTGAACCCCCAGGCACAAAAATTAGATCTTACAGGGTCAAGTTATTATTAACCTATCGCCCACCCCCCACTCCATCCCAAAGTGCTGCTGTTATGAACGTTCTTCTCCGTCATCTGCCTCTTCTCCAGTCTGATTCATAAAACCAGGAAGTACTCAAGTACGCACCCTTCGTGACTTAACAGACACCACAAAAACGTGAGAGACCTCCTGGTTTACAGCTATCTGAACATCGACAATCTTGCAACCGTAAAACGTGTCCATATGCTATTCAAAAAAGTAAGATGTCATTCCCTAAAGATACATTTAACACCAAGAACGGCTTTACATGAGAGCAGCTCAATGTTCTGTGCAGTATTATATGCAAAGGTTGTAGCACAATATACTGTGCCGAAGATTTTCACAAAATATTTATGTTATCTCTCCGATGAACCCTACGCCCATAGCCATCAATTTAAATAGACTAGACCACAAGGGTACCCTTGACATCCAGGTCAAGGCAATCAGATACTGCTTCTGAGACTACAAAAGTCGATTAGATATTGAAAAAAAGGTTTAATCTGTCTCATAGGGATGCCTTAAGCTCCAAAGCTTAAACACCAAATACTCTTTGACTCAAGCGACTGTCTAAATTATATATATATATGTTTATGTGCATATATTAAACTGTCAAGAAATCACGGCATATAATTTTAGTGGGTGATCTCTCTCTGTCCTGATAAAAGCAGCATTTCTTCTATATTCATTATCTTCCTTTCCACTTTTCTTCACCTTCCCCTGAGAAAGTAAATTCATCAACACATAAACTATAATTGAGAAAACTACACTTATTAAAACTGAGTACAGATGACTCAATTTTATTTTTAACCCAGAAAACGAAAGAAAACAAAAAACCTCTGCCAGGAATCGAATACAGAACGGTCGCTTGGAAGGCAAACTTTCTAACCACTTAAAAATAAACCCGCCTTGGCAAGTGTTGTATATTTTTTTTATCTTAACTAATGAAGATCATAGCTGCTGTATAAAATGCCTGCGTCACCAGCACGCTTCAGCGTTTATGGCAGCTAGACATGGTGTAAATAGTAGTAATGTTGTTAAGGAACATTGAACTATCAAGGTTGATCATATCTTTTAACATAATTATAATAGTAAACGCTATATAAGTAAGAAAGAAAGTTATTCAGTGTAATATAGAACCAATCCTGACATATGGGAGTGAGTCATTGACAATTAGTAAACAAGTAGGGAAGGCACTAGAGGCAACAGAGATGTGGTTTTACAGAAGAATGTTAAAAATACCATGGATAGTCAAAAAGAGTAATAAGGATGTCCTGTAAGAGGCCAATGCGCAAAGGAAACTTATTTCACAAGTTAGAAAGAAGCAATCCACTTTTTTTGGGCATGTTATGAGAAGAGGAAAGACATAATCTCCTACGCCACTAGGCATGGTACATGAAGAAGAAGATAAGAAATAGAGCGTTACAGCACGAGGTAATGAGAAAATCAGAAGTGGCCTTCCTTCAGACCAATGGTTTGGCATTTTGACATTATATACACTCTACGGAACGGGCCCACTTGGGTCATGACTGCCGAGAACCATCATCTTGTTGGGTTTTTTTAACCCTTTGCTCGCTGCACTACTGAGGAAAAAATGTTGCGGAAAGAAATGATTGCCTACTTCTTTTTATTTTTTTTTAAAATATTATGGTCTTCTGCTTCTTCTTTGATCCATAGAAGCCGACGTCAAAGCAGTCAGTGGCCATCACGCCTGGTGGCGTCTTGTAGGGCAGTGTCGTAGATTTAAAGAAAGATAGGTATAGAGATTTTTCTGATCCCGTCTGAGCAGAGGTGAAAGTGGTAAATAAGTGAGAAATGAGGGATAAGAAATAGATTTCACGAGTGAATAGTTTAAAGGTAGAATCTGTCACTAGATTGAGAAGATACTCTAGTCCAGCCTATCTTTACGACTGTAATTAGCTATCAGACAATCCTACTCTCCATACATGTAACATATACGTTTAACCACTCACGCACACACAGTTATGTGACAACAAGACACATAAACGTGAAAAACTATTGTAAAATTGGGTGTCGGGCTGACCAACACGAGAAATTAAGTTTTGGTTAGTTTATTATCACTTAAACTTCTCTCAACAGCAAACATATAGAAATCAATCTAAATCAAGTTACATATATATGAAAAAACCAATAAGTGGCCTCCCCTCTGTAGAGAAAAGATACCGCAAGAAGTTAAAAACCCAAAAAGGTCAAAGATTAACACTAGGGTATAGAATAGACAGTATAGTAAAGAACAAGTTCCCACTAACATGCTATCAAGTAAAAAAAAAACAATAGTTAAAAAAAACAGAAGTTTGCAGGTACAATGTTTCCTGCAACAGAAAAAGAAATATTTCACTCTCTCTCTCTCTCTCTCTCTCTTCTCTGTTATACGTGGCCACTCATTCGCTCCTTACCTAATCTGGTGAACAATGTTTTTGGAAGAATAATCCCAGAATGTGTATATAAAGTCCAGTAGTTGGTATCATCCGAATCGGGCCCCAGTTCCTCCAGTAATAACTAAATGTTGCACTGGGAACGCCTAACTTGGTGGTAGGTTTCTGGATACACAATTGTCACTTGGAATGGTTAATACCGGAACTATCTGAGATATGGCATTCCCAGTAAACAGCAGGAAAAACATATGGTTGCTAAAAAGACTGTTAATTATGAATGGTGATGATAATCCTATCGGCCTGCTCTGGGTGAGTACCGATTATGAAAAAAACAGCGTTATCTCTTGGATAAAATTCACTTGGGTAAACGACTGTCCGTAGTCGGGAAAAATGTTATGTTTATTGCCGCAGCGGGCTGATAAATTTAATAAAAACAATCCGGATATTTATAAGTCCAGTTCAGCTCAAATTACTATTCATATGCCATCAGTAACTGAGAAAAAGGCCCACAATTATAGAAAACATGCTGGCCGCTGGTTTTGACCAAGCCCTATATTGGGAAGAAAACAAACATTTAACCAAAATGATAATATATGCTATCACGCGTAAGATCTCTTATCCTCTCCGTCTCCTAATTAAATTAAAAGGCACACGGTATTTTAAGCGTATACTATCGCGCTTCGCTTAGCAAGTACGGCTTTGGGTTTCAGGCATGCAGCCGCCCCCCCCCCCTCCTTTCCGACTTGGTAAACACTCAGCGAACTATGTCAGTGTTAATTTTAATTATGACTACGCGCCCTTAACAAATATCGCCTATCATTACTAGCTAGTTGATTTTCGGCGTCCATCGTTTTTAACACATGATATAAACGCTAGTCATTTAATAAAATATTACACTCAAAGAAATGAAATGCGCATACAACTCTGTCACTTTATCCGACACTCATACCATTATACTTAAGTCAGCTAAACGCGTATCTTCTGGTGTAAACAAATGGTTGATGGATTTTACATTACGGAATCACTAGTAATAAAATATCTACGCGTTTTTGCTATTTCGCTAGTCTTAACGCTAGGAAATAGCAGTGAATAAAAATGGTAAAACTCTTAACACAATTAATACTTAAGCACAACTTAAATTATTACCACAATCAGAAATTTAAATCCCCACGGGACAATTTAACACATTTAGCGAATAAAATGGTTCCTAGTTTGGCGTGCTTAGATTTTTCCTAAATTTCTGATAGACTGATAACTGACATTGAGGGAACTTAGTATATATACAAATTTAGTGCAATATCTCTCCAGGGTGTTACAATTCACACCTTTGGCCTAGTCGGGAAAGAATAAGGGAACTTCGTTTCCACGATAAAGGATTTCTGCTCCCAATGCCGACCGACAACAGAGGCATTGGCCAAGCGCATGGGCTTTCTTAGATTTCGTCCGCTGCCGTAGATCAAATACTTCAAAGGTACGGGAATAATTTTATCGCCCTTGATTTGCTTAAGTCCCCTGAAAGTTTGAACATCAAACCGTTACACGGCAGAATTTCTGCCCGTCGTCTCCCCGTCAAAGAACCCAAATATATATACGCGCGCTTCTGTCTGTCAACAAATGGTGATTGACAATCAGCTCGCGTGATAATTCCGATAAGCGAATCATGCTCTCGCTGACTGTTATCTAGCATGTACGAACGTAGGTAAACAACATGTCAACGCATGCAAACAGGAAACATAGGTGTGGCTTCAAAATATGCGTCATACAGACAGCGAAATGAGTGGCTTTCGCATTGCAAAACACAAATACTAATGAGGAAACGAGGTAGTCGGATTTCCCGTGGTTATATTTACATTTCCACGTCACAGGCAGCAACAGATTGATTCCACTTTGTTCGGTCGGCGGCCATCCTTCGTACAGTGCCCCAATTCTGGTTAATTTTTTGCATCTCGGCTTCCACAGTTCTCCGTCAAGTTGTTTTTGGTCGGCCTTTCTTTCGCTTTCCTTCCGGGGTCCATAGCATAGCTGTTATTATAATGGTATCAGGGTCTTTTCTGAGGACGTAGCCAACCCAACTCCAGCGTCTGTCAGCTATGATGGTGTGTATGTCCTCCTGGTTACTCCGAATAAGTAGTTCTTGGTTGCTGATGATATTCGGCCGAAAGATTCGGAGAATTTTCCTTAGAAAAAATACCTTGTAGCGGTATGGCAGCTTGTGTACCTTTACAACCGTCAGAGCTATGCCAGTGGGAGTTTTACTCCTGGTAGGTTCAACCAAACTGGTCTGGTCTGCGTGGGTAGGGGTCAGACAATAACTGGTACCCTGGTCCTCCAGGTTTGGGGTTTTAGCGCAAGGCCGACACCCCTGTCTATGTAAAAAATCACACATGTTACAGAAACGGCACCAAATGGAAAAACATTGATGCGGGACGGACATCCGGAGCCTCAGGCTCGAATGACTGCCAGTGGTGAAATATTAAAGTGCTTGGGTACAATGCTGAACTTGACGCGAGATGGGCCCTTTCGGTTATATTTGGGATACATCGTGTGAATCTTTTTATCCTGTTTTGAAGCTAGACTGATGTTAGCTCTGAAAAGAGCTGGTCCTAAACAGGACCGCTAGCTGTCTGGGGTTGTCACGTCGTTTGCTTATTTCTAATGTTGTCACTTGTTCAAACACTTGCTGCTTCTTTCTTTAAATAAGTGTCCTGTTTTTATTTTTATCTCTTTTTTCGCGGGGCGCGTCTAGTGGAAAGAGAAGAAAACAAATAAAGAGGCCCCAGACAACCTAGAAATGAAAAGAGAATTAATGAAGTAGATCAAAATCAGACAGCTAAAATATTTTGGCCATGAAAAAAGCCATAACACCTTGTTGAAGACAATAATAGAAGGCAGAGTTGAAGGCAAACGTGCAAGAGGCAGACAGCGATATAAGTGGGAAGATAACATCAAGAGATGGACAAGGAAGAGTCTATGAGGGTGTACCATTATTACAAGCGACAGAAGACGTTGAAGGTCCATTACAGCCGACCTTCGATGTTATGGCAACTGATGATGATGACGACGATGACGATGATGATGATGATACTGGCAGCCCTGACAAGGACTTGTCTTTAAAAGGACTACTAGCTGAAATGTACATCCCTGTATGTTCTTGGGTTTTTCAGTTTGTGTTTATCTCTAGTGTCATCTGAATGTGTTGTCTTCCATAGCTGCAGCTGATTTATGATTTTGTCGATCATAGTTGGAAGTATGCCTTCTTGAATTTTACTTAGTAATTGTTCTTTATGTTGTTCCTTGTCTCGTTATGTTGTTTTAGTTGTTATGTCAGTGATTATATGTCTCTATATTTATGATCGTTTAAATATATCTTCGTTTTCCGCTTTCATTTCCATCAACTTTGCGATGTCTTCTTGACTTTGATGATGTATTATTTTTATATCAAATATCATTTCCTTCGCACTTTCTAAGTCCTCAGGGATTTCTCTGTGTCTGACATTTGAGCTTTGTTGTTAGTGCAATGATAGCTTCCTTTATTTTACCCGTAGTTTTTAATTGATTACTCTCACTACTGTAGTCAGTACGTGGTTGTTATACTGAGTTCCTGCTAAGTTTTGAATGCGTTTGTTGTCAATTTTTTTTTATAACCTCTCTTTATGATATACCTTTTCCAACTGACACTTTTAGTAATTGTCTGGTATCATGGAACACGGGACAACCGCGGTATCTTCCTCGGTGATCTCCAAGACAGTTTGCTCATTTGTCATGTTCGGTTTTTATTCGGCCTTGATAGTTGTGGTCTTTCTTCGCCCTGAGACAGTCACTGTATGTATGACCTCAGACACACTTTCTTGGAAACTGTCTCCTTTCTCCACGTGCTCTTAGTGTGAGAGAATCGCTGGCAGTTTGAATATTTTATCACTGGAAGGATATAGGATTCTGTCCTTTAAGGTCTATCATGTATAGTGATCGTCTCTGGTATTACTGCATCCTTGTGTAGTCATGAGAATGGAGGTCGAGGCTGTTACTGCAGCTTTAAGGTGGATAACTAAAACTTCATTAACGAAGGCAGTCATTGTGTCAGACCCTCAGTTCATGCTTCAAGAGGTTCAACGTGGTTGGTTGCGGCATGAATGGAAAACATTCATAGAAGCTTCGAGTCTACAAGGGTTGGTGTGGATCTACAGGCCTGGTCATGCAGGGGTATGTGGTAATGAGAGAGCTGACAGACTGGGATCAAGAGCACCCACAGTGGGGACACTTGATATGGATAAGATACTGAGAACAATTAATGATCGCCTGTTAGATAATGACATTGCTGTAGTGACAGGTTTTTTATGAGTGTAGTGTCAGTAGTAGTTACTGAAAGAACAGAAATATAATTCTGTCTGAAAAGCGTGTAGTCCCAGTGTTAGAGAAGAGCCCTGGTATCACAGGATATCTCTACGTTAGATAGTGATTAGATATAAGTTAGAGCATAAGGTGCCACCTTCGCTATGTAACTTCTTATGATAAAGAATTCAATAAAACTCAAAGCTCAACAATTTAAAATTAATAAGTCAGAATATTACAATTGATGAATCATTTATTATTTACATCTATCTTTTGTTCTTCTTCTGCAGTTATGAATGGTGAAATGATGAAATTGAATGAATAAAATATGTAACAAAATTTGAATGATGGTTCAGTTATAATCTATATCTAATTAAGCAGTCCTTTCTGGAATCTTCAATTTAACTTAAAACAGTTAATCCAATGTTCCTTTATCACTAATCTCTTGTCTGGTCTATTAATCAAAACTGTTTATCATCATAACACGATAATCACTGGGCTTTGACTGTTCACACTAGTTGCAGGAATTTGGCTAGACATATTACTTATCCTTAAACTCTGTGCCTGTCCTCAATGAGAATACACCGCAATATTGGTTAAAGGTCTTGCTCTAGACGACCAAACACTGATGGGGACTAGGGCTGAACTCCAGTTTACATTATCTGAGGCTCTTGTGTTGGTTCAGGAAGCACTTATTGATCTGGATTCGAGACCTCTGATGTATAATGACACATATGAACCTGAGGACAATATTGGACATGTGGCTAGCCTTTGATTATGGGGCCCACAAGCCTATGTATTCATGAATGAGTGTGTTCAGATGTTTGCATGTATATGAATGATATATGAACCAGTTCCGATTAGGAATAGCGAGACAAGACAGGTGTCTATCTGCAGAACATTTTTTTAAAAATAATATAATACATGAATAAAAGTATAATATACTTTATATATACGTATGATGCTACCTTCGCCTTTCACATTATGGAGTGCCAAGTCCACTATTCCAATATTACAGCTTTTAATCTATTCTCCAGTTCACAGTCCTGATAATCGTTGGTAGTCATCAAATTCCTTTACACATTACCAACTAAATTTCAGTTCAGTCCTCCGGTCTGATCATGATACAATTCTATTAAAATAAGCTGCAATAAAACTAATTAATTAATCATAAATTTACATACCCTCTGAGGATACATGTAAAGTCCAGAATAAACTCGATTTGGTGAGATAGCGCTGCACGGCAAACAGATGTTTAAAGGTTTCAGCCTTGACGAGCGTCTCTCTCCTTCTGTCTTTCTGACTTATGTAGTGTGTAATTTGAATAGTCCGCTGCTTAGCCTTTATATACAGGGGTGACAAGCGTGTCGAAGAGCATTACGTCACAGCTTAGTGTCAGACCGTGTTATCCTTTTATCTCTATCTTCTTTCACTTTACAGAACTTCTGCTGTCTTTCTATGGGAAGTTTTCCATAATTGGTTTCGATTTCTTCTTCTTCTTCTGCGTTCATCCCGAAAAAGACGTTGGTTGCGTTGTGTCGTCGTTTACAGCAAAGCTGCGATATCTGCGCCTTTCGGCCCGACACATCCAACTTCGGCACGGCATTTTTTAGGACCGGGTTTGCCTTCCCACTTCGACCCCTACTCTCTCAGCCAGACTACAGTGATACAGCCTGTTTCTAGGACCACCACTTGGAGGTGGTGTTGGGTCTTCGTCAGCTCTGGTTCGATGACCCTGACGCAAGGAGTCAAGCTATGGGTCGCTGACTGCATTCTTCACTGTTGACGCGTCTTAGGTCCCAGTTTCGATTTCGATTTTTAGCAATTTTTGAAAGACGATCGACGCTGCAGTATTTATCATGCTGGCACCTTTACGTACTATTTTGCCAAAAGTAAAGCTCACAGCAACTATTCCATTGAATTTAATAAAGCTGGTCTTATCCTCCAAAAAATGAAATAACTGCCATCACTTTCTGTTACTGCATTAACTTGTACGACACACAAATCCATCTTAGAATTAACACACTTTCTTTTCTCCTATTGAACGCCATTTTAAAGCCGGTCCCTTCACAAGCGAGCTCGCGGCGATTTGATTGGTTGACACACTTTGCCTTTTTCTATCATAACTAGGCATGGTGTTTCCAACACATGACAACTGCAATAGATGAATCATCAAGGTTAAGACTGTTGGAATTTGGCATGAAACGTATGGCTAGGAGAGATGCACGTATGGGAGGATGCATCCGTCGTGTATACAACCAGCTAGCTACATGAATAGTTAGCATTCACACTCTTCGACATATACTGAGGGAGACTGAGCACCTATGGGTTTGCCAAGAGTGCAGTGATGTCGATTCTGTCCAACAATAACAATAACAATTTCTACGGCTGAGTTTTGCTGTAAATCCCTCATGTCTCAATTCCTTTACAAGATCATTAAATTTTGTCATTTTAAAATTATTTCTGCTCCTCTAATCAGGATTCTAATGGTACTATCAGCTCAATTATTATAAATTGGTGTGATTACGGGCAGTGCATGACGATGTCTGTTCGTTTCTGAGATTTTCTATTGACCAATGTGTATGTTAGTTGCTCAGCTAAGTCTATTGCCATTTCCCAGTTACTTGCACTATCAAGAATAGTTGGTAAACTTAAATTCTTTTGATTGACCTGTGCTGACTCTTCTACTCTCAGGAAGTGTATAATTTTAATATTAGGTCTAGTTTAAATGATTGCCTTCAACTTTGCCGAGTCTGATGTAGCAGCTCCCTCATGTAAGCTATATTGTATTTGCTATATATTTCCCTTGTCAGAGAGAGACCTTCGCTTGATGATAGTACATATTCTAGCATTTCTTCTCTTGGCGTAGGAGGCAGTGAGCATATTCGTATTTTCCTTACTTCACAAGGTTTGCAGCCGGTAGTAGATCATGCATCCATCTGATAATGAAGCTGTCTTAGATATGCCAGAGCCGAGGTAGCGCAGTAGTTAGTGCACTGGCATCCGAGCATAGTTGTCCAAGGTTCGATCCCCTGTTGATGTGGGATTTTTTAGACCTCAAACGGCTTCGAGGTCGACCCAGCCTCATGAATGGGGTACCAGATCAATTCTGGGAAGGTTAAAGGCGGCGGCGTGATGCTGACCACATCAAACCGTGTGTGCCATTGTCGTGAAACATTCTAAATCCACATATCTAAATTAAAAAGTAAATGTAAAGCCTAACGAATTAATTCAATAAAAGGAAAGAAGAATGGTAAAAGACCAGTGCTGTCACAATGGCGAACAAAAATCCCCCTTTTTCTACTTCGTCTGCATAATTGTAACGCTTTCACGTTTACTAGTAAAGCCTGCAGCAGCATACACTCGTTTCTAAAAATAAAACGTGTACTGTATTTCTTAGAAAACCTTGAGATACGCACACTGCTTAATGACCTAGATAAAATACTAGCATTAATGTCATTATATACACTGCGTAATGAAAAGACAGACGGACTTAGAGGAGAGAGATAGAGAGATGTACGGAGGAACGCATGCAATACTACCACAGTCTCGCGATTAATAGTAACGCCAATCCCACGCGTAAGGCATGAAGCACTAACTTTTTTTCAAATAAACAGTGACAAAAAACACTACCAATACACGGTTAGGTTTTGAAAACATGTTTAATGCTTATTAGGAAACATGACACAATACTGTTTTACGTCTGAAATCCTGACTTTATACTGACAGAACAGTCGAAAAGGCAGGACAGGTGGCGGTTCTAAATCGATAAAAAAAAATAAAAAAACAAATACACGACTATCCTAGAATACATATTTTGAACGGAGCCACTTAGCCCCATTAAATTTATATATTTGGGTGCCTTAGGACTTGCTGACAAAGAATATGTTAAGTGTTATGCACATAGTCTAGTAATTAACATATTATAGCCAAAATATTATAGGGGTGTTGTCTGACAGCACCCGATCATATTTGCTCATGTTTGGATACTGCTTTAGGGGAATGAGGCCACTACGTTAAATCCGATTTGATTGGTTAGAATTATATGTAAGGCGAAACATGATTAGTCGACTGCAAATACTATTTTTGGTTGTTAAGGGAAACGTAGGAAGGGTAATTTTTTTCAAAAGCTTTTGTAAACATGGTCTCATTGGCTAGACCAGTTGATATAGTCAATTAGGAGCGTCAGTTCAGTGCCACTTTTTGAAAATCCAATTTGTAAAAGCAAGTGCGTTGAGATCCAGCTCATATTTTTCTAAATAAAAGCCTGGGACAGAGGCAGATCGGAATTGTGCCATAACTCATCGCCAGTCAACGTATTTGTTTAATATTTCCATGAATTGTGGTAAGCTAGACCTATTTGATATCTTGTTGATGAAAATTGAATGTGAATTGATAATTTATGTCTATATGTGTGTGGTTCAGTAACAATAAACAGAGGCAAAACCTCGATATGGCTCCACCATGAATAAAACTTGTCGGAGAGGAATATATCTGCATGGGATGGCCAAATAGTACTATGACACCTATCTTATTGAATAGAAGGAAATAATGCTGGAATTGCAGAGGCGTTGTAACCATTAGGGAGAGGAATACTGGTGAATGTTGTTACATGAGAAGCTAACAGTGGGCCTACAGCGCTGAACTCGGTGTTTGTTATGTATTGTGCGTCAGTGTGGAAATAGATTAAAAATTAGTTCTGAAGGGAGGTACAACCTTCTTGTTTCAGGGACCGTGGTCCTAACGTATTGAGGCAGCACCTGGTCTGAGTTTTGCTGAATCCAGAGGCTGGTAGCATACTCCTTGGTCAAGATAGCGACCAGTATTGTTTCTCAAGGAAACGGTGAAGCAAGCGAGCAGTGGAGACTGTTTCCTGCCGCCCACACAGAAGTTAAGATTCGTTGGCCAGAGCAGCTCAATCTTGTGTACCCCCTCTAAAAGTGACTGTATATTAAATAAAGAGGGACAATTATTTGTTTCAAATGACAGGAACTGTGAACCTTTCCAATATTATTTCCACCAGAAACAAACACTTGAAATCATGATGACAAACAACCACCTAGCTTGAAAAAGCCAGTATTACCTCATAGTACCACATCACAACTTACACACATATTGTAATAATAATAAAATATGTCAATACAAAGACCATATCTATAAATTGTGTACATACAACTTGTAATTACATTTGATCATGTAGAGTCCATCGGCTTTGGTGCGCTTGCCATACTGCTTTGTGTATCCCCTAACTGCCCAAAGAAATGTATCACAATAGTGCAGCAACTGCATGATGGAATGCAGGCTAGAGTTCAGGAAAACGGTGAGCTATCAGAGCCTTTCCCCGTCTCAAATGGAGTTAAACAAGGGTGTGTACTTGCACCCACTCTGTTCAGTATCATGTTTTCTGCTATGCTGACTGATGCTTTCAGAGACGGGGACACAGGAATCGACATCAGATATCGCATTGATGGAAAATTGTTTAACCTTAGGAGGCTTCAAGCAAAAACCAAGGTCAAATCACACACCATTGGAGATCTTCTTTTTGCTGACGATTGTGCCCTCAATGCTGGCTCAGAGGCTGATCTACAGCATAGCGTGGATAGATTCTCCGAAGCCTGTTCCAACTTTGGGCTTACCATCAACACGGAGAAAACAGAAATCATGTACTAACCAGCTCCTTGCACAATTTATACTGAGCCAATCATCAAGGTAAATGGTGAGAAACTGAATGTTGTGAACATATGCACATACCTTGGTAGCACACTGTCGTGAAATATTCTAATCCACATATATAAATTAAAACGTAAATGTAAAGCCTAACAAATAACTTCAATAAAAGGAAAGAGAAAAGGTAAAAGAGAACAGTGCTGTCACAATGACTGTACTCGAAATCCCCCTTTTTCTGCTTCGTCGCAAATCGTAACGTTTTCACGTTGATAGTAAAAGCCTACTGCATCACTACACGCGTTTCAAAGGATAAAACGTGTGCTGCATTTCTTGGAAAAACCTTGAGATAGGCGCTGAGTGATGACCTAGATTTAATATTTCATTCATTCCATTTTATACACGGCGTAACTAAAAGACAGATGAAAGTAGGATAGAGAGAGAGGGACGACTGAAGGCAGGAAGCATGCAACACTAACACGCGTTTCGCGATCAAAAGTGAACGCAAAACCCATGCGTAAGGCATGAAGCACTAACTTTTTTTCAAATAGTCGGTGAAAAAAAAAAACACTACTACTACAAGAATCAGGTTTAAAAACATGAAAACTGCTTATTAGGAAATATGAAATTCTACTGATTTACATCTAAGCTCCTGACTTTAGTATGACATAACAGTGGAAAAGGCAGGACAGGTGGCGGTTCTAAACAACGAAAAGGAATAAAGAACAAATATACAACTATCTTTGGAAAACACATATTTTGAACGCCGCCATGTAGCTCACTTTAACTTATATATTATTGTACGGCCGGACTTGCTAACCAAGAATATGTTATGTGTTACGCCTTTAGTCTGTTAATAAAATAGTTTTGGCCAAAATATAATAGTGGGGGTGCCTGACAGCATGAAATCATTTCTGCTCATAAAATTTTTTTATAACGTGTTTGAAAAACATTACGTTACGGAAATAGCCTACCATGTTAACTCCTATTTGATTGGCGGGAATGAGATGTAAGACTAAACACGATTAGTTGGAGTGCAAATACTAGTTTAGTTGTTAGGGGAAACGTGAGAAGGGTAATATTTTTTTAAAAGTAGGTAAACATGGCATGATTGGTTAGAGCTGCCAATATACTCAATTCAGGGCGTCTGTTCCGGGCCACATCTTGTAATAAACCTACTAAGAAACAGTGCGTTGAGCACCAGTGCATATTTTTTCTAAATAAAAGCCTGGGACAGAGGCAGATCGGAAGTTGTGCCTATTCATTGCCAGTCAACGAAACTGTTTAATTTTCCATGAATTGTGGGACTGTGGTCCTAAAGTTGTTGAGCAGCACCTGGTCAGAGCTTTGCTGAATCCAGAGAGGACAGCATACTCCTTGGTCCATATAGCAAACAGTAAGGTGTCTCCAGAACACAGGGGAGCAATCGAGCAGAGGAGTCTTTTCCTGCAGTCATCACGAAAGTTAAGAATTTGTGGACAGCGGAGCTCAACATTATGTACCCCCATCTTAAACTAACATTGTATAAAATTAAGAGGGGAAATTAATTGTTTTAATGAACGGAACTGAGAACATCTCCAATACTAGTTCCAACAGAAACAAGCACTTGAAGTCATGATGACACATAACAACATAGCTTGAAAAAACAAAACCAGTATTACCTCATATTACTACTACACAACTGACACACATAGGATAATATTTAAAAAAATATGTCACTACAAAGTTCATATTGATAAATTGTGTACATATAACTTGTAATTAAAATTGATTGTGATTCCTGGTTCACTTTGTATTTGAATCAGGACACCTATATATTAATGAAAAGTACTTAATACATATTGATATTTGAAAATTTACCAGTGACTCATTTAAGATAGTCTCATAGAGTGTTATATGTATGTGAGTGTCAAAGTGTTGTCACGTGTGGTGGAATAAATTAAATTGTTTATCTGTCTGTTGTTGTTGTGACTTACACTTCATCATATACATACCCTAGACATTCAACGTAGTCATCACAATATTCCAGAATAATTCTGACTGAGGTATAAATATGTGGTAGCAAGTAAGGTCATCTGTAATACACTACCCTTATTAGATACAGATACCTTCACAGCTGATCTCAGTCAATACACTAAGTCCCCTATAAATATTTATAACATCCCACTTTACCACACACACTATCCCAGAACATCGTCATTGATGATGAGGTGAACACCAGGATCTCCAAAGCCAGCAGCACATTTGGCAGACTATACACCAACGTTTGGCATCGAAGTGGCATTAGTCTACAGACAAAGCTGAAGGTGTACAGAGCTGCGGTGCTTCCAGTGCTGCTTTATGCATGTGAAACGTGGACTGTATACAGGCGCCACGTAAAGAAGCTAAACCACTTCCATACAGTCTGTCTCGGGAAGGTAATGAACATCAAATGGCAAGACAAGATCCCGGATACCGCCATTCATGACAGAGCTGGAATCCCTAGCATCGATACTACAGGTATTCTGATGCAGTCACAGATTCGCTGGGCAGGTCATGTAGTCTGCATGCCAGACCATCGACTGCCAAAGATACTCTTTTATGGTGAGATGCAGAAGGGTAAACGCTCCCATGGTGGCCAAAAGAAGCGCTTCAAAGACACGTTTAAGACTTCATTGAAAACCTTTGACATAAACCCTGACACATGGGAAGCTGCTGCGCCAGACCGAACTGCTTGGCGCACATCTCTTCGTAAAGGTGCAGTGGCATGCGAATCATCCAAAAGAGCCGCAGCGAAACAGCGGAGACAAGCTAGAAAAGACAGTGTAACAAAACCTGAACATGAAGCAAACATTCCCTGCAGTAAATAAATAAACAAACAACACACAAAGGTATGTTAGCAGGCACTCAGTGAGAAATAAAGAAGTAGAAGACCAGACAACAGAAAAACAACAGAAGTGATAGGCTTACCGGGATCGAACCAGGACCTTCCGAACGGCACCCACCGCCTAGCCACGGGAGCGAATCGCCACTACCCACTCTGCCAGCTACGCATTACAAAAATAATGCTTCACTGACAGAGGTCTAGCACGAACCACCACGTGACCCGGATATGTACCATAGGACGACCCAGACTAATTCCCTGCCCACACTGTCCGAGATCTTTCCAGGCCCGCATCGGGCTCATCAGTCACCTTCGTACCCATAGACAAACCTAACATATACCTAATAATTTTGATGAACAGAGTGGTCTTCATCACCTGTGATGGACGAACAACATCCCCTAACTACCCTCTGCTCCTTGAATTTCCTTACGTGGTGCTTCACCACCCGGGATCGGCAGACTATGGTCCGAATGTGGCCAGCGGCTTCATCTTATTCGGCCCCATCTTATTCGGCCCCATCTTATTTGGCCCGCCAACGATGTTTAAACTTTTAAATCAGTGACACATTTTTATAACGTCACAACGAGCAGGAGGATAGAGTTAATTTTCCTTGTTTTTGTTTTTTAATACTTGTTTTTAAAACTCTGTAATCAGTTGAGTAATATTGTCTCTAAAATGTTTTTTTTTTTCATTGCATGTCTGTCACTAATACTCTCAAAACCCTGATTGTAGATAAGAGTATTCTAGACGTAATATGATCATGACATTAGTGCAGATGTTTTCACATCTTGAAAAATGTCCTCTTGGTCCATGAAGTCTAAAATATTTACTTTCCGGCCCATCAAAAAATAAAAAGTTTGCTGCCCCCGCTTTAAACCGCCATGGCCAAATTTCAGGCTGGATGGATACGCCATAAATTTTTTCCCTCTTCTATGCCTTGTTGTTAGACATTTAATTAAAAGACTATCAGTGCACAAATCGATGGAAGGCAAATGGAAACCACCGTCGTACAGTCATAAAAAAAATAACGAAGATTTCCTGAAAGACGTGGATGATGAAAGGAAGCGTATTACTTCTATTAAAAGGAAGCAGTCCACTTTTTTTGGACACATTATGAGTATAGTACAACATTAATGTAATGTACAACATAAAAGACTGAAGGAAACTAATGATATATAAAAGATAACAAACAGAGAAGATACAAGACAATTTAACATCTTGGCATGAAAGAATTTAACAACAGAACTCATAAACACCACTTTAGACAAAAAGTTCCGGAAAGATGTAATCACATTAGCCAGCGAGCATTGTTCTTAAAGAAGTACACAATCTTCTTGGTAGCCTTTTTATCGGCTTCTTTCACCTCTTTATTTGTTCTAAATTGATTTTCTACGTGTCTCCTTGTCAGTCTCCTTGCCATCGACATGCCCCAGTTACCACTGCTTGTTTGATGTTAGTGTGCTGATTATCGATAGGGACACGCGTAGGTGGCACAGTTCTTTGGTCTCATTCCTTGTTTGCCGATGTTAAGGCCTTTTAAGCCGTGGCATGTAATTTTCTTTGCGTCGAGATGTGACAATATTGTGCCTCCTAGATATAGAGTCTCCCCCAAGTCTGGCAAAGAATTTAGGTATCGAAATTGAGACGTGATTTTTCAGATTAGGAGTATGACTTCACAGCCGAGCATGTAGGGGATTATTTCGAAATAAATTTGGTTGGATAAGTGTGCTGTGTATAATGATTGTGTGTAAGAAGCCGAATATTTATCTGAAAAGACCGTTATGCCGTTCATTAAGAATGTGTTCTACGAGATGGACGTAAACAGAAAATACGTACGTTTTCTTTGATTGCCGAGGCTCATTATATCTACGCTGGTAGTTATTATGTCATGACGTCTTTATTTTTGGAGCTTTTGTAAAAGTGTATGTTTTTTTAAAAGCAGAATGCACTTAATGTTGGAGTATATTTTGATACTTAAATAGTAGGAATTAGGTTAGTGGATTTTGGTATCGGGAATAGTGGCATATTGGGAATATGATTTTAGGCCCATATTTTCTTGACCATCGGCCCACTAAGGGCAATGTGGCCAGAATCACGCCGGCCGCCTTAACCTTCCCAGAGTTGCTCTGGTACCCAATGCATGAGGCTTGGTCAACACCGGAGCCGTTTGCGATCTAAAAAATCCCACCTCAACTGGGGATCGAACCATGGACCATCGAGCTAGGAAGCCAGTGCATTAACCACTGCGCCAACGCGGCTCGTTATATTAAGTTAAGTACAGCTTAACTCTCAGTCCATGCTTCGGGAGGCTCAGAATGGATGGTTACGACATGAATGGAAAACATCCATAGAAGCTTCGGGTTTTCAGGAATTTGTGTGGATCTACTGTCCTGGTCATCCAGAGGTAGGCGGCATTGAGAGAGCTCATAGACTAGCTTCGAGAGCACCAATAGTAGGGACACTTGATATGTATAAATAGAGAGATAAGGACGGTTGATGATCGCCTGTTAGAGAACGACACTGCAATATATGAATCAACACGGCTAAGACTTTTTTGGAATTTGGCAGTTAGCGTTCATACCCTTTGACATTAGCTGAGGGAGACTGAGCACCTAAGGGTTTGCCCGGAGTGCAGTGATGTCGTTCATATCAACAATGACAGTAACAAGTACTACTTCCTGCACGGCTGTCAGCTGTATTATTGGGCCCCATGCTCTGGCAGAAGCGGAAAAAAGTAGTACGTGAATTTGGTTACCTACATACCAGCAGGAGCGTCCGATTGGCAGATTGGTTAGAGCTCTGGTCTCCCGCAGAAAAGGTGCCGGGTTTGATTCCTGGTATCGCCACGCTTGTCTACCCAGCTGTAAATGGATACCTGACTTTGCTCTTGAGTTAGGGAAAAAAAGACAGCGAGGAAGGGAAATGGTTACCCCACCTCTCAATGTTGGACCTATTATGGTGAAGTCTCTAACTCTTCACTGCCCTACGGCAGTATCTGCTATGGAACTACCTTTACCTGTACATACCTGTGGAACAATAGGTGAGAACAAGACATTGAGGGTTGAATATGGTATATATTGAGTAAACTAGTTGATAGAGTTACAATGCAGTCTTTGCTCGGTGGCCCCCAGAATAAGAGAAGAAATAGAGAGACCCCTAAAAGCATATGGAGAACGGAATTGGGGAAAAAAAAAGACTTAAAAGGAATAAAGAAAGACTTTGATGGGATGGCATAGGACAGAAAGGCTTGCCATGAGCTTGTTAGAGATTTGTGCTCCACGGGAGCCGCAGGTTAATGATTTGTTGAAGTATATCAGTGTCTTATAAAGAACACATTAAATAGCATAGCTACCTTTTAAAATCACCAAGTGGCGATGCTCCTTACGACGCCACCTCAGATTGAGCAAAACGAAGCTCTCACAACAAGTAGAAGAGAGAAGAGTACGCAGAAAGGAACACAAGAAGAGGCTACTGAGGGCTTCTACCTCAGGTGCGCTTTCCCATTGTCAGTTATAACTTTTAAAATGCGCACTTTATTGGAGTTCCTTCAAACCAAATAAAATACAAACACAAAATAGTTTGCCTCAACATATATGAATTGCAGTTTTCATGACCGCCCCAGGCCTACTCTATCATTTATCCATCCGCCTCTGCGCCTCGCATTGGTGCACAGCTAATCTGATCGAGTGACAGTCGTCTCCATGTCGTGTCGGTGCACGCACGACAAAGCATTTTGTGTTTTACGACAGAAAATAAAGCAGAACTACAAATTGCCACGGTAGAGTAGGCATGAATAGGACTAAACGTTGAAAAGCAGTTGTCTGTGCGAGTTCGACCTAATGTTGTAAAGCGGTTTTTGTTGGTGAGAATCGTGCACGTGACGCTGTTACATATTCCATGTGTAGTTATAACAAATAGAATGAGCTTGCGCAGATTCACAAGGAGGATACGTGACACGTTTTAAAATGCGCGTGTTTTGAATATTCACTTCTGACAGGAAGATTTCGCACTGACTACGGATAATTCCGAATTTGTTGAGATTCTGTTTTTAGCTCGTAATCAGTGCAGACGCTGGTTCTGTTAAACTTTATAAGACTCGTCAGTATGTTCTTGAATGTCATCAAAACTTAGCTATAGTATTGCTCCAGCATGGTCGTTAAGCGTGTGTGTTTATTTTTACAAGTGGTTACTGTAAAAATTATATTTCAAACATTTAAAGGATTATATTTGAAATGTCATTTCGCGAATGATTTTTTTTTTGTTTATCTCCTCATGCATCGTGATGTAAATATAAAGGTAGTCTGACAGCACATATTGCCGTAAGGGAGAACGAACGAACGAACTTAATTTTCAAAGGGTTGAGAATTGGGCACGCAGGCCCGTCTGACATTCTGCCCTTCCTTTCTCTCACCTTTCATACCGAATTCATTTATTCTCACTAGCATTTTACATATCAATTTCAAAGAATTCAACAGTGTAAAGTAAAATAAAATAGGACACTCTTATTAACATTAACTACGTATAAGCATGACATAAAATATGTTGAAAAGTACAAACATCGTCATTAGAACCTTCAGTTGATGTTATAAGAAAAGATAATCTGATTAGGGGGGCATGTAATTAGAACTCATAAGCGAAATTGTTTGAGACTTTAAACTCTTAAAGACGAGAGACCAGTATTCAGGGCCGCATTTTCCAAGCTCTCATGACGGAAAACCAGTGTTCGGGGCTGGTGAACTGTTTTTGTTTTGTATTGTCACAATTTTATGTTTTATTAACCCGCATTCAATTTCCTTTACAGCTGTATTTAACATTATCATACTTTAAAAGAAAATGGGAAAGAACCGACCCTTAAGTTTTAAAACTATGTTAAAATTCACATAGACAATTCCTCTTATCAAACATAGGAAATCCGACACGTCCTTAAAGAGTTAATGCACTAGGTCTCACCCCATGTAGTACTCGAGGGTCTCTGAGAGATAAAGAACGAAAAAAGGATTATAGCACACTCTGGTTTGTCGCACAAGGCGATTAATATGAGATTGTGCATGGGGCTAGCAACCTCATCATGTAATACAGAGTGCCACAGAGACTACTGCTGCTAGAGCATATAAATGAAAGGTGCAAGCTTCCCTGCTTGTTCTTTACCTCCTGTCTCTTGTTTGTCTGTCACTGACGAAGGCCTTGTGGCCGCAACGTAGGTTTTTCTTGTCCTTTCTCTTTGTAAGACGTATTACTATTTGTGTGTTTTTGTAATTTTTTTTTTCCCTTCTTGCGTAGAATAGAAGGACTGACATGGTATGACAAAGTCACAAAATGTGGAACTGATGACAAGAACCAGACAAGTGCCAGTGGAACAAAAGTTGAGAAGAAGACGCTGGCGATGGATAGGACACACATTGAGTAAACCTGTTGATAGCATTACAAGGCAGTCCTTGTTCTGGAATCCACAGGGAAAGCGAGGCAGAGGTAGACCAAAAAAAAAAACGGTGAAGAGAACTGGATACAGAGGTGAAAATGATGAGGAAAACATGGAAAGAACATGAGCGGATGGCATGTGACAGGAAGACTTGGCATGTGTTTGTTGAAGGTCTATGCTCCTTGGGGAGCTAAAGGGTATTGAGATTGAGCAGGCTTCCTGCATGCTGACTAGCTGTAGCTGTGGCTCCATGATCCGTAATGAATGATAAGTAAAATGATGATAATTAAGACACTAGGTTTCTAAAAGGTGATGTAACCTGTTCCCTTCCTCGCTGCTTTTGCCTTGCTTAACTCAGGAGCAGAGTCGGTAACCCATTTACAACTGGGTAGAATGAAGCGTGATATTATACTTATCAATTTGGATAAGCGTGTTTATTTTAACGAGAGTTGTAAATTTAAAAAATCATATTTTAAAAACGTAACGAATTAAATCTAAAAGTTTAAGCTTTAATGTTTTTATTTCTTTGTTTGTTTCCACATTCACTGGGATGTAGCGGAGGGATTTGCGTTTGGAAGTTTGGTATTTCTGCTCTGGAGTGTGAGTTAAACAACTTGGGTGTTTATGATTGGCGTATCTGTTGTCGTTTTAAATTTTAAACAATTTTGCTCGTTCATTTCATTACAGACGGTTATAGTATTGCCCGGTTGTGATATGTGAGAATTTTAGACTCATAAAATATTGTAATAATCATATTGTGACATGTATAGTCTTCCCTCAGAGTGAGCTTAATGTTCACATCTGTCGTAGATTTGTGATAGGGGAATTAAGACTTGGGTTGGTCCCTTCTGAATATAAATAGAACAGGTGGGAGATAATATAAGAAATAGATTAGATTTTCACGAGTGAGATGGTGGAAACTAATAGAGTCTGTCCTTGACACTCGAGAAGCTTCTCTCAGTCAGCCTATCTCTACAACAGATCTAGATTAGTCAGACAGTCTACTAGAATATATATAGTAATATATATACCACTCACATACACACACACACATAAGTGACGACAGTTAGACGGACAGACGTGAAAACGGTAACAATGGAATATAGATATTTTGGGACGAGCTGACCGACACACTTGAATAAGTTTATGTAAATTTTATTTATCATAAGAAAATTCACCACAGTCATAAATTTGAATATCAATCACATATAAATACACATACACATAAGTTAATGAATTACTAAAAGAATAGACCCATAGGTGTAATCCTTTCCACCTCTGTTGAGCCCACGATCCCGTTAGCAGAAAAAGTTATAGCCCCAAAGAGTCACAGATTTATACGCTATGGTCTAGGATTTCCCTCTACAGTTAAGAACAGAGTTGATATATTCATCTATTCTAAGAGGAAAACATCATTAGCAACAAACTTGCATAAAGAAAACACAAAGTGCGTGCATAAATTATACCATAAGGGAATCACTCAGTCCTGCTTTCTCTATTGTTCATTCACCAGTGGCCACTGACATTCTTTCTTACCTACACTCTTGATGTCTTGCACCTTCAGGCACAAACTTTAGGACACACACACACCAAGAATCCGTGTTCTGTTGGATAAAGAGAACCCTAGCTCTGCAGATACAGGTTTCATCCAATGTTCCGGGGAGCGTTCACTTTACAACTATATTTTAGGATTACTGTTTATGTCACTTGAATCAGTTCAGGTAAAAAAAATTTAATGGGCTCACATTGTCAGAATCTCGAGGTTTCCAGTACTTAGGAAATGACAGGTTGGTAACTTCTCTCAATATAAAATTATTGGTCACACCACAATTGTTCAAACGTCGGAGATGTTACTGTTTGTAATTTTTCTCGCCACATGGGCTGAATGTACATGAGATTTAGGGAAGAAATATAATCTGGCTCGATAGGCCCAGTTACTGCATTTGGTCTTAAAGTTCGTGAGATGGGTACTCTGTCTCTTTCTGGATGCAAACACAATGCCAGACAGGTTCTAACTTGTAAACCCACGTATTTAAGTACAAAAATGTTTCTTCTAGGTTATTATCATATATACTGAAACCGCTGGTAGATTTTGGGCTTGACCCATATACTGTATAAAAGAAAAAGAATCATACAGAAACTTAATCATAATATTATACACACATCCTATCCTACCCTCGCGTAAAATATTATTTAACTTAAATCCGAAACTATAAGCTTAGAGCTTGTCTCATCGTTAAAACTCCCGTGAAATAAACTCTAGTCATTAAAAAAGAATCAATCATCATGAATTAGAAATACGTACATATTCCGTCAATACTCAAATGATGAATCAGTGCATTTACTTAGTTAGTTAAATATATTCTCTGACTGGTTACTAGCAATTTAATTAAATTTATTTATAGCTGAATGAGTTTTTAGCTAGAAATTATAATTTTTTTCTGCTGTCCACTGTAACACAGTTACTTAGAGAATTAGAATGACTGACCTAACTGACAAACCACTCTGCACAAAAATCTAGTGAAGATATAATTCGAACTACCAATTAATCACTCGACAATACTAGTCACTATATTATTACCTCCAAAACGGAACTACAGGCTATCTCCACGAAACTGAGAACTTCACTTATACAGGTATTCTAGAAACGAAGCTAGATATGTCTAGAGAAACTGCGGAGTCTGAATGAATGAAGTCTAAACTGCTGGGGTTTAAATATAGGAAAGAAAGAAATTAGCCCAGACTTAATACCTTTAGCACCTACGTCCAGATTTACATATTCCCTGCTCATTCTGCGAATCAAACGAATTCTTCACACTGAAATCGAACTCAGGCAAATGGAGCGAACAGTCTCTCTTAGATCTTGTGTAACATGATTTACCAGACCATGTGAGATTTCTCCGCTCGAGAATTCACACTATTCCGCTTGCAGACTATGGTCATAAACACAATATAAGCGAGCTCGTCTTTGATCTCAAATCTTTCACCGTTAATAATTAACTTATAGGCGAACAGATAAGGGAAAAGTGATAGACAATGGTCTTCCTTATTATCCCTGTCGAGAACGAATTAACACGATTCGATCTCTCATCAAAGAGCTTAGCTAACCGCAATAAAATGCGTTGCTAAATTAGAAAGGAGATGACAAAGGTATGAATTGCTAACAATCTAGCATATGCGAAAGAAAGGTAAAAGAGCGAAAGAAAGGTAAAAGACAAGTGTAGAATAAAGAATAGATATCTGAAATCTATTAATCATAATATCTCTGCCACAACATCTCATTTTCCAAATTATTCAATGAACCAGTGAAGAAATAAGCTTAGATTTGTTTAGCCCATTCCTCGCATTAACAAGGAAAAATATAGCAATAAATGAATTACTTTAATTATATGGATGTTGTTACTTCTGGATTATAAACTTTAGAATATTATCAAATGATAAAGCAATTGCAATATACAGTCAATACCGTTTAGCTCCCCACGGAGCATAGGTCTTTAACAAACACATGCCAAGTCCTCCTGTCCTGTGTCATCCGCTCAAGTTCTTTCCATGTTTTCCTCATCATTTTCACCTCTGTATCCAGTTCTCTTCACCATGTGCTATTTGGTCTACCTCTGCCTTTCTTTCTTTAGGCATTCCAGAAAAAAGAATGCATTGTAATGCTATCAACAGGTCTCCTCAATGTGTGTCCTTTCCATCGCCAGCGTCTTCTTATCAACTCTTGTTCCACTGGCACTTGTCTGGTTCTTGTCATCAATTCCACATGTGTGACTTTGTCATACCATTTTAATCCCTCTATTCTACGCAAGCACCCGTTTATGAAAGTCTGTAGCTTTTTGGTTGTTGTTTTTGTTGTTCTCCAAGTTTCATAATAACTGATTATGGTTATGGGACAGAAGAGCCAAGTCATCTGCAAAATCTAGATCATCAATGATCTAGTCAGGTTTAGTCAGGTTCCACTGGATTCAATTTCACAACAGAAATGGAACAGAAATTGCAACATACAGAGTGTTTCTAAATTGTATAAACACACTTTGAATCTTGAAAAACATTTGAGATAGAATTATGGTATTTTCACATTTAAAGTCACAAATATTCAAATGTCGACGATCTGCAACAATGCATTATTCACAGCGATGAACAACGGACTGCACTTTTGCATTGCTGCTAAATCAGTGGTCAAACATGCAATTTTAATTTTATGTCTCAGTATCCCCATTGTGTGCGTGTTTAGATGAGGACAATCTACAATTTAAAAAAAACTACACGAGTAATAATCTAATGTAGTTATTCATTTATATGTAGCATTATACCGCTCTATTCATGTTAAAAAACACAATTTTTTTGTTAAGTTATATGCGAGTTATATGCATTTAAAGTGTATTTGCATAGTTTTGAAACACCCAGTATTGTCTTGGAGACTTGTTCTGGGGAGTGGCGCTCTGTTCGTTAAGAGCCTCTGATCTAAAGATACGAGACATTACCTCTTCTTTGTATGAGCAGCATTTCTTATTATTTCCGTTTTATATAAAGATAAAGGTAGGCCCAAAACGGTAACTGCTGTAGGGCAGTGAAGGGTTGGAGACTTTACTCTTATAGGTCAAGCTTTACGATATGGGATGACTAGTTCCCTTCATCGCTGCCTTTGTCTTCCGTAGTTCAATAGAAAAGTCAGCTACGAATTTACAGATGGGTAGACTGGAACATAACGCTACCAAGCTTCGATGCCGAAACCCGGTGACTTTGCCGCCAGAGGCAAGATCTCTAACTGCTTGGCCTATCGGAGCCATGTATACAAAGCAGTATTTCTGTACGTTTCTGGCTTCTTTCTATATATATGCGCTAAATAACAATGACTGAGAGAATGAATACGTGTTCGTTTTGATATGGTTAAGAGGATAGTCGTTCGTTCGTTACGATCCCCTAGAGTTCGAGTTGTTCACCCTTTTACCCTTGCAACAAAATTTGGGTATTGGTTTTGGGCTTTCTTGCAACCCCAGAGAACTTTTCCGACTCAGCGGCCGCAACTGGCGGAGGTCACACCAGACCCACTAATTGGCGCGTGTACAATGCCACGAGAAGGGTGGTTCTCTACCCTGCAGAGGGGGTCGTAATGAGGCACTGTTGAAAGAAGAAAGGTTGGCAGCCATTCGCAACTCTGCACCCTCCGAACTGGGAGGACCAGTCCCCGGGAGTACCACACACAGTCTTATGGGAGGGCAGCGGTCGTAGTAGCGATCTGGGAAACGAAAATACCAACCGCTTCCCAGACAAGAGTGTAATCATTAGGATATTATATAATTGAAGTTTTCAGTAACTGATGCGTTAATTCTGAGGTTTTAGGGAGTTTTATTTCCTTTGTTTTTATCATTTATACTAGTTTTGTGTTTTTTCCTGTATTATTTCTCACAATTATTTATTTATTTAAAATGAAGTTTTGATTTGCGCCAACAACCAACAAAAAGAAGCTTACCACTTTATCACGGCCGTTGTATCCCACTAATCTTCGATAAATGTATTATATATTCTACTTTAAAGCATGTTGATGCGGTAATTCTCTTAAATAAGTGAAGATGTGTGCGATAATGAACAGATATTCTTGTCTATATTACTTGTATTTAATTGTTTGTGGGTTTTTTTCCCCAACGCTCTGATACCGTATATTGCTGTAGAAGTGTGTAAGAAAGTAATATTTTAGAATGTGTGAGAATACGTTTTTCTCTTATGCAAATATGTAATATATCCTAATTTTGACATATGGATGTGAGTCATGGGAAATGACTACAACCCACAAAAGCCAAACCTCAGAAATGAGGTATCTGAGAAAGGTGGTTGAAGTAACAAGAAGAGATATGGCCCGCAACCAAACGATACGGCAAGGCCTCAAATCCCAACCCTGCTGACAAGTAGAATAGTCCCAACTACGATTGTGTGGCCATGTTTGCAGAATGGAAGAAGTTCGGCTACCACGACAAGTATTGGAAACTAAGAGCCAGGTATACAGAGCTCCAAGACGACCCAGAGTCTGCTGGGAAGACAACATTAGATAATCTCTGAAGAACTAAGGACAAGAATGGAACGAGGCGAGAATTAAAACAGCCGAAAGGATAGTATGGCGCTCCTTCCTCCATACCTCTACACCTCACGGTAGAATAGGGATGACTAAGTAAGTATCACAGCTTAGGCGTAAACAGACCAAACGCAACCACCGTCCTTTTCAGGGCTAACGAGGAAGAAGAAGAAGAACTAAGTAAGTAAGTAAGTAAACAAAAATGTACACATCAATTGCTTATGGTTTGCCCTCATGATTGACTGCCATGTTATAGGATGAAAGATTAGACACAGGGCAGACTGTTAGAGGTGTCTGCGTACCCAATCCTCAACGTTTAAAAAATAAATTTCGTTCCTTCGTTCGCTTGTCAGCGGTTATATATTAAATTTTGTTCACTTTATATATTGATTAAATGTCATGGTAAAATCTTCTATATAGGTATAGTCTTAACATGTGACCTACTTCCTCTTCTTTTTCTTCTTCATGTGCCATGCCTAGTGGCGTAGGTGATCGTGTCTGTCCACAGCTTCCTGTCTATAGCACTATCGATCAATTATGTTGTTGACTTCTTTCCATGCTATGATGTCAAACTGTCCAGAATCCTCTCTCATTGACGTCCTCTATATCTTTTTCCTTCTATATTTCCTGTTGTCACGATAAACTCCAGATAACTTGCCCAAAGAAGGTTGGTTGCTTGCTTCCTTCTAACCGAGCAATCAACTTCTTCTGCACTTTGACCTCCTTCGAGACTGTCCATGGTATTTTTAATATTTTTCTGTACAGAAGAATAGAATAATTCTACTGGAATAGGCAAAGGCGTGTTTAATTTTTATTTTTATTTATTGTTCTTTATTTTTTTTTTAAATGCTATTAGAGTCCTTTAATTTCTATACAGCATTGTGAGAGACGCCAAAATGGTTCATAATAAGAATAGCAATAAGAATAAAAATAAAGCGATGAGGAAACAAAAATAGAACACGCAATAAGGAAAAAATACACGTCGGCATTTGATAGAACACCACATTGAGGAGACCACCTGATACCATTTCCCAAAGCAGGCGTAAAGTTTCTGCAGGATGGAGAAGCAGGCACCACATCTAATCCTCCTTAATCGCTTTTTACAACAAACATGGTAGGTTTTAATGTTACTGTTCTTTGAGACCCTTTTGGTTCCGGCAGTACAATAAGTTCATGTCATAATACTGCACAAATAGCATGGTTCTCGACAACTGAGCTAGCGCAGTCTATATGCCCAAGCTAACTATAGCGCGGCTAGCGAGCCACATATGGCTCGTCCAAGCCTATGTTGCGGCTCTCATTACGTACGAGAAATTGTATGAACATTTTGCTGAATAACAATGAATAATGGTTAAAAAAAAACCGATTATTGTATATATTTACCGTACAGATACTACAAAAAAACATTACTAGAAAGCTGAGGTCTAGTGACATTCAGTTTGAAGAGATTTTTTTTTAAAATTGTGAAATACTGTCATATCTAAACATATTTTTGCAAAAATGTCTATTGATGGCTGTTTTCAAACTTTCCTACAGTACTGCGGTCGCAAACGTCACCTACCTGGCCACGTAAATAAATAATACACATAAAGGTATGTTTCAGGCACTGGTGAGAAATCTAGACAAAACGAAAACAACAGAAATGATAGGCCTACCGGAGACTCGAACCCAGGAATATCCGAACGACAACACCGCCTCGCTACGGGAGTAAATCGTTACAATGCACGCTACGTACTTGGCCACCCCTGTTATATGCACTCTTTACCTAATTTTAAGCCTAATCGCTTGTGTCATCATTCTGCATTTCTTTTCTCTATAGCTTTTTCCGGTGTGTCAGGCGTCCGTTCAAGGTTTAAACCAGGACTGGTTATGTTAAGTGTGCTATCTATTTTTTATCTCAACTTCACTACCTGAGATACGAAATTTCATCTGTAAAATGTTATGTTTTTTTTTTTTCGTTTAGACAGTACCCCAGCACCCCTCCGCAGAATATACAAATGTAGGATGAACCGTGTTAAGGTGGAAATTATAATGTTAGTATGGATAAAAACTAGCCAAGCAAGCAGTGTCGAAATAAATTCCCCATTTCATTTGTTCCCTCCCGGTGGAGCACGGAATAACCAGTACAGTTGCTTCTCATGAAGTTTGAACTAGTGCAGTTATGTGCTTTTGTAGCGGTGGTGTGTATTACACTTTGTTTTATACGATGAGGTTGTCAGGCCCATGCACAACTTCATGTTACTTGACACGTACGACACGTCTGATGGAGTAGTCGTTCTTTTCTCTCTTTGTCCCCTCAGATATCTCTGACAACTTTTCGGGGTTACGTTGAAATCATACACAATAGAAACTGAACTTTGTGTCTACATATCTTCTTCAGAGATAATAATAAAAGCCCCTTCAGTCATATTTTCTAGGTGTTCTTTTCGACGTTTTTTACTCTCTTCCATTTGTCGTGAGTGCTTCTTTTCGTCCAGTCTGAGGTGACGCCATAGAGAGCATTGCTACTTGGTACGATCGGCAGCTTAACCCTCCCAGGTTGCTGAATTTATGCCCAGTGCCCTCACATCTCTCTTTCACACATCTTTGAACGTCAGCTGCGGTCGCCCAACTGTTCTTTTGTTATTCTGCCAGTTATCCATAGAAAATATCTTTCGGGATGCGACGACAATCTTCCAACCGACGGACATGGCCAAGCTAGAGTAATCTGCGCTGTCTAAGCAGTGTATACATCTCTTCAAAGATATACATTACATATTCAAAAAAGAAAGGACATATCTTTATCTTCTTCGTTCCTGTCAGTCGTCAGCGTAAATATATTCCATTTATCAGCTTGAGGTTGTTGACATCTCCGTCGAGTTTTTCCAGGAATGGTACTGGTGATGGCCATATGTGCTTTCTCTGTTCCTTATATGTTGGACAGACTTCGCACAGGCCACAACAGACTGGGATATCATCTGTTCAACAAGCTAATGATAGGAACTACCGATGAGCGTAACTGTGGCACTGATAACATAACTGATGAATATCTGCTTCAAAGAAGTCCGACACTGATAACATAACTGATGAATATCTGCTTCAAAGATGTCCGACACTGATAACATAACTGATGAATATCTGCTTCAAAGATGTTCGACACTGATAACATAACTGATGAATATATGCTTCAAAGATGTCCGACAAATGAGGAACAGAGAAAGCACATGTGGCCATCACCAGTACCATTCCTGGATAAGCTCTATGGAGATAGAAATAGCCTCAAGCTGACCACTGCTTTCTTTCTAAATATTCAAGAAGAAGACGTCTGAGAGTGGACCAAGTAGAAGAAGATATGTCAGGCAACATTGAAGTAGACGTTCAGCAGTCATTTTATCGTTACTGCAGTTAGACTCATCGGTAGTTCTTTATCTTGTTGAATAGACATTACCCCAATGTGTGTCGTGGCCTATGCCAAGTCTGAAGATTATCATTTTTTCACTTCTGCTGAGTTGGGAATATGCAAATTTTTTAATTTTTTTTTTTTTGGGTCTAGATGCTTCTGCTTCTGCTTCTGCTTCTCAGTTGCTGCGGTATCTGCTATTGATAAAACTCTTGGCCTCTTCATACCTTATGCTTGTATCAAGTTGAGGTAGCTTTCCACCTTCCATTGTCAATCTGAAATAAAGGATATATGAAGATATATCTAAACATATATTATCATTTTTAATGAGCAATCAAAGTGGCACACACGGTATTTGACTTCTAGAGCACGTATGTTAAGAGTTAGAGATTCCACTAAACTAGGTCCTGCTTTATGAGATGTGGCGGCCAGTACCCTTCTTCACTGCCTGAATATAGGGAAGGCCCCTAACTGAAAAGCAGATGCTTGTACCTTTTTATAGCTGGGTACACTGAAGCGCGAAGCTTCCAAGTTTCTAAACCAGAGCATAGATAATGAGCTATTTGCACGAAAATTCCATTCGGGCTAGTTACAATAATATGCAACGAGAAGGCAAAGAAGAAAAGAACGACTACTCCCATATGCATTCTATAAGAAACGTCTGTGAGGTTATACATGAATCTGGATGCCCCAGAATATAAAACGTTTTGTTACAGAAACTACTGCTGCATGAGTAGTGTTCCTGCAAGGGGGACAGCTGCATTGGTGTCTTCTTACTTGTCTCCCCTTGCTCTGCAGTGATGGTCCAACAATGGCCACAACCTAGAGTATCGATTGTGGGTCTGCAAATGTATCTACCTTCGCATTAGATTACTCTTGGCAGAGATGCAGATAGAAGGATGATGATGCTTCTACCGCAAGGGGGTGTTCACATGCTATTCAGAAATAAAGAACAATGCTGAATGAGTCTTAGTAATGGTAACTTTTTATCTCCCTGCCGCCTTTTGTGTAGCATTATTCTGTAATTTATTATTAGCTCGTACAAGCCCCCAACTGATTTAACAGTAAAATGCTACTTTATTAGCTCGTTTATCTATGGAAAATACTTGTTCATACATATGCATTTCTCTCTGTAAAAATTAAATCAACTATAAATTTGTAAAACATATGTGACAGTGCGAAGACGATGTATGAAGTAGAATAAGAATTCGTGTGTAATGTTGTCGTAACTCTCTCAGGCCTACTTTCACACACGTTCCGCAGTCACAGAAAAACTCTCTTGATGACAGGGGTCCCACTTTTATTAATGAAACCCTATCAGGTAGCATATGAATCATACAGAAAACAATGTTGTCCACAAGTTTACTTTGAAGGCATTTCCTAAGCAACACCGTATAACCTAGATATTTAGGTATTCTCAACGTAACACCATATACCCCAGCACAGAATGCTGGACTCTCTCTATGTCGTTAGTTCTCTTAGCACAGACGCAACTATGCAACAACCCAAACCTCACTTGGTTATTGTACGAGGGCGCGTTTTGCACAAGAATACAATCTGGCTACTTCTCAACTCTGCTTGACGCCTTCAACTCTTTTAGTTTAAATCTTACCTATACTCCCCGGTACCTTATGATAGCCACGTCAAAATGTCAGGTAAAGCTCCGCCCATCCCTCTAGGGAGCGAATCAGGAGTCATATGCTCAGTTTGGATGACATGAGCTCACATCTTAGTCGAGATTATCTCTTGGCCTGCAACCTGAAGGCAATCTAGATATGTCGGTACGTTTAGAGAGGACGCTTTTTGAGGGACAAACCGATATCAAATGCTCTGGGGACATACACTGAAAACATCGCTTCGGAAGCGGGCCCTTAGGGCACTTGGCTGCCATGTGGTCTGAAAAGTCTCCACAATTGTAACATCTTATTTTTCTAGGCTTCCTCTGTACCATGTGTCGCCTCCTGCTACCCTTACATTCCTGGCCGCCAATGCCGCATACAAAGACCGCTTCAATGCCCTTAACAGATGGTTTGCTGTCAAATTCTACTCGCTCATTTCTCGCCAGACTACGGAATCCATTTCTGAAAATCTTAGTCTGATGTACAAATACATCAACACCTCCATCATCCGGTGTAATAAATCCCCATCCTTTGTCGACATTATACCACTTACAAAGTCCTTGTCGCTTTGTTGGTGCATCTGTGTTTTTACTTACCTCTAAATCACTGCGTTCACTATCAACTGCCTGACTGTCACCTACAGGAAGGTCTAGTTTTGGTTCCAGTTGATCCACACCTTGGTTCTGCTCTAGGTTTTCACGCGGTTGGCACTGTTTCCTTCTTCTTCTCGTCTCCTTTTGTGCTGACGAACTGGTCAGTGATAGCTGTGCTATCTGGGACTTTAGACTAGCTACTTCTGCTTTGTGTGCCTCCTCTTCATTGTGAGCTTCTGCACTGGCTATCTGCACTAGCGTATCAGGCTCTTTGCCTTCCCAGAAAACAGCATAGTCCCTAACTTCCCTAAATGAGACACCTGGATTTTCTAGGACATATTTCTTTACAAATGATTTACTCAGATCATCTCTCAGCTGGGCAACAAAATGATCCCTGAGCATGGATGGGTCCGCAGGAGCCAAGCCTTTCTTCACCCGCGTTGCATTTAATCTCAGAAATAATTCATGCAACAGGTAAGAGAATTCCGTTACTGATAAGCTAGGCCCCTGTCTCATGGCATAGAAACCCCTAGTCATCTCATTGACTAGTTGTCGCTCACTGTATGCTTCTTCCACCATTTCGAGCAACTTCGCAGGGCTGGCCCAGGCTCCGCCACGTATCCGTAATTCCCTAGAGACCACTGGTGTAACATTATTACACACAATGTCTAACTTATCTTCTACAGTTAAGGGCCCTACCTTCCATGCAGCTTGTACCTCTTTCACAAACTCTTGCCAAGTGGGGCCTGGCTTTTCACCAAATCGTCTTACCTCCGGCACTGTTATGTAAATCACCTTCACATGCGCATTGCTCTGGCTCTTTCCTGGTGTGAGGATTTCTTCACGGGAGCCACCACCAGCTGTCGAGGTGCTCCCAGGCTCTCACCGGCATGTTGCGTCTGCGCATTGAGTTGACATCACTGCTCTAGCCCTAACCTAGCAAAATACAATGCAAAAACAGATGGAAAGAAAACACTTATTATAATATTACAATAAATAACAGAAAGTGTCTCTTATTTTTTTGCTTGCTCTTGTCTTCTCTTCGCTGTTGTGGCCTGTAGCAGTTTCAGGTGCTGCCTGGTGGTACGATTGAGTCCCTGGCTGAATGTCAATCGTGGTAGGTCGGCCACTGGTTTGGCATAATAACACTGGCGTAGCAATAGTGTTCCTGTTTGTTGTGATGGAGTATCATTAGCGAGGATAATACTATTGCAAATTGATATAACTGCAAACGGCTAGTCCCTGGCTTGATAAGATATTCAATGGATGTACGGTGGTATGATTCTTCTCTGAGCCTGCGTTGGTGCGACTCTTCGCATGGCCTACGTTGGTGCGACTCTTTAGTGGGCCTATGGTGCTTCGAATCTTCATGCGGTGGTGCGATTATTTGCTGGGCCTATGGTGGTGCAAATCTTCACTGAGGAGATGTACTGGGCAGCTGTGCTGCTCCGTCTGTGCTGGGTGTTGTAATACTCTTGCAAGGTTTAGCTGAGGTATCCTTGGTGCTCACTGGTTGTAGTGCTCTCTTGCAGCAATCAACATTCCGCGTATGACTCTATACTACACTGTCTGTCAGTATCCTGTCGACGACGCCATTTGTGACAGTGCGAAGACGATGTGTGAAGAAGAATAAGAATTCTTGTGTAATGTTGTCGTCACTCTCTCTGGCCTACTTTCACACGCGCTCCGCAGTCACAGAAAAACTCTTGATGACAGGGGTCCCACTTTTATTAATGAAACCCAATCAGGTAACATATAAATCATACAGAAAACAATGTTGTCCACAAGTTTACTTTGAAGGCATTTCCTAAGCAGCACCGTATAACCTAGATATTTAGGTATTCTCAACGTAACACCATATAAACCAGCACCGACTGCTGGACTCTCTCTATGTCGTTAGTTCTCTTAGCACAGACGCAACTATGCAACAGCCCAAACCTCACTTGCTTATTGTACGAGGGCGCGTTTTGCACAAGAAGACAATCTGGCTACTTCTCAGCTCTGCTTGAAGCCTTCAACTCTTTTAGTTTAAATCTTACCTATACTCCCCGGTACCTTATGATAGCCACGTCAAAATGTCAGGCAAAGCTCCGCCCATCCCTCAAGGAAGTAAATCAGGAGTCATATGCTCAGTTTGGATGACATGAGCCCCCATCTTAGTCGAGATTATCTTCCTAATCGACACCACTCAATGTCCGCCCACTAATCGTGCCATTCCCCCGATATCTGTCTTACGGTTTTGTGCTCAAAAAGGTTTTTCCTCAGGTGTCAGACATCGCCGAGATGTCTAAGACCAAGGGCCGTCTCTCATTACATCTTCTGAGTCTCACACGTTTGTCTTCTTCACGGATGGCAAAGGTTTGTTTCGTTTAAATCGACCATTCCCGAGTGAGAATGCCAACATGAGCACAAATATACATCGTAGACAAGATCGACAACTATTACTCAGTCAAAAATTACATCCTTCTGGCCACACGGTGTGGTGAAGTGGGATGTTATAAATATTTATAGGGGACTTAGTGTACTGACTGAGATCAGCTGTGAAGGTATATATATCTAATAAGAGTAGTGTATTATATATAACCTTACTTGCTGCCACATATGTATACCTCAGTCAGAATTATTCTGGAATAGTGTGATGACTACGTTATATGTCTAGGGTATGTGTATGATGAAGTGTAAGTCAAAACAACAACAGACAGATAAACAATTTAATTTATTCCACTACACTTGACAACACTGTGACACTCACATACATAAAACACTCTACAAGGATATCTTAAAGGAGTCACTGATAACTTTTCAAATAACAATATGTATTCATTGCTGTCATGAATGTATATGTGTCCTGATTCAAATACAAAGGAACCAGGAATCACAATCAATTTTAATTACAAGTTATATGTACAGAATTTATCAATATGAATCTTGTAGTGACATATATGTTTAATAGTATCCTATGTGTGTCAGTTGTGTAGTAGTAATATGAGGTAATACTGGTTTTGTTTTGTTCAAGCTCTGTTGGTATTTGTGATCATGACTTCAATAGTTTGTCTTTATTGGAACTAGTATTGGAGATGTTCTCAGTTCCTGATATTAAAACAATTAAATTCCCCTCTTAATTGTATTTTACACTGTCATTTTAAGATGGGGGTACATAATGTTGAGCTCAGCTGGCCACATCAGCTTATCTTGCGTGATGGCGGCAGGAAAAGACTCCTCTGCTCGATTTCTCCCCTGGGCTCTGGAGACACCTCACTGATAGCTAAATGGACCAAAGAGTATGCTGTCCGACTCTGGATTCAGCAAAGCTCTGACCAGGTGCTGCTCAATAACGTTAAGACCACAGTCCCTGAAAACAAGAAGGATGTACCTTCTACTTCATAACTAATTGATACTCTAGTTCTACACTGAGCACAATACATCACAAACATTGAGTTCAGAGCGTTAGGCCAACTGTCAGCTTCATCTGAAATACTTTATACCAGTATTTCCCTCCCTAATGGTTACTACGCCTCTGCAATTCCAGCATTATTTGTCTAATCAATAATCTAGGTGTCAGTGTACTGTTTGGCCATTCCATGCAGTTTTACTTTCCTCCGACACCTTCTGTTCAGGCTGGAGCATTATAGGCTTTACATCATGTTCGCTACTGAACTACACATATATACAGGCATAAATTAACAATTTTACATTCAATTTTCATTAAAAGATATTGAATATTTCAAACCTACCACAATTCATGGAAATACACAGATACGTTGACTAGCAATGAATTCTGGCACAAATACTGGCACAAATTCCCATCTGCTTATGTTCCAGGCTTTTATTTAGCAAAAATATGAGCTGGCTTCAACGCACTGTTGCTTCATCAAGCTTATTTGAACTAGTGGTCTCGAACTAACGCTCCTAAGTGATTATATCAGCGAGTCTGGCCAATGGAGCCACGTTTCGACAAGTGTTTGAAAAAATTTTACCTTCCTACGTCTCCCCTAACAACCAAGGATAGCATTTATAGTCCGACTAATCGTGTTTAGCCTTACATATCATTCCAGCCAATCAGTTCAAATGTAACTTGTGGCCCATTTCCCGTACAATGGTGGTTTAAAAAAATCTACCACTGAGCGATTCTGATTTTGGGTGTTGTCTGACAGCACCATCATTTTATTTTGTCTATAACTTGTTAATTCCTAGACTATTTGCATAACACTTAACATATTCTTTGTCATCAAGCCCTAAGGAACCCAAATATACAATTTTAAAAGAGCTACGTGGCTGCGTTCAAAATATGCAATTTCTTCTACCTCCTGTTTCGAAGATGTGCTGTCTGGGTACTGTAATGTTTTCAAACGTAAACCCATCTAATGTCATCTTTTCTAATAAGCGTTTTCCAGGTTTTTTAAAACCTAACTCTGGGAAGGGTAGTGAATTTTATCACTGTCGATTTGAAATAAAGTTAGTGCATGTGGCCTTACACGCGTGATGGCAGCAATTGTGTATCGCGCGACGCGTGTTTAGTGTTGCACGTGTTCCTGATTTTCATTCGCCCCTCTCTCTTTCTATTTGAGTCCATCTGTTCGTTCGTTTTGGTAACGTAGTATAATTAATGTTAGGATTAATTTAGGTCATTACGCAGTGTGCCTCTCAATGTTTTTCTTAGAAATGCAATACCCGTTTTAATGTGTTTTGGAAACGCTTGTATTTATGCAGTGGCTTATATTTAACGTGGAAACGTTACAATTTGCAGACGAAGCATAAAACAAAGGGGATTTCGAGTACTGCCATAGTGACAGCCTGTTCTTTACCATTCTTCTTCCTTTTATTAAATTTATTTGTTAGGCTGTACATTTACCTGATAATTTATATATGTGGATTAGAATATTTCACGACACACGGTCACATATAGAACAAATTTAATGATCAAGTATCTTTTAACAAAGGTAAAATAAATAAATGATTGACGAGTTAATATTGGTTTCTTTACTGAAACTTCGCTGGAAATGTATTGTTAAAGTGTTCATTTGGTCTTGGCCTGATACGTTTAACTTAGTTGTCAGATAGATGAAGTGTTTCTGTTGGGTGCTGACTGCTCCGTCGATCTACGATGTCTGTGGCGAGGGCGCGTTCTAGAAAAACGCGAGTGCTGGGGCAACCGCTCCTGGGGTCAGTTGCAAGTATCTTTACAGGCCGTTGAAGATAGGCGTCTCGCGTCGACTATAAGCTTTGAACCACAGTTTTGTCTTCCAAATTTTTATCGCTTTCAGTTAGTCTGAGCGAAAAGTATGTCTGGACAGCGGATTATGCAATGGATTGTGCCTGGGTGAACATGTCTAAGTATACATATGGGAGCCGCGCTGGTGTAATGGCTACGACGTTGTGCTGGCGACCAGGTGTTCATGGTTCAAACCCGGCCGTCGGCGTTTGAAGAAATGTTTACGACCGGAAATTTGACTGAATAACCTGAACGGCTCCTGCACATAAATCCCGTGTGGATGGGAAGGAGCGAAGCTCCTGACCGGGTTGGAAGGAAAGTCCACTGACCCCCCAGCCTCGCAATGACATGTTATTGGGCCGAAAGAGCCGGAAAGCTCGAGTGCCGCTGGTTATAGAAAAAAGTATACATATATCTTATTAGAAATGATAATAAACATAAACACATCATGCTATCATCATTCAATCCCTGCTCCACAAGGAGTCTGGGGTTATCTCTGCTTTTGGTTCCCCGTGAGAACTAACACGAAGCAGTCACTAGTGCTTTGCTGTGGTCGTTCATGAAAATATCATTTTCACATGCTGTGGTTGCCAGCCTCGCACGGACCTGTATAACCACCAGCAGTTCAAACATGTCAAATTCAAATTATAAAATATATGTTACAACTCACCCTAAAAACTTCTGGGAACTCTAGACTTCTTGCTCAGTTGAATAGTCTTGGCAACTTCATGCAGATGCCTCGAACACGCGTCTTGGGTATTATTTATATTTAGAATCCCTCATTGACTTGTGAGTAGGTCATGTAGGAGTCCGGTTTCCGTATTAACATGGAGAGTTTCCTTGCTGTAGTGTTCAAATGTGCTCCAATACGTCCGGTCCTATAAGGTCGGAATCCTTACTTCTATTCTTTCCTGGCTTTAGTCTGAGCTGTCTACTTTGACGACTCTGGAATGCAGTGTCGTATGTCTAAAATGTGCAACGTTATATCGCAGTTTTCGGCCCACGCTTCCGTATGGCGTTTCCGATAAAACTTCCAATCAGAACGAATGTATATTTGCATCCCAAATGCCTGCCAATAGCATTCAAAGTGCGTGTTATAATAACGTTCCTCGTGGAATCTTCAGCATGAATCATACGTTTGTGTAATTCAAACAGTCACTTTCCATATAAGGAGTTGTTATTTCCGTCGATTACCGGTCATTTTCATTATCTGCACCTATTATCACAGGTAATTTCGGAGGTCTGAGTACATAGCTTATGACACACTCCCGATCGTTTGCCGTAACACTGGAGCGATAAAAATCCATAAGCTCGTCTAGACAGCCATGGTTATGCAACTAAACCCGCATTTCATGTTTGTCTTACCTAGAGTCAATCTGGTTATTATCACGCTTAGTGATTCAATTAATCTTTCGGGATGGTACATTACGCCTTGACCTGACATGAATCGAGGTGTGAAAATGTAAACAGTGACCGTAGTACGGATTTCTGGCCTCCGAAAATGAGAAACGGTTAGAGAATGGGAGAGAGAGAGAAAATACGAAAAAAAGAACGATCCAATTCTGTTACATAAACGTTATTTTGTTTCAATTCTCTTGCCACGAGATGCGTCCCATTCTTCTATATATCTACATCTCAAGGGTCTCAATTGTTTCTTTCAACTTTTGTTTATTATCCGTATTTCTACAGCGCAGAGTGATGAGAAGTATCTATAACAAATGATAACTGTCAGTTTTAATTTGTGAATTAAATGTTTAAGAGCGACTACGGCGACAAATATCCACGAGCCAGGGATCCATATTTCCAGTACGACCCAGAGTTATATGGGAGGACAACAATATACAATCTCTGACAGACCAAGGACTAGATTGGAACCAGGCCAGGAGGAAGGCAGTCGATATGATAGAATAACAACTTTAGACAATCTCTCAAGGACAAAGGACTAGATTTGAACCAAGCCAGGAGGGAGACAGCCGATTTGATAGAATGACAATATTAGACAATCTGTTAAGAGCCAAAGACTGGGCTTGAACCAGGCCAGGAGGAAAACAGCCGATAGGATTGTATTGCGCTCTCTCTGGCAAACCTCTACATCCCTGGATAGACGAGCGAGAAAGTGGTAGAGTTATTTGTTTATTTGTCTCATGTTGTTGAGTGTTACTTTGGCCATTCCTATTCTCTTGTTGAATTATTTTTCACATTTCCATCTTCACTTACGGTATTATACGATCTTCTTCTTCTTCTTCGTACACTCTCAAGCGTCCACTTGAAGGTTCTCAAAGAAAGCAGTAGTCAGTTTGAGGCTAGTTGAATCCCCGATTAAGTTCTGAGAAACTCTTGACTTGTTCCAGGACTTCCCCGTTTATTCTTATTTGTACCTTTGGCTTATCGTCGTCTGCTTTGCTAATTATCATAGTTGATACTTGAATTTATTATCTATTTCCTGTGATACTGTAGAGATAAGAATATTTGTTTGTCTATCGAGACGTCCTGCGTGTAGCAGATACTGGCATTGGGGAGTGAAGTGTTAGAGTTTTCACAATACTTTTTGGGGTGGGCCTGAAAAGAAGGGGGGGGGGGGGGGGGGGCCCCAGTTCCCCTTATCGTTTACTCTGGCTTCCCTACCTCCGGATTAGTATCAGATACCAATTCACAGCTGAAGCGTAACGTTAGACGTTTACAGGTCACGTTCCCGGAACCTGGGGGGGGAGGGGTGGGGGGGGGGGGGGCTTTTTGCCACGAGAGGAGATCGCTTTAACAACTCTACCAATCGGAAGCTCTTGAATTAGATAAAGCAAAGGCAGCGAGGAAGTGAACCGGTCAACCCGCCCCCCAGCCCCCCCCCCCCCCCCCCCCCCCCCCCCCCCCCCCCCCACCCCCCCCCCTCTCCGCCCCCCCCCCTTTCAAAGAAAAGTTGGACAGTGAAGTATCTAATACTTCACCACCCCTACGGCAGTAACTCTATGGACCTTCCTCTTGCCCTTTGTATTTTTATTTTGATATCAATCACTGTCTGTCCTTCCAACTGTGTCTATATATAGCTGTCAAGATATAAATATGATTCTACATCTTGTAGGGGTGTCTCGTCAAATGCAATCTTGTCATTGTTTTGACTTGTTTCTTGCTGTCTGTATTCATGTTTTGATATCTGTTTGTGCCTCCAATTTCGTCTATATTACTGCCAAGTCTCGTATATGAATTATTTTTAAATCATACAGTGGTACACCCCTTCAATACGTGTTTAGTGTGGCCATTTTATTTTCATGTGTAATCATACTTTTTGTTGTAAATCATAATTTGGAGAAACTTTGTCATTGAAACTTTCTCACGGATAATCTACTCGTTAAAACGGTAGTACATCTTATATACTTCGTCTTCTTCCACCTCGTTCGTCCTGAAAAGGACGTTGGTTGCGTTGTGTCCGTTTACAGCGAAGCTGAGATATTTGCGCCTTTCGGCCGACACATCCGACTTCAGCATGACATTTTTTGGGACCGGGCTTGCCTTCTCTCTTCGATCCCTACTCTCTCAGCCAGACTGCAGTGATGTAGTCTGTTTGCAGGACCACCACTTGGAGGTGGAGTAGGGTCTTGGTCAGCTCTGGTTCGCTGACCCTGAGGCAAGCAGTCAAGCTATGGGTCGCTGACTGCATCCATCACTTTTGCTGCGTCTTCGGTCCCATCTTATATACACATATCATTTCATTTTCCATTTACATCACAAACATATAAAACAAAAAGAGGTTTCAAATCAAATGTAAAGCCAGTCAACACTGCACGGTTCTGAAACACGAAGAAGAGTAAACGCAATAACCAAGGCGTAACAGACTTTCATAAATGGGTGCTTGCGTAGAACAGAAGGACTGAAATGGTGCAACAAGGTCAGTAACATGGAACTGATGACAAAAACGGATGACAAGAACAGATGACAAGAACTGATGACAAGAAGTGATGACAAGAGCGGATGATAAGAACTGATGACAAAAACAGATGACAAAACAGATGACAAGAACGGATGACAAGAACGGCTGACAAAAACGGATGGCAAAAACGGATGACAAGATCTGATGACAAGAACAAATGACAAGATCTGATGACAAGAACAGATGACAAGAAAGAATGGCAAGAACGGATGACAAGAACAGATGACAAGTGCCATAGGCACTAGAGATGAGAAAATGATGCTGGCCATGGATAGGACACACTTTGAAGAAACCTGCTGATATCATTACAAGGCAGTCCTTATTCCGGAATCTCCTCATGGTAGGAGAGGAAGAGTTAAACCAAAAAACACAAGGAGAAGAGAACTGGAGACATAAATGAAAATGATGAGAAGGACATGGACAGAATTTGGGCTCATGGCACGCGACAGGAGAACGTGGCATGTGTTTGCCTAAGCTTCTTGATGAGGTAAAGGTTATTGATTAATTGATTAAGTTTTTTTTTCTTGTCTTGAATGAGAATGGGGCGTTTTATGTTGAAGTTCAAACAACTTTGTAAGTTAACAGTTTTAAAAAAAATTATTATTCCAAGTATCGTGTTATTGTTATGATTATTGTTTAATTCAGTTATGATTTTGTGAGAATCGTTTCCATTTATCATTTTGGTTCCGTGTACACCAAATATTTTTTTTAAATTTTGGTTCCTGACCATGTCAAAGGATGGTTATTTGTCCAGTGAGGTGTCAGGGCTCGTGAACTGTCTGCTATTGATTTTTTGAATGCACTGTATACCTTTGCCGTAACACTTTGAATATAGATAGGTACGTGCCACAGCTCTGTATGTTTCAGCCATGAATTCTTTATAGCCTTTTCTGTATAGCCAGTTTCCATAGTGATCGTCAAAACTCCACCTGCATTGTCCTTAGTGAAGCATCGACATTTGATAGCAGATTCTTGCGTGTCCTATCCCAGGCAAATTGTCTTCGTCCTAAGTACCATGCAATTATATTATGTTTGCATACCTAAAGGTCGTTTATATTTGTACATGCGCCCTAATATAACCGACTAGGTTGAACGAGACGCGCCTCTCCAAAACGAGGCAAAATATTTTTTTTTTAAAGTGTCATGCCATTTAGCGTAAGGGATCATGTACTGCACAAGCTCTTGACACTGGTACTGTTTATAAGTTCTGTTGTTGGCCTCTTTCCATGTCACGATGGTATACTATCCAGTATCTGCTCTATTTGTTGTCCTGTATCTCTTTTTTTCTGTCACAATACATCCTAGCGTTCCCCTTTCATATGGTGTTTAATGAGAGTGGATTTCTTTCCGCAACCAGACGGTACGTCAAGGCCTAAAAACCCAACCCCTGCAGACCCAAGTAGAACAGTCCCAACTAAGATGGTTTGGCCATGTCTACAGAATGGGAGAAGATCTGCTGCCACGGCAGGTATGGGCGGCTAAGAGCCAGGAATCCAGACCTCCAGGATGACCTAGAGTCCGCTGGGAGGACAACAGTAGACAATCTCTGAAGGACCGAGGACTAGAATAGAACCAAGCTAGGAGGAAGACAGCCGAAAGGTAGTATGGCACTCTCTCTTCCAAACCTCTACACCTCACGGTAGAAGAGGAACGACTAAGTAGTAGTAGAATTTCTTTTCGTTTACTTTGAAAAGTAAACTTTCTATGCGCAATGGTTTTTTTTTAAGACATTCGCATTACTCTTTTTAGCGACCACTAGCATTCTTAATATTCTTATGTCAGATCACATCTGTTTATCCTCCAAGGATTTCCCTGCTTGCCAAGTGATTACCTATGACACACTTCCCTATGTACGCATTGCCTCTATATAACACAATGATCTTCTGTGATGTCAACAAAAAAATGGTATTTTTCACCTGTGCTCTGAGATCTGCCTGTCTCGCGTGGTGTCGATCGCCATTGCTTTATCTGTTCCTATGCCAGGGAAAATATAAAAAAAGGATCAGCCTTGATAGATGAAAAGAAAGTATACACAGACAACTGAGGGAAGAACAGGCAGGTTTTCAACACGGTGCAGATCTTACGATCACATTGCGCATAAGAGGAGAACAGAGTTTGGAATTAGTATCACAATTTTAGACAAGCATTCAACATTTTAGACAGAGTCACTTTAAAAGCTGACCAGGCACTACGAAGTTCCTTACAGGTTCATTAACTTAATAATAAAAACATAAGAAGATATGAAACTCCGAGTTCTTCATAAAGAACAACTTACAGATCTCTTTACACAATCTATTTCAGTATCAGGTATTTCATCGCATCATGTTTATAGAACTTCACTTCACTTTCACTATAGCTTCACCAGATTGCATATCCGAGGTTATTGATCTGAAAAGTGATGCCCAATGCCTAGACAATTTTGTCTTTTCATTTACCTGTTTTTCTATCACACACCGATTAGCGTGATGTTCATTTTGTGATCCTACTTCGTTTCCTTCGTAATCAATAGTCATTCGGCTTTCGTGTTTTCATTTGGTGCTCCAGCGACTCATTCAAATCAATGAACTGAATTGATTGCACACTTGGTTATATGCTTGTCAGTGTAAGATATGGCGAGTTTACTAAACGCAGCTGCACATGAACTAATGAATACCTGTTAGTGATTGATTGGCTGAGAACGAGATAGCATACTGTCGGATATCGTTCAGGCCACAGTCATTAAGCAGCACAATTTTCAAGCATTGTTTATCAATCGATTATAGCATCGATCATCGCGCGCCCGTGATATCAATCTGCTCTATGAATAATTTCATGATAGCACGCACCACGTGGCATAGTTATAGGTGCACGTGTGTTTGTGTTTTGTCCGTGGATGTGAGTATCGTATGTGTGGGTGTTGGCACTGGTGAGGTTGTGTGCATTTTTTGGCGTGAATCTCTCTGCCGGATTTGTCAGTTCTGTATAGCGCTGTACTCAACCACAGTAAGCCTGATTAAGGGCGGAGCATTGATTATATCTCCCTTCATGTTCTGAGTAATAACTGTCAGCCATAGTTAGGTCTTGCCAAAAAATTTTATCTGTGCCAAAAATATTTCTGGGGAGGAGGGATCTCTAAGGACACAAAGAAAGAAAAGGACAACTGCACTGTCAGGCATGTCGTACAGGGCAACAAACATGAGATGTCGCATGAGGCTGGCAATCTTATCATGTAATACAAATTAATACAGACACCACTACAGCAAGAGCATATGAATGCTTTGGAACAGACTTCCTGTAATAGAACCAGCTGCAGTGGTTGCTCAATGCTCTGTGGGGAGCGCAAAGCAAAGTGATGATGAAACTGATGATAATGATAATTGTTACACCTCTTTTCTTGCGCACCGCAATGATATTGAAACATCGCGGTGCTCATAACACATAAGGAAGGGAAACCCGAGGCCTGTAAACAGTAAATAAATATTAGACAAACATAAAGGTATGTTTTCAGGCACTCGTAAGAAATAAAGAAGTAGAACACTAGACAACAGATAAACAACAGACATGAGTGGCTTACCCACGACTCGAACCCAAGACCTTCCGTGCGACAACCCCGCCTAGCTATACAAGGGAATCACACTATCCTCCCTGCCATCTAGGCATCACCAGCAGGGAGGATATCCACCAGCAGGGTGGATATATATATATATATATATATATATATATATATATATATATATATATATATATATATATATATATATATATATATATATATATATATATATATATATATATATATATATATTTTAAAACCTTATAAAAACTTCGTTTTTTTGTATATAAATATAGATTTACTTACTTATTTACTTAGTCGTTCCCAGTAAGAGAGAGAGCACCACACTGTTCCACCGGCTGTCTTCCTCCTGGCCTTTTTCCATTCTAGTCCTCGGTCCTTCAAAGATTGCCTAAAGTTGTCCTCCCGGCGGACTCTGGGTCGTCCTGGGGGTCTGGATCCCTGGCTCTTCGTTTTCCCATGCTTGTCGTTGTAGCCGATCTTCTCCCATTCTGCAGACATGGCCAAACCATCTTAGTTGGGACTGTTCTACTCGGGTCTGCACTGGTTGGGTTTTTATGCCTTGACGTATGGTCTGGTTGCGGACCATGTCTCTTCTTGTTACTTCAATCGCCCTCCTCGGATAATTCATTTCTGAAGTTTGAATCTGGCTTTTGTGGGCCGCAGTTATTGCCCATGACTCGCTTCCATACATCAAGACATGGACACAGGTAGAGTGTTATACAGCCATCCTATATATTTTTACAAAAACAACAACTAAAAAAAAAAAACTACAGACTTTCATAAATGGGTGCTGACCGTTGTATGGAAGAATTGACGCAGAACGGCAAGATCACTAATGTGGAACTTACCAGATAAATGCAAGTAGAGGAAGGGATGAGACGACGACGCTGCAGATGGATATGGCACACCGAGGAAACCTTCTGATAGCATTACCTGACCGTCCTTGTTCTGGAATCCCCGGGGTAAGATAGGCATAGTGAGACCAAGGAACACGTGGAGAAGAGAACTGGAGTCAGACATGAAGGGGATGGTAAAGACTTGGAAACAACTTGAGAGGATGGCACGTGTCAGGAAGGCTTGGCATAAGTTTTCTGATGGCATGTGACAGGAAGGCTTGGCATAAGTTTTCTTAAGGCCTATGCTCCTGGGGACCTGTAGAGTGATGATGATAATATATAATCTTTTATTATTATTTTAAATCCGTTTATTACTTCAATAATATATTTAATTTGTCTGTCTCTCGTCAACGATTTTGTCTTGACTTATTTGGTTCTTTCCACTTCTATCGCTTCACTTTTTCTTGCTCCATACCGAAAACCGTAAACCGTACCACGGCCACTTTTTCCTATACTTTTCCGCGAAAGTAATCCTTTAATTTTGGTATTATATTAAATCACTGAATCATGATTCGCAACATTTTCCGACGTAATATTTCTTGAATCCCCAATAAAACACGCTTAATGGGACCAAAGATTTCCTTTTCATCTAGGAATCAGCAGCGCAAAAGGCTAGCTGGTAACCTGTGCACTTTAAACATGTTAACTCTCTGGAAACCAATTGAAAGCTAAACTTCTATTTTTAGTCCTTCTCATGTTCATTTGAACGAAAATGATGGCTAGCTATATTGGTTTTGATGGTTAAACACTCTTGCCCGAGGCACTCGTTAAGTGTGTACTTGCCAGTGTTCTTGTTAAAAAACAGTTTGCTGTCGGCTGGATTTCTGTTGGAGCCGTACTGACGTGGTTTTATTTTTAAGAATATCTTCGCAATCGTTAGTGTTTCAGTTAATTTTTTAATTTTTTTTTTTCGTTAAGTGAGTTTAATGTTACATTTTTCAATTAATGTTTTTTTTCTAGTTGAGTGTTAGAATACATTTGGTTTGATTAGGTAAAGTCCGAACAACGGTCACCATCCTCGCAAAGGATTAGCTGAAAGTGTTTCTGTTATATTTGTATTTACTGAGTTTAATGTTACTTTATAACTGTTATTTGTGACCGAGTGTTAAAATACATGTTCGTTTTGATTTCGTTGAGGGTAATCATTTAGGCTCATCACAGTGGTGGCATATCCTCGCAATGGGCTTATTGTTAATGTTTCAGTTAGTTTTTGTTTTAGTGAGTTTCAATAACTCACTAAAACAAAAACTTTAATGTTAGTTTTTACAGTTAAGTGTTATTTCTTTTTAAGTGTTAGAATAATTTTCGTTTTGATTTGGCTACCCGGGCAGTCAAACAGGGCATCTTGATCTCCGTCCAGTGGTAACACATCTTCGCAGTGGGGTTTGCTGTTAAGTTTTTCAGTTAATTGTGGCTTTAGTGCAATGTTTTTAACCTTTTGTGTGCCACAGGCACCAATGTGATTGTCCGCTACGAACTCCTTCTTGAAAAAAACTTATGATGATAGGAAACTCTATAACAGAACGTTCCAAGAGAATGCAATCTGATCATCAGAAGTTGTTCCCCCGTCGGACAAGTGTTTCGGCCTTTTAATCTTCTTTATACTCTAAGGGTGGCGGGCCCACTTGGGTCATGACTCGAAGCGTTTGCCACCTGCTGTGTTGTCCAGCCTGCACTCGGAATTAAACCCACTCCACCTTGGTTGCGGCCTTCTAATTCACTCCTGGTCTTATCTCAAGAATACTATGCCAAAATTAGTCAACACGTTACGAATATTTGGCGTCGTACAGTGACAAATGTCGATGTGCTGTCACGCGCTGGCCTTCAAAGCATGTATACGCTGCTTTGACAGCGCAGACTATGCTGATGTGGCCATGTCTGTCGCATGGAAGATGGGCGCATCCCTAATGAAAGTTTCCACGAACAACTGGCAGATAACAAAAGAATAGTCGGGCGACCGCAGCTGAGGTTCAAAAATGTGTGCAAGAGAAACATAAAGGCGCTGGACATAAATCCAACAACCTGGGATGATGAAGCTGCCGATCGCACCAAGTGGTCATGCTTCCTACGGAGCCGCCTCAGATTGGGCGAAAAGAAGCTCTCACAGCAAGCAGACGAGAAAAGAACATGCCGCAAGGAACACCAGGCAAAAAGAATAGATGAGGAATATCACCTCAGGGGCGCATCCCCACAGTCAGTTATGGCTGAAGAGGGACTCTGCTACTACTTTAGGCGCGAAGTGTGCTCTCTCCGTTCGGAAAAGTCGCTTGGGTTTAGTTACAAGATATGTGTCAGATTTTTTGTTTGAACGGTTTTGTCTCCGCATTAATGGCAGGATATGATTTAACAGAATCCTCTAACCCTTGGACTTAAGAAATAGTTATCCTTACTGTTAAGTGTTTATGTTAATCAAGTAAATTTTGAAGAAGAAAAAAGATACAGGACGACAAAGAGAAAAGATTCTGGACAGTTAAATATTACGGCATGAAAAGAACTCAACAACAGAGTTGATAAATTTTAATGTAGACACGAAGTTGTGGAGAGACGTGATCACCTATGCCACCAGGCTTGGTACTTGAAGAAGAAAAATCCTTGCAATACATTTTTTTTGAAAGTGTTAAGCGTACGGAGACGCTAAGTTGGACGTGGATATTATCACCGAACTGCGGGAAAACTAGCTCATGGGAGAACACATCTGACGATCAGATTGCATTATGTAGTAATGATCTTATTGAGAGTTTCATAATGCTTTTGTTTTAGGTCAGTACGCCATTCAAAGCTAGAGCGTGCGTTTCATTACTAACCCAAATCTTTTTTTTAATTTTTTTTTTTTTTTTGGTACGGTCGTGTCGATTGTTACATTTCATTTTAGTATGAATTCCAATACACTTTTCTAATTAGTATGAATATTTGCCCACTTTTCTTATTATTATTAATACGTCCTTTGTTCTTATTACCATGACCATCGATATACGTTTCTTATGCGTATACATACTAGTACTGTGTTCATATTAGTTTGAGATCAGTCCGCTGATCTTTTATGGTATGAATACCAGTACGCTTTTCTTATTAGTATGACACCCAGTCTGAATTTCTTATTAATATAAATACCAATTCTCATTTATTATTAGATAAACACCAGGCCAGAAATGTCGTTGTTGCAGCCAGGAAGCATTGATATCGACTGAACGTTATAGTAAGACCCGGATGTGTACAATTATTACAGTCAAGACCCGGATGTGAGCAGACTTTAATAATGTTTCACGGAGATCGCGCTTAAATCATGGCAAAGATCAGAAACAAACATTTATATAAGCAGAATTTACAAAAATTAAATTTCCCAGTAGTTATTTTCGGTAGCATGGAATTTCTTGAATCGTAGACTCTCAGTCCGTCTGCATATCTTCTGTAAGCAGGCAAGGACGTGTTTACGAAAGAGAATATGATAAAATGCACTGTTTTCCTTCATAAACGATAAAATATAGGCTGCGCTCATTTAAACTGGAACTCTGTGTTGTACTTAGTTAATTTTCTGATGCTTTTATGGGCGTGATTATTCACATGTTTCGTGTGATTTCGCAAATGGATAATACGAACAAAGTATGTAAGGATATATCTTTGCTAATTGAATAAAGCTAATAGGTGGACACAAGTTTACATAATGAGTTTAACCCAGAGAGCGAAGAAAAAATTCTTTGGTTCTCTTTCCAAGAGGAAAAAGTTAAAAGTTTCAGATGAGGCAGCAGTTAAGCCACCTCCATCTTCTCGTAGTCGGCCCCGGCTTCCAGTGTTCATGACGCCTTCGCCATCTTTTGAAGAACCCATCGGTTACCTTCAATCATCAACGTCACTTCCGGATCAGCTGGACCAGTCTGGAATCTCTGATACTCCAATACCTTCTTCCAAGTCACTCTTATATTTGCAGCCAACCACGCTTACTGTTGAAACGTTTCGCAATGCAGGTGATGCTGCTAAAGATTTTAGCTGCCAGTCCAAAGATGATCTCGTGTCGGTATCGAAAAAGGCTCCATTATCTGGACCCCCCGGTTACATAGATGTCATTAATCACCACCAAAGACCATGTCAAACAGAGGTCATGGTCAGCAGCACAAAAGACACCTTGGACTTCAGGATAGGGCAGTCGTCATACATTGCAGACAACAGCACAGTTCAAGATGTGGAGCACGCTAACGTATACCAGGGGGGTTTTCGCTCTAAGATATCAAACCCTGAAGGTAGTCTACCTTCATTTTCGAAATCAGATACAAGTAAGCTTGAAAGTCGCAAAGACAGCTTCAGTCCACGAAGTCCTCCTTCTTTGACCGAGCTTTTGCCGGAAAATGTGGACAGTGACCAGTTTGTGAATAGCCTGTTTTCGGATATAATTGACAATTACAATTACCAGAATTGTAATCACACGGAGGAAACAGCAAAAGGCGAAAGCATCATAACTATGAATGACAGCAGAACTTTAACAGACGACATGGAAATGTTGGACGATGTCTTCGAGCCAGAACACGATCATCTCTCTACTTATATTTCCATAGGCGAAAACTCGGTAACGGCCTCGGACAACAATTTGGTTATTCATTCATGCGGAAATGAAAGTAGCTTAGGTCTCGCTGAACAGAATACAGGTCAATCTACCCAGTCGCAGAACCTCAAACTGCAGTATGTTTGCGATGATAAAATCGAAGACCAGCATAGCATGGATTTACCAAAAATCCCACGAATGGATAGCTCGGTCTTAAAGAAAATTAAGTTCTTCGAAAGCTGCAACGAAACCAACATTAGCAGCAATCCCATCATGGACAGTAGTAACCAATACGCAGCTGTAACCATAAACAGTAAAAGACCTTTTTCGGATCCCGAGGAAGAAAAATATAAATCTCTTCACAAGCAGACCAAAACTATGTCGTTGTGGACTACTTCGGATTTATTATCTGAAAGTAAGCTTGAACCATCTAGTAAAGTTACTAAACCACCAAAAGCAGTCTCTTCAATTCGCGTATTTAAACACACTGCTTTTTCTAGTCCAAGACTAAACTTCTCTCGGTTCAGAATTTCTCGCTCTATCCCCGAGGTTGTGACCATGTGCAACTGTGGACAATATTATGAAGGGGAGTGCACAACGTGCTTGGAATCAATGCCGAGTGTTTCTTATGGTAATGATAGTGGCGATGTTTCGAACAAAGAGAACAGAGGAAAAAGGATAACTTTTGATAAGGTAACGTTAGATGGTCTTTGATAACTGTTATGTAATATGCTGCTTTTTTTTTTTTTTTTGCCACAGTAGAAAGCAGTTTTTTCAGTCTTGCTGTTTCTATCTGCCTTTTTCCTATCAGTTTATATCACAATCATACATCTTACACTTTAGTTGTCCAAAATGTTTACTGTTTACTGAAAAGTATACAGTTGTTGTCCAAATTGTTTATTTATATCACAAGCATAAGTCCTTTACAATCCTTGTTCTGGCACCCCCAGGGCAAGAGAGGCAGAAGTAGACCAAGAAGTACATGGAGAAGAGAACTGGATACAGAGGTGAAAATGATGAGGAGAACGTGGAAAGAACTTGAGATGATGGCACGTGACAGGAGGACTTGACATGTGTTTGTTGAAGGTCTATGCTCCTTGGGGAGTGGAGGGTTATGATGATGATACGCCCTAGTGCTCTTGTCCAGTTTGTTAACATTTATTGCAAGCATAATCCCTAAACTGTTGTTGTCCAAAGTGTTTACTTTTGTCATTAGCTAAAGCCGTGTACTGATTTTATCCTAAATGTTTACCTTTATTACAGCGTAAGCCTGATACGGTTGTTGTCCCTAATGTTTACCTTTATCACAAGCATAGGCCATTTACTATTGTTGTCTCAAGTGTTTATTTTTGCCACAAGCATACACGTTATGCTGCTGTTGTCCAAAATGTTTACCTTTATCACAGCCTAAGCTCTATTTTACTCTTGTTGTCTCAAATGTTTACCTTTATCACAGCCTAAGCCCTGTACTCTTGTTGTCTCAAATGTTTACCTTTATCACAGCCTAAGCCCTGTATTCTTGTTGACTCAAATGTTTACCTTTATCACAGCCTAAGCTCTATACTCTTGTTGTTTCGAATGTTTACTTTGGGACCCAAAGATGCAGCAATAGAGAATGCAGTCAGCGAACCATAGCTTGACTGCTTGCGTCAGGGTCAGCGAACCAGAGCTGACCAAGACCCTACTCCACCTCCACGTGGTGGTCCTGGAAACAGGCTGCATCAATGCAGTCTGGCTGAGAGAGTAGGGATCGAAGAGAGAAGGCAAACCCAGTCCCAAAAAATTCCGTGCTGAAGTCGGATGTGTCGGCCGAAAGGCGCAGATATCGCCGCTCTGCTGTAAACAGACACAACGCAACCAACGTCCTTTTCATGACGAACGAGGAAGAAGAGGAAGAAGAATTTTTACTTTTATCACAGCCTAAGCTCTATGCTCTGGTTGTCTCAAATGTTTACCTTTATCACAAGCATAAGTCTTTTAATGTTTATGCACAAAATGTTAACTTTTATCAAACGCATTAGCCCTGTACTGTTGTAGTCCACAATGTTCACTTTTAACACGGCTCAAGCCCTATAATTGTGTTGTCCCAATGTCTACTTTTATCCGAAGAATACACCTTCTTATATTGTTGATGTCGAAATGTTTCCCTTTATCACGGCATAAACCTTATACGTACCGCTGTTGTCCAAAATGTTAACTGTTAATAATAAGAATAACTTCTTTACTATAGTTGTTGTTCAGACTCATCTCTTTCATCACAAACTCTATTCCTATACTGTTGTTGCCGGAAAAGTTTACTTTTATCGCAAAGATGGGAGCCGCGCTAGCGTAGTGGTTACAACACCGCTCTGGCGACCGGGTGATACAGGATCAAACCCGGGCGACGGCATTTGAGGATTTTTCGTCGACCGGGATTTGGACTGGATTAACTCGAGACCTGGCGAGGACATTTGAAGCAGTGTCGTCGACCAGGGACTGGCGGCTCCTGAGCCGACCCAGCTGCAATGGGTACATCCGAAATCGGCGAGTATTTGCCTGAATGGCGAGGGACACCTGTCTCTGTACAAGAAATAAAGGGATACTCACGTAAAATCATTGTCAGGTTAGACATAAAATAATAACCTGAGATTTCGCCTCGAGTATTAGCGGGCGAACGCAAAAAAAAAAAAAAAAAAAAATCGCAAAGATAAGTACTGAGTTCCAAACTATGAGCTTTTACCACAACTATAAGTCTTATACTGTTGTTGTTCACAATGTTAACTTTATACTGTTGTAGTCCCGAACTTGTTAACTTATCACAAGACAAGTTTTATACTGTTGTTGCTCAACCTGTTAACTTTTATCACATGCATAAGTTTTATACTGTTATTGTCCAACCTGTTAACTTTTAGCACAAGACATGTCTGATACTGTTGTTGTTCAACCTGTTAACTTTTATCACACGCATAAGTCTTATACTGTTGTTGTCAAACCTGTTAACTTTTATCACACGCATAAGTCTTATACTGTTGTTGTCAAACCTGTTAACTTTTATCACAAGGCAAGTCTGATACTGTTGTTGTTCAACCTGTTAACTTTTATCACAAGGAAAAGTCTTATACTGTTGTTGTCGAACCTGTTAACATTTATCACACGCACAAATCTTATTCTGTTTTTGTCCAAAATGTTTACGTTTATCATACGCATACGTCCTTTAATGTCATTGTACGAAATATTATAATGTCACAAACAATAGCCCTGTACTGTTGTTGTCCAAAATGTTAACTTTTATCACAAGCAAATACTTTATTCTGTTGTCGATTCCACCACGAGATGTTAATTAGCGTATCGATGCTAGTTAGATAAATAGATGTATCAGATGATACAAAGGATACAGTTGCCAGATAAGAGTTCTGGCCTTATAAGAAATACCCCAGTCTCAGACGTGAGCAATTGTGTATGGTTATCATAGGTATAGTTAGACTATAAAGTTATCTGGTCCAGATGGTAATATGAAGTACCAGATACTTAGACGTCTCCTCTCAGCAACTATCTTATGTTATGTAACATAACTTATGTTATGTCTAGGGAAATTAATAAAAGAAAATAACTTCAACCCAAACTGTAATGAGTTACTCAAGTCTTGGATACAATTAGTCAATTTATTATATGTACATTAATCTCTTCTTTTCTCTTTTGGAATAAGAAGTATGGTATGCAATACAATTGATAATGAAATTTACAAAAGAAATGTGTAATACACACAATTAAGTTTTACATACAGACTCTCCTTCCTCTTGGGAATTATCACTTTATAATAAAATGTTCTTTAAATTAAAAGGTCACTTATACTAACTCTCACTGTTCCTTGTCTTTCAAAACTTACCTGTGTTGACTGCACCGAGCTGTCATTCTGCTGTAGATAGTGGCTGGCAATTCCAATACATTAGGGTTCCCAAACCAGATCTGAGGTAAACACTTGGTGACTTGAATGCTTCTTTGGCTTTCACAGGTATACACTACAGCCTTTTGCCTTGCTGACAGTATGGTATGATATAACCCTCAATTCAAAATACACAGAGCAACAAAGGCCTGGCAGGCTGCACACACATATAGATAGCAAAGGTAAATGGTGGTGAGCTCTGTCTTCCGTGCTTTGAATCAAATTTTAGCGGTGAGTGCCTATGCATCCGCTTCTCTCCCTGTTTATTCTTCCAATCCGGCGAGCGAGAGAACACTGACGTCAACGGTTATCCGTCCGTCCAATTTCTTGCAAAATGTGTTGACTCTAGCCAAGAGAGTATTTTTAGTAAAATTTTCATTAAATCCTATTCCTTTATTTTTCAACCGATTTTCTTCATCTAGGGCTTGTTTCAACCAGGCGATTAAGAGCTGTCGTTCCATATAACTGCCTTTTACTTCTGTCCTTTGTATCTGTCGCTATGGCAGATGAAATAGTGCAGAACTCCATGCGATTTATGTGTTACTGCCTTCAATCACAATTATCTCATGATGTACCGCACGTAATTCGAAGATACAGGTATCCTGACAAAGCATACGCTCTCTAATATCTCACCTTGATAGCATTATTAGTTGTAGTCCATCCGAATTTTAACAATTTCGATGGAAAGACAAACACCTGAGCACACTTTCGATTTCGTCCGTGTTACTTTTTCCAACCTACTAGTCTCGAGGTAAAAAGCTTTCGAAGCTCTCATTGGCTAATGTCGTGAGAAATTCTAATCCACATATATTAATTATCAGGTAAATGTAAAGCCTAACACATAAATTCAATAAAAGGAAAGAGAAATGGTAAAAGCACAGTGCTGTCACAATGGCGTACCAAAAATCCCCCTTTTTTTCTACTACGTCTGCAAATTGTAACGTTTCCACGTTGATAGTAAAGCCTATAGCAGCATACACGCGTTTCCACAAAACAATAAAACGTGTACTGCATTTCTAAGAAAACCTTGAGATACGCAAGCTGATTAATGACCTAGATTAATACTAGCATTAATTTCATTTTTATACACTGCGTAATGAAAAGACAGATGGAATTAGGATAGAGAGAGTGAGGGCTGAAAGCAGGAACGCCGGCAACACTAACACGCGTCTCGCGATATACAATTAATGCCATCACGCGCGAAAGGCCAGAAGCACTAACTTTTTTTCAAATAGACAGTGATAAAAAACACTACCCATACGAGAGTTAGATTTAAAAACCTGTAAAACGCTTATTAGGAAACATGACATTATACTGTTTTATGTCTGAAAGCCTGACAGTACCCAGACACCACATCGTATCGAAGTGAACGGGAGGTAGAAGAAAATGCATATTTTGAACGCAGCCACTTGGCTCCATTAAATTTATATATTTGGGTTCCTTAGGACTTGCTGACAAAGAATATGTTAAGTGTTACGCAAACAGTCTAGGAATTAACAAATTATAGCCAAAAGAAAATAGTGAGGGTGTCAGACAACACCAAATCAGAATCGCACAGTGGCATGTTTTGAAACCACCATTTTACGGGAAATAGGCCAACATGTTAAATCCTATTTGAGGTGTCTCCAGAACGCAGTGAAGCAATCGAGCAGATGAGACCTTTTCCTGCCGCCATCACGAAAGATAAGCTTCTGTGGCCAGAGCAGCTCAATCATATGTCACCCTCTAAAATTGACATTATAGTAAACACAGAGGGACAATAGATTGTTTCAATTGACAGGAACTGTGAACTTTTCCCAATACTATTTCCACGATAATCAAACACTTGAAGTCATGATGACAAATAACAACATAGCTTGAAAAACAAAACCAGTATTACCTCATAGTACTACTTCACAACGTACACACATAGGATAATACTAATAAAATATGTCACTACAAGGTTCATATTTATAAATTATGTATATATAAATTATGATTACATTTGATTGTGATTCCTGGTTCACTGTGTAGTTGAATCAGGATATCTATTATTGAAAGGAATTAATACATATATATTTGAAACTTTACACTTGACTCATTTAAGATAGTCTTATAGAGTGTTAAAAGTGTGTGAGTGTCACAGTGTTGTAAAGTGTTGTGGAATAAATTAAATTGTTTATCTGTCTGTTGTTGTTGTGACTTACACTTCATCATTTACATAACCCTAGACATTCAACGTAGTCATCACAATATTCCAGAATAATTCTGACTGAGGTATAAATGTGGTAGCAAGTAAGGTTATCTGTAAAATACTACACCTATTAGATACAGATACCTTCACAGCTGATCTCAGTCAGTACACTAAGTCCCCTATAACTATTTATATCATCCCACTTTACCACAGCTAAAAACAAACCTTCGCGTTACACATTGTAGACCGTGTTCGATTACCTTAGATTCGAGCCCATTGCGTTATGCGACAGATCCAAATTTTACTTTTATCACAAACATTAGCTGTTGTTGTCTAGCTTGGTAACTTCTATTGCAAGCATAAGCCCTATTCTGTTGTTGCCCCAAATGTTTACTTTCATCAAAAGCGTAAGTGTAGGTGTTTTCTCACAAGTTAACTGTTATCACAAGTATAAGCTTTATAGCCCCGTGTAGTTCCCGGGGTCTCTCAGAAGACAACAGACAGAACAGGGATTGAGAGGTTGGCGGTCACCAGTTCTTTTCCTTGCTGCCTTTGACAGCCTACGTTCATCATCATCATTGTTAAGTGTAGTGGTTTTTTATCTTATTGTATGATAGTTATGTTACCTAGTGTACTGTATGAGGTCAGCTGTGAAAGGCTCCTGAGATAAAAGCTTATGTGAGTTACAGAAGGCCCTTCTGCTACCACTTACGACCTCAAACAGACCTATTTTCCTATAATGAGTGTTAGCTACGTTAAAAGTCTAGGGTACTGAAATGTAATGTGTAGGTAGTAAAATACACAGACACACACATGTAATTAATAAGTCTAATAATGATAATAATAATCTCTATGATACACTGAACTAACACTGGCTGTTATAGTTTAAGTTTGAAAATTTTTTTTAATTTATTTGTCCTGAACCAATTGTTTCTTTTGGTCAGAACATATGAAATGATAGGTATTTATCAATGAAATGCATATATATATTGCATAATCAAATATAACTTTTGTACATAGGTATATTATTACAATGATTAATATTAATGGTATCTACACTGTCCTGGGAAAACTAGCACTTGATGTTTAGTTGGGGTGGCGTCATCATGCCCAATCTATGCTTACACAGTTCAGTTTCCGTGACAGATAGACTGATGTTAATGTTTTTATAAATATTTGTTTTCTTATGGATGGTGGAAATAGTTTATGAATCTCCAGCAGGCCAGGTTTGCACTTTACTGGCCTGTAATGATGTAGTACAGAGTTCTTGTGGCCCCTTCCTCTCAGTAGCTGGAGTAAAATGTTAGGCTGCACAGACACCCGCTCTTGTACTTCTACAAGAGCATATGGCACAATCGTAGTGCCAGATCAGAAACTCTGAAACAAAATTTGTGCCATGTGTCAGTACTCTATTTACTGCGCCACTCTTACACACAACACCACAAAACAACAGTACATAGACTGGGTCAGATCTCTCTGACCAACGTAGCACATCTTACCCAGTTGTTATCAATTAGTACCAGTTTCCCAAGACTGCATTGCATCCGAAATATGTTCAATAGTTTCCTCTTCTATTCAATAAGGTGGGTAATATGTTCCCACTGATGTCAATAATAGATCCGCCTTCCATAGTCTTAGATAGGTTTTCATATATTATTAGTTTGTCTCTAGGCCCTGGCTGTCGCTGGGGACCTAGAGCAAGCACTCACTTGTCGTAATCATTTTTCATGATATGGCAGTATCAATCACTCAAAATATTAAAATAAACAAGACAATCTGTGTAATTAAAAGTATATTATTGCTCTGCTCAAGATGAGCTATCAAACTAGCTAGGTTTTATTTTCATAACTTTATTATTAAAGAAAAACCTACTTTTCTCAAGGTTAGTTTTTGAAATTTGTTTTTGAACCTTCGTCCACGCGTTTGCCGCTGTATTCAAATAAAACAACCAAGTACCGCAAAACGTCCAAGATACGACTGTTTCTAACAAGAGCTAAGGTCGTTTTTCTACCAATTCCTTACATGGTGTCAACTAGTGGCGTGAATTTTTTTTCTTTAAACTACATATTGCGTCTTTTTGCCTTTTAGGTTCAAACACGTGTTCAGTCATATTTTTTCTTTTATCTCCGTTTCCCTCCCGTCTAAAAGGGTAAACCGTTTCGTCTGCATGTCTAACTAGTTAGTTTCAATGGCGGTAGAAAGCGCTGGCGTAGGCGAGAATGTATCCTCGTATCTTACGTATAATTTTATCCCTACATGTTATCTTACCCGTTATCTTTATAATTGGAGGTATTTTAACGTTGTATCACTGTATTTTCACCACACATCTCCCCACCTGAGAACATGCACTCATGCAAGTTCCAAAACCAGTGATACACATAGATAAAATTACTCCTCACGCCGGCCAACTACTCTAATTTTGATCACAGGGGTGTCTACTGAGGAAATCTGCACCGACATTCTGTGACCCCGGGATATATTCAATATTAAACTGATAAGGTTGCAACAATAAAGACTGTCGTGAAACATTCTAAATCCACATATATAAATTAAAAGGTAAATGTAAAGCCTAACAAATAAATTCAATAAAAGGAAAGAAGAATGGTAAAGAACAGTGCTGTCACAATGACTGTACTCGAAATCCCCCTTGTTTTCTACTTCGTCTGCAAATTGTAACGTTTCCACGTTGATAGTAAAAGTCTATAGCAGCATACACGCGTTTCCACAACACAATAAAACGTGTACTGCATTTCTAAGAAAAACCTTGAGATACGCAGGCTGATTAATGACCTAAATTAATACTTCCATTAATTTCATTTTATACACGGCGTGATGAAAAGACAGATGAACTTAGGATAGAGAGAAGGGAGGGCTGAAAGCAGGAACGCATGCAACGCTAATACGCGTCTCGCGATATACAATTAATGCCACCCCTTCCCCCGCGTAAGGCCAGAAGCACTAACTTTTTTTCAAATCGACAGTGATAAAAAACACTACCCATACGAGAGTTAGGTTTAAAAACCTGAAAAACGCTTATTGGGAAACATGACATTATACTGGTTTACTTTTGAAAGCCTGACAGTACCCAGACACCACATCGTATTCGAAGTGAACAGGAGGTAGAAGAAAATGCACATTTTGAACGCAGCCACCTAGCTCCCTTAAATTTATATAATTGGGTTCCTTAGGACTTGCTGACAAAGAATATGTTAAACGTTACGCAAATAGTCTAGGAATTAACAAATTATAGCCAAAATAAAAGGGTGGTGCTGTCAGACAACACCAACATCAGAATTGCGCAGTGGCAGGTTTTGGAACCACCATTGTACGGGAAATAGGCCAACATGTTACCTCCTATTTGATTGGCGGAAAGTAAATGTATGGCTAAACACGATTAGTCGGGCTACAAATACTATCTTTTGTTGTTAGGGGAGACGGAAGGAAGGGTACTTTTTTTCAAACGCTTGTGTAATCATGGCTCGATTGGTTAGACCCGCCAATATATGCAATTAGGAGCGTCAGTTCAGTGCCACATTTTTCAAATAAACTTACTAAAGCAACAGTGCGTTGAGAGCCAGTGCATATTTTTCTAAATTAAAGCCTGGGACATCGGCAGATCGAAATTGTGCTATATTCATTGCCAGTCAACGTAACTGTGTATTATTTCCATGAATTGTGGTAAGCTTGATATATTCAATATCTTTTTAATGAAAATTGAATGTAAATTGATAATTTATGTCTGTATATGTGTGTGGTTCAGTAGCGAACATGAGGCAAGGCCTATATAGTGCTCCAACCTGAACAGAAGGTATCGGAGAAAAGTAAAACTGCATGGAATTGCCAAACAGTACACTGACACCTATCTTATTGACTAGAAAGAACTAATGCTGGAATTGCAGAGGCGTGGTAACCATTAGGGAGGAGTATACTGGTGTAAATTGTTTCAGATGAAGCTGACAGTTGGCCTACCGCTCTGAACTCAGTGTTTGTTATGTATTGTGTTCAGTCTGGAAATAGATTATAAATTAGTTCTGAAATAGGAGGTACAACCTTCTTGTTTCAGGGACCGTGGTCCTAAAGTTATTGAGCAGCACCTGGTCTGAGCTTTGCTGAATCTAGAGGCTGACAGCATACTCCTGGGTCCAGATAGCGACCAGTGAGGTGTCTCCAGAACACAGGGAAGCTATCGAGCAGAGGAGCCTTTTCCTGCCGCCATCACGAAAGATAAGCTTCTGTGGCCAGAGGAGCTCAACATTATGTGTCCCCTTCTAAAATTGACATTATAGTAAAACAGAGGGATAATACATTGTTTAAATTGATAGGAACTGTGAAGTTTTCCCCATACTATTTCCAAGATAAACAAACACTTGAAGTCATGATGACAAATAACAACATAGCTTAAAAAACAAAACCAGTATTACCTCATAGTACTACTACACAACTGACACACATAGGATAATATTAATAAAATATGTCACTACAAAGTTCATATTTATAAATTATGTACATATAAATTGTGATTACATTTGATTGTGATTCCTGGTTCACTGTGTAATTGAATCAGGATATCTATTAGTGAAAGTAATTAATACATATATATATAACCTCTACACCTCACGGTAGAAGAGGAACGACTAAGTAAGTAAGTATATATTTGAAACTTTACCATTGACTCATTTAAGATAGTCTTATAGAGTGTAAAATGTGCGTGAGTATCACAGTGTTGTCAGGTGTAGTGGAATAAATTAAATTGTTTATCTGTCTGTTGTTGTTGTGACTTACACTTCATCATTTACATAACCCTAGACATGTAACGTAGTCATCACAATATTCCAGAATAATTCTGACTGAGGTATAAATGTGGTAGCAAGTAAGGTTATCTGTAAAACACTACACGTATTAGATACAGATACCTTCACAGCTGATCTCAGTCAGTACACTAAGTCCCCTATAAATATTTATAACATCCCACTTTACCACATATATTGGGGTCTCGCTCCCGGGATTTTGAATCTTTCCCTATTATAAATATTGGGGGTAATTCACCTCAGGGAATAATAAAAATTTTAAAAGGTATCCTTGGGGGGAATTAAATAAGGTTGAGCTCTCAGTGCCTGTGGTGTCCTTGGATAAGTAATTACAGATTGTATTGTTTAGTTAGACATTACATACATTTACCTGCTAGAAAATGGCCGACTTGGCAAAATTTCGATCTGCTGCTGTGCAGACTGCAAAAGAGTTAGGAATGGACGGGCAAATTATGATTGCTTATGTCACTGCTGAATGTGACAAATATATTGAACGGGAAGAAAGAAGATTAGAAAAAGAGGCCGAAAGAAAGTTAGAGGCTGAAAAGGAAATTAAGAAGTTACAATTTGAGGCTGAGGCTGAGACTAAGAGGTTGCAGATTGAGGCTGAGGCTAAGAGGTTGCAGATTGAGGCTGACAAAGAGGCTAAAGCATTGGAAGCCGAGGAAAGAAGACAGGCTGCAGAAAGGGAAGACAAGAGATTAGCTGCAGAGAGGGAAGCCGAAAAGGAGGAGAAGAGATTACAAAGGGAACATGAGTTACGACTAAGGGAGTTTGAGTTTCAAGGCCATGCTCCTGAAAATGGTGCCAGTCCCTTTACCTCCGATGCTACTGCTAGTCAGGGAGCCTCAACCTCAGCTATGAACTTTCATTTAGATCATTTTGTTGAGAAAGACGACGATATTGAGAGCTATCTAAATAGATATGAACTATTAGTTACCACGTATGGGTTAGAAAGAGAAAGGTGGAGCTTAAAGTTATCTCAAGGGCTTCGTGGGGCAGCTTATGAAGTTTTTGCCAAAATGAACAGAGGTGATCAAGAAAATTATGACATGCTAAAGCAGGCTCTTTTGTTAAGATATGAAAAGAACGCAGAATTTTATAGAAAAAAATTTAGGAATGCTAAACTACTGTCAGGTGAAACCTATCACCAGTTCTCTGCACGGTTAGAGACATACTTGGAGAAATGGACTTCTCTGGGGAAAACCCAAGATCTTAAGGAAATGGTCCTTATAGAACAATTAAGAGAGTCCATGGCTCCAGACCTGAGAAAGTTTCTCATGGAACAAGGTGCAGAGAGGCTGGGTGAGTTGCTAAATGTTGCTGAAAGGTATCAAGCAGCTCAAGCAGAGGTATCAGGTAATAAAAAGAAACAGGTAGATAATTTTAAGGCACCACAGAACTTTAATAAATTTGATCTTAGAGATCAAAACAAAGGTAAGCACCAGTTTGATAGGCCACGGTATGACAATAAAAATAAAACCCCACAATTCGATGAAAGGAAATATGATGAAAGAAAATCGTACAACCAAGGAAAGAGATGGTGTAAAAATTGTAAGATGAACAATCATGACACTGACCATTGTAGAAGGAAACCTCCTCATTGTGCTGCTATGACATCTGGAAAAAAGGGAAAAAAGGTCAAACCTGAGGAACTACAGGAACCATACCATCCCCCAGTGTGTGAAGATGTCATCTGTAATGGTGTCACCATAAGGTGTTTATTTGATACAGGTTTTTGGGAGCAGCGCTGGTGTAATGGCTTCGGCGTTGTACTGGCGACCAGGTGTTCATTGTTCAAACCCGGGCGTCGGCGTTTGAAGAAATGTTTACGGCCGGAAATTTGACTGAATAGCCTGAACGGCTCCTGTGATAAACCCTCTGTGGATGGGAAGGAGCGAAGCTCCTGACCGGGTTGGAAGGAAAGTCCTCAGGTTCCGCAGCCTCGCAATGACATGTCATTGGGCCGAAGGGCTGAAAGCCTAAGTGCCGCTGGTTAAAAAAAAAAAAAAAAAAAAAAAATGATACAGGTTTAGATTATGATTCCGTTGTGAGTTCTCACCTGGTGCAGGCAGATCAATACACCACCGAAACAGTGGAGATTCAAACTGCAACCAAGGATGTAGCTACCATGACACTTCCCGTCGCCCGGATAAAGGTGAAAACGCGATATGTGGAAGGAATCATAAAAGCAGCAGTGATAAATGAGCCAATCTACCCTCTGATATTGGGGTGTAGATATGTCTTCTTGGGGAATCCCAAGAGACCTGTGATATTGGCAACAGTGCAGACCAGATCACAGTCTAAAAAGGAGGAGGATAATCCAATAAATACTCATCCAGATGAGATGAGGAAGGCACAGGCGGAGGACAAAACACTCAAACCGTGTTTCAAGAAGTTGCCCAAATCTCATACACCTCCAGGCAAGGGAGAATTTTATATGAAGAACAAACTGATTTATAGGAAGGCTGGATCTGAATCCAATGGTCACGGACAGCTGGTCCTTCCCACTTCATATAGGACTAAAGTGTTGGAGCTAGGGCATGCGATTCCCTTCAGTGGTCATATGGGGATCAGCGCAACAGGACAGCGTATAGCTTGTCACTATTTCTGGCCAGGGATAACTGAAGATATCAAACGATATGTAAAATCCTGTCCAGAGTGCCAACGAGTAGCACCTAAGCATTGGACTGCACCAGCAACTCTGGGGGAAATGCCCATAGTGGGAACACCCTTTGAGAGAGTTGCCGTGGATCTTGTGGGACCTCTCACCCGAACCAAGAGAAGGAACAGCTACATTCTGACTCTGGTGGACACTTGTTCTATGTGGGGAGAGGTGGTAACCCTGTCATCGATTGATTTTAAGCATGTGGCAGAGGCATTACTCACAATTTTCACAAGGTTAGGCTTTCCCAATCAAATCTTGACTGATAATGGCTCTCAGTTCAAGGGGAAACTAACAGAAGAAGTTTTCAGGATCTTCCAGGCCAAACACTTCCATTGTAGTGTGTACCATCCCCAAGGGAACGGCCAAGTGGAAAGATTTAATGGCACGTTGATGTCGATCCTGAGAAAGTTGGCACACGAAAAACCAGATACATGGGACGAGTACCTTCACGCCGCCCTCTTTGCTTATCGGGAGGTACCCCATAGTTCAACCGGAATGGCCCCGGCAACATTATTATTTGGAAGGCCAATAAAAGGTCCACTCGAAGCTCTGTTAAGAACGTGGACTGATGAAAAGGCAGAGGAAAATATTACATCCTCATACCAATATGTGAATGAGCTGACCACTCGTTTAAAAACTGGCTGGAAACTTGCCAATGAAAATTTGAAACAAGCCAGGAAGAAACATGCTGCCTATTATAACAGGAAAGCTAAAGACAGAGATTTGGCTGTGGGAGAGAAGGTACTGCTTCTTCTCCCCGGTAGTCAGAATAAGTTACAAATTGGATGGCAAGGTCCATATACCGTTCTAGAGAAGGTGTCTAGAACCAATTATAAGATAGATAAGAAGTGGAAAGAAAAAATCTATCATGTGAATCTCCTGAAGAAATATTTGGAAAGAGAAAATCAGGAAGAGACACACTTGTTAACCTTGTCCATTGCCATGGAAATGAAAAAGGAACCACTTTCATCATTTGAATATCCATTACATCCATGTGAGACAGCGGCACAGGTGAAAATCAGTACACATTTAACGAAAAATCAGAAAGAGAGAGTGCAACCGGTTCTAGATAATCATACAGAGGTGTTAACAGACCGACCGGGGCATACAAACTTATTGGAATATGATATGAAGCTGATAGACCCCACACCTGTCTGTATGAAACCCTATTCGATTCCTTTTGCTAAGGAGAAAGCTTTGAAGGAAGAGATAGACTATTTGTTGAAGGAAGGAGATATTTCACACAGTGAATCTTCGTATAGTTCCAGTGTTGTACTCTTAAGGAAACCCTCTGGAGAACATAGACTCTGTATAGATTACAGGAGACTGAATGCTATTACAGAAGGACAGGTGGATCCATTGCCGGATACAAATCAGTTGTTTGCCAGACTAAATAAAGCTAAATATTTCTCAAAAGTGGATCTGAGTAAAGGATACTATCAGATTCCAGTAAAGCCTGAGGTTAGACCATACCTAGCTTTTAGTACATCAGAGGCACACTATGAGTTTAACAGATTGCCATTTGGATTGAAGAATGCACCTAGTGTCTTCTCTAGAATGATGAGAAAATTATTGGACCCTCTGAATAATCCATGCATTACAAATTTCATGGATGATATCCTTATAGCAACAGAAACATTTGAGGAACACATTGACTCTCTGAATATGCTGTTTAATAGACTTAGAGAAGCGAATTTAACAGCCCGACCAACCAAATGTTGCGTTGGATGTAAAGAATTAGAATTCTTGGGACACACAGTCTATCAGGGAAACATGACCCCTGACCCCAAGAATTTAGAGAAACTAAAGAAAGCCCCGAGACCACAAACCAAGAAAGACGTGAGATCCGTTGTCTCATTATGTGGTTTCTACCAAAAGTATATCAAAAACTTTAATTCCATATGTGCACCGTTAACTGATTTGACACGTAAAGGAAATCCAGATCGAATTACATGGACACCACAATGTGAATTGGCTTACCAGGAATTGAAGGAAAAGCTTACAAGCAAACCTATTTTGAAACTACCTGACTTAAGTCAAGAATTTATTGTAAGGACGGATGCCTGTAATATTGGGTTAGGTGCGACTCTGCTACAGAAATCAGATGCATTGGATGGGGAATTAAGCCCAGTGGCATATGCTAGCAGAAAGTTGAATAAAGCAGAAACCAACTACTCAACTAGCGAAAAAGAATGTCTTGCAGTAATATGGGCGATAAAGAAATTCAATATTTATCTGTATGGGGAGGCATTTAAGTTGCAAACGGATCACAAACCCTTGTCGTTTCTAGCGCAGGCTAGACATGAAAATTCTAGATTACTCCGTTGGTCATTACTGATGCAGCCATATGAGTTTAGCATAGAGTATATAAGTGGAAAAACAAATCTGGGAGCGGATTTTTTAAGCCGCCATCCGTGTGATGAGAATCACCCTAAGCCCCAGGAAAGATAATAAATTTCTCTATGTGTATATAGAATTATAGACTGACATATAACGTCTGTTTTAAGTGGGGAGAATTTGTCGTGAAACATTCTAAATCCACATATATAAATTAAAAGGTAAATGTAAAGCCTAACAAATAAATTCAATAAAAGGAAAGAAGAATGGTAAAGAACAGTGCTGTCACAATGACTGTACTCGAAATCTCCCTTGTTTTCTACTTCGTCTGCAAATTGTAACGTTTCCACGTTGATAGTAAAAGCCTATAGCAGCATACACGCGTTTCCACAACACAATAAAACGTGTACTGCATTTCTAAGAAAAACCTTGAGATACGCAGGCTGATTAATGACCTAAATTAATACTTCCATTAATTTCATTTTATACACGGCGTGATGAAAAGACAGATGAACTTAGGATAGAGAGAAGGGAGGGCTGAAAGCAGGAACGCATACAACGCTAACACGCGTCTCGCGATATACAATTAATGCCACCCCTTCCCCCGCGTAAGGCCAGAAGCACTAACTTTTTTTCAAATCGACAGTGATAAAAAACACTACCCATACGAGAGTTAGGTTTAAAAACCTGAAAAACGCTTATTGGGAAACATGACATTATACTGGTTTACGTTTGAAAGCCTGACAGTACCCAGACACCACATCGTATTCGAAGTGAACAGGAGGTAGAAGAAAATGCACATTTTGAACGCAGCCACCTAGCTCCCTTAAATTTATATAATTGGGTTCCTTAGGACTTGCTGACAAAGAATATGTTAAACGTTACGCAAATAGTCTAGGAATTAACAATTTATAGCCAAAATAAAAGGGTGGTGCTGTCAGACAACACCAAAATCAGAATTGCGCAGTGGCAGGTTTTGGAACCACCATTGTACGGGAAATAGGCCAACATGTTACCTCCTATTTGATTGGCGGAAAGTAAATGTAAGGCTAAACACGATTAGTCGGGCTACAAATACTATCTTTTGTTGTTAGGGGAGACGGAAGGAAGGGTGCTTTTTTTCAAACACTTGTGTAATCATGGCTCAATTGGTTAGACCCGCCAATATATGCAATTAGGAGCGTCAGTTCAGTGCCACATTTTTCAAATAAACTTACTAAAGCAACAGTGCGTTGAGAGCCAGTGCATATTTTTCTAAATAAAAGCCTGGGACATCGGCAGATCGAAATTGTGCTATATTCATTGCCAGTCAACGTAACTGTGTATTATTTCCATGAATTGTGGTAAGCTTGATATATTCAATATCTTTTTAATGAAAATTGAATGTAAATTGATAATTTATGTCTGTATATGTGTGTGGTTCAGTAGCGAACATGAGGCAAGGCCTATATAGTGCTCCAACCTGAACAGAAGATGTCGGAGAAAAGTAAAACTGCATGGAATTGCCAAACAGTACACTGACACCTATCTTATTGACTAGAAAGAACTAATGCTGGAATTGCAGAGGCGTGGTAACCATTAGGGAGGAGTATACTGGTGTAAATTGTTTCAGATGAAGCTGACAGTTGGCCTACCGCTCTGAACTCAGTGTTTGTTATGTATTGTGTTCAGTCTGGAAATAGATTATAAATTAGTTCTGAAATAGGAGGTACAACCTTCTTGTTTCAGGGACCGTGGTCCTAAAGTTATTGAGCAGCACCTGGTCTGAGCTTTGCTGAATCTAGAGGCTGACAGCATACTCCTGGGTCCAGATAGCGACCAGTGAGGTGTCTCCAGAACACAGGGAAGCTATCGAGCAGAGGAGCCTTTTCCTGCCGCCATCACGAAAGATAAGCTTCTGTGGCCAGAGGAGCTCAACATTATGTGTCCCCTTCTAAAATTGACATTATAGTAAAACAGAGGGATAATACATTGTTTAAATTGATAGGAACTGTGAAGTTTTCCCCATACTATTTCCAAGATAAACAAACACTTGAAGTCATGATGACAAATAACAACATAGCTTAAAAAACAAAACCAGTATTACCTCATAGTACTACTACACAACTGACACACATAGGATAATATTAATAAAATATGTCACTACAAGGTTCATATTTATAAATTATGTACATATAAATTGTGATTACATTTGATTGTGATTCCTGGTTCACTGTGTAATTGAATCAGGATATCTATTAGTGAAAGTAATTAATACATATATATATTTGAAACTTTACCATTGACTCATTTAAGATAGTCTTATAGAGTGTAAAATGTGTGTGAGTGTCACGGTGTTGTAAAGTGTGGTGGAATAAATTAAATTGTTTATCTGTCTGTTGTTGTTGTGACTTACACTTCATCATTTACATAACCCTAGACATGTAACGTAGTCATCACAATATTCCAGAATAATTCTGACTGAGGTATAAATGTGGTAGCAAGTAAGGTTATCTGTAAAACACTACACCTATTAGATACAGATACCTTCACAGCTGATCTCAGTCAGTACACTAAGTCCCCTATAAATATTTATAACATCCCACTTTACCACAAAGACCATCTTAACAATCTTGCATTTTCATGCTTGGCCTGAGATAAGAACACTAGGTGCTGGTGATCTGTCTGGACCACAAAAGTCCTACCATACAGATAGATTTGGAACTTTTTTATTGCCCAGATTAACGCTAAACATTCTTTTTCGCTTGTGGAATATCCTTGCTCCGCTTTGTTCAACTTGCGGCTTGCATAAGCGACTGGGTTCAGTTCCCCGTTGGGTGAAGAGGACCTTTGCAACAGAGCCGCCCCCAGGCCTACATTACTTGCATCTGTTCTCACCACAAAGTCCTGAGTCAAATCAGGCAATTTGAGAATAGGCTTGCTAGTGAGTTTTTCCTTTAACTCTTGAAATGCCAATTCACATTGCGCAGACCAAACAATTTTATCTGGATGTCCTTTGCGAGTCAGATCAGTCAGAGGAGCACATATAGTGTTAAAATTGTTGATATATTTTTGGTAAAACCCACATAACGACACGAATGATCGCACGTCTTTTTTCGTTTGTGGTCTAGGTGCTATCTGCAGTTTTTCCAAGTTCTTGGGGTCAGGGGTCAAGTTACCCTGATATACAGTATGTCCCAAGAATTCCAACTCTTTGCATCCAATACAACATTTTGTTGGTCTAGCAGTTAAGTTTGCTTCCCTGAGCCTATCAAATAACATTTTCAGAGAGTTAATGTGTTCCTCAAATGTTTCTGTGGCGACAAGAATATCATCCATGAAATTTGTGATACATGGATTATTCAAGGGATCCAACAATTTGCGCATCATCCTAGAAAATACACTCGGAGCATTTTTCAGTCCGAATGGTAGCATGTTGAATTCATAATGTCCTTCCGAGGTGCTAAAGGCTAAATAAGGTCTAACTTCAGGCTTCACTGGAATCTGGTAATAGCCTTTGCTAAGATCCACCTTCGAAAAGTATTTTGCCTTGTTCAATCTGGCAAATAACTGTTTTGTGTCGGGTAATGGATCCACTTGTCCTTCTGTGACAGCATTCAGTTTCCTGTAATCTATGCACAGTCTATGCTCCCCAGACGGTTTCCTCAACAAAACTACATTGGAGCTAAAAGAAGATTCACCTGTGTGAAATAATCCCGTCTTTCAACAAATAATCTATTTCCTCCTTCAATGCCTTCTCCTTAGCGAACTGAACAGAATAGGCTCTCATACAGATTGGGTTTGAGTCTACCAGCTTCATGTCATACTGTAGCAAATTTGTATGTCCTGGTTTATCTGTTAATACATCTGTATGTTCCTCCAGAACCTGTTGAACTCTCTCCCTCTGATTTTTAGTCAGGTGCTTACTGACTTTTACTTGTGCAGCTGTCTCACAGGGATGTAATGGGTATTCATGTGAGGTGAGTGGTTCTTTTTTCATTTTAGTTGCGATAGCCAAGGTCAGTAAGGGGGTGCTTTCCTGGAGTGGTCTGTCCAGATACTTATTTAAAAGGTTTACATGATATACCTTCTCCTTCCCCTTTTTGTCAATTTTATAGTTTGTTCTAGACACCTTCTCTAGAACCGTATATGGACCTTGCCATCCAATTTGCAACTTATTCTGGCTGCCAGGTAGTAGAAGAAGCACCTTCTCTCCCACAGCTAATTCTCTGTCCTTTGCTTTCCTATTAAAATACGCTGCATGTTTCTTCCTGGCTTGTCTCAAATTATCATTTGCCAGTTTCCATCCAGCTTTCAGACGAGTGGTCAGCTCGTTCACATATTGATATGATGAGGTAACAGTCTCTTCTGCTTTCTCATCTGTCCAGGTCCTTAATAAGCTACATATGGACTTTTAAACTTTCATACTTATTTTTCATGGCACCCGTCGGGTCCTTTCCATTAGAAGCCTTATAGTGAGGACTTTTCTTCCTAGAATCATCACTCACAAATCGACCACTACCAATTTTTTTCTTGGGTTTGTCACCCCACTTTAGATCACTTATGAGAGATCTTCGCTCTCTTTTAGGTTCCTCCAGTTTATATAAGGCTGACCGAGGGATTGTCAGCTTATTCTGGGGTAAAATTGCTCTTTGTACTCGTCGCATAGTGGCCATGTTAATCCATTCAAGTGAAGACTGGGTGTGAAAAGGGGGCTCCCATTCCACTTTGTCTACTTTATTATAATTATTTTTCCTTCCAGGCCTAAGTTTGCCCCGTGGCGTTTCTAGGTCCTGCTCATTTTTTCCCTTTGTGGGTGTTCCCTCAGGACATACGCCACATGCTTCTACAAAGTTCTCAATATCGACATTTACGTCGGGCCAATAGTATTTTCGAGCAACCTTTTGGCAGATGGTACCTACTTTCTCATGGTCACCATCCTTTCCAACATGTAAGCTCCTTATTAAATTTGCCCTATATACCTTGGGAAGAACCAACTGTCCGTGACCAGTGGATCTAGTTCCTGTCTTCCTGTATAGCAATCTGTCCTTCATAAAATACTCTCCCTTGCTTGGAGGTGTGTGGCATTTGGGCAGTTTTTTAAAACATGGCTTGAGTGTCCTATCCTCAGCCTGCGCTTTCCTCATCTCTTCTGGATGAGCATTTATAGGTTCACCTTCTTCCTCCTTTTTCTGTGACCTGGTCTGCACTGTCGCCATGATCACAGGTCTCTCGGGATTCCCCAAGAAGACGTATCTACACCCCAATATCATAAGGTAGATTGGTTCATCTATCACTGCTGCTCTGATTTCTCCTTCCACATAGCGAGTTTTCACCGTTATCCTTGCGATGGGAAGTGTCATGAGTGGTATGTCCTTAGTCGCCCCTTGTATTTCCACTGTTTCTGTGGTATACTGACTTGGGTCCACTAGGCTAGACTTCACAACTGAATCATAATCCAAACCTGTATCATATAGGCACTTGATGGTGACCCCATTACAAATAACATCCTCACAAACTGGGGGTGATAAGGTTCCTGCTGTCCATTAGGATTAACCTTTAATCTTTGTTTCCCCGATTTCATTGCAGCAATGTTTGAAGGTTTCCTTTTACAAAATTCGGTGTTATGGTTGTCTTTCTTACACCATTTGCGCCATCTCTTTCCTTGGTTAAACGGTTTTCTTTCGTTATATTTTTGGTCATTGAACTGTGAGTTTCTATCACGATAATCATTTCTTGGCCTATCAAAGTTTGTCCTGCCTTTATTACCTTGTTTTCTGGTATCAAATTTACTAAATTGCTGTGGAGCTTTAAAATTTTCTATGTGCTTTTTTTTTAGTGCCACTTACCTCTGCCTGGGCTGCCTGATACCTCTCCGTGACATTTAAAACCTCCCCCACTCTCTCTGCACCTTGTTCCATGAGAAATTTTCTCAGGTCTGGAGCCATGGACTCTCTTAATTGCTCTATCATGATCATCTCTTTGAGATCTTGGGTCTTCCCCAGAGCAGTCCATTTCTCCAAATAGGTTTCCAGTCTGGCAGAGAATTGGTGGTATGTCTCCCCAGACAAAAGTTTGGCATTTCTAAACTTCTTACGATAAAATTCCCCATTCTTTTCATATCTCAATAACAAAGCCTGCTTTAGCATGTCATAATTGTCTTGGTCGTCTCTGTGCATCTTAGCAAAGACTTCATAAGAAGTACCTCTCAGTCCCTGGGATAACTTAAGACTCCACCTCTCTCTCTCTCTAACCCATACGTAGTAGCTAATAGTTCGAATCTACTGAGGTACCCCTCGATGTCATCGTCTTTCTCAATAAAATGGTCTAAATGAAACACCATAGCTGAGGTTGAGGCTCCCTGACTAGGCGTGGCATCTGAGGCAAAAGGGCTGGCACCATTTTCAGGAGCATGGCCTTGTAATTCCAGCTCCCTTAGTCGTAATTCGTGCTCCCTTTGCAATCTTCTATCTTCTGCTTCCCTTTCGGCAGTCAATCTCTTATCTTCTGCCTCCCTTTCGGCAGTCAATCTCTTATCTTCTGCCTCCCTTTCGGCAGTCAATCTCTTATCTTCTGCCTCCCTTTCGGCAGTCAATCTTTTATCTTCTGCCTCTAATTGGAGCCTTTTAATCTCCCTATCCGCCTCCAATGCCTTAGCCTCTTTGTCAGCCTTAATCTGCAGCCTCTTAAGTTCTTTATCAGCCTCAATTTGTAACCTCTTCTCTTCAGCTAACCTCGTATCTTCCCTTTCAATATACTTGTCACATTCTGAAGTTACATACTGAATTAAAGCTTGAACCTCTATATTCATCTCCTTCGCCGTCAGCACAGCAGCCGATCTAAATTTTGCTAGATCTGCCATACTCTAACACAAAATTTAACAATGACCAAGGTAATATATTAACTAATTAACTAATTACCACTGGATGTGAAGATTCATCAACTTTTATTTTCCACTTTTTAAGGGACACTTTTAAATTTATTCCCTTATGCCCCCACTAGTTTAATTCCCAAACCAGGAGACCCTAATATCTTTGATAAACTTAATCCCCGGACAAGACCCCAATATTTGTAGTGGTTTTTGATCTTATTGTATGATTGTTATGTTACCTAGTGTACTGTATGAGGTCAGCTGTGAAGGCTTCTGAGATAAAAGCTTATGTGAGTTACAGAAGGCCCTTCTGCTACCACTTACGACCTCAAACAGACCTATTTTCCTATAATGAGTATTAGCTACGTTAAAAGTCTAGGGTACTGAAATGTAATGTGTAGGTAGTAAAATACACAGACACACACATGTAATTAATAAGTCTAATAATGATAATAATAATCTCTATAATACACTGAACTAACACTGGCTGTTATAGTTTAAGTTTGAAAAAATTTTTAAATTTATTTGTCCTGAACCAATTGTTTCTTTTGGTCAGAACATATGAAATGATAGGTATTTATCAATGAAATGCATATATATATATTGCATAATCAAATATAACTTTTGTACATAGGTATATTATTACAATGATTAATATTAATGGTATCTACACTGTCCTGGGAAAACTAGCACTTGATGTTTAGTTGGGGTGACGTCATCATGCCCAATCTATGCTTACACAGTTCAGTTTCCGTGACAGATAGACTGATGTTAATGTTTTTATAAATATTTGTTTTCTTATGGATGGTGGAAATAGTTTATGAATCTCCAGCAGGCCAGGTTTGCACTTTACTGGCCTGTAATGATGTAGTACAGAGTTCTTGTGGCCCCTTCCTCTCAGTAGCTGGAGTAAAATGTTAGGCTGCACAGACACCCGCTCTTGTACTTCTACAAGAGCATCTGGCACAATCGTAGTGCCAGATCAGAAACTCTGAAACAAAATGTGTGCCATGTGTCAGTACTCTATTTACTGCGCCACTCTTACACACAACACCACAAAACAACAGTACATAGATGATACCGCTATAGTTGCTGATCCACTAGAATGGTAGGCCACCACTGATAATTTTATATAACTGAAACCAGTGGTAGATAAGTGATGAAGGTGTAAATGTGTTCTCCTTATATAGGCCACGCCCCCTCAGGGCTATTTGTAAATATATTATTACTGTCACTGCCTGGCATGTTCAAAGTGGGTGTGTATTGGTGCATTCTTTCGTCACAGCACAGTAACACACATAGAAGCCATGTAGCGTAGAACGACTGGTGATGGTTAATGAACAGTTTTATTAACGCTACACACACACAGTCACGATGACACGTACAATACAAAGCATAGGTAAGTCAAATCATAAGCTCAAAACACCCCACAGAGCTCCATTATAAATCGTGGTGCACTTCTCATCGAACCTGCACAATAGCAAAATCCCTCAAAGACTGCCTTCACCGCAGTTATAAATATGACCTTATAAAGTCGATAAGTCTCCGACTCTTAAATGTCTTCTTCCTAGAGCTCTTTTTATAGAATGATAGTGCACTCCTCATCGAACGTGCACAATAGGTAAATCCCTCAAGGACTGCCTTCATAATAGCATCCCAATAGCTCCATAAACATCTTACTGCAGTTAATTCAAATGCGGCCTGTACGAAATCCTGGCCTTCAAAGCAATGTCCTTCAAATCTCGGACTCTTTATAGCCATTTTGGTGCACTCCTCATAGAACGTGCACCAACGTCTATCTTCACATAAAGCTGCTCCATGGCAGTATAATCATCATCAGCGCTATCTCTTAGAGCTCACAATAAATAGTGGTGCACTTCTCATAGAACGTGCACAGTGCAAACTCTCATAAGCTGCATCCACTGCAGTCATAAATATCAAAGTACATACCTTCAAAATAACCTAACACATGGAAGAATACATATGCAGGAAGAATATTTAGCTACAGGCCTGTTCAAAAAGTCTCTATCGAGACACACATTGAAAAACACTCTACCATATTCACCGAACACTGGTCGGGAACACACACTTCGAAAAACACCTTCGTTGACTTCACTCTGTCAACGCCAGAACCCCACTGCAAGCGGTCACAAAAACTCCCGCCTAAACAGTCACGGGACTTCGCAGTTCACCACCGCTCAGTCCCTTCCACGGACTAGCCGTGCGAACTATTTACAGTTCTAACAATACAGACCAGCGCTCATGACGCTATCTGTACACTATGACCTCTATCAATATTTGTTAACCCAATTCACCGTTAATCAAGTCTACAAGTGATGTAACCCTTAGTTTACTGTGACCAACCCATATACAAAGTATCATCTCCCTTTATGACCTTAACATACTACCACCACCCCCGGAGAAAAAATGATTTATCATTTTTTTAACAAAAACTACATCAATGAAAAATGAGGGGTGAGCTAAACTCTAAAATACTCATACAAAAATTAACTTATGTTAAGGTTATAAAAATACGTCGACAAAAAATATAAGCAAGTGTACAATAAAACAAATTATGCACAATAATTTGCTAAGTACATTAAATAAACAGTTTCAAACAAAGTTAACGTATGTTCACTGTAGAGCAAGTAGTATACAACAAATAGAAAGTAACAGATAAGATCAAGCAAAAGAGGCATGATCAACATCAAAAATCAGCAATGAAATCAATATAGTAACAAAGATCCATAATCCCATTTGATAACAATCAAGTAAATCAAATCCTTACATTCAACTAGATAAAACCGACATAAAACTACCTCATAACAAACCATATAATTAACATAACAATCCTGAAGAAGGAAGTATTAGAAGTATAAGAAGTAAACGTATACAAATAGAATTAAGTGACACCTAGATGAAACATAGAAGCATCACGAAAGTATAAACTGCTTCAAAAGAAATGAAGTGAAACGAAGAATCATCCGAAAAGAAAGAAGAAAATTCAAGAAATGAATGTATAGAATAAGTAGTTACATTAATAACTATTTTATTGTAAAACAAATGTAGAAAAAATCATCAATATATTATTACACCTAGTGTACAATTACGCACTTGACACATAAAAAATACAATACTTTTGTAAAAACACAAATATCACAAAGAAAAACAAATACATTTTCCAAAATTACAATACAAAAAAGTTTCTTAAAGCTATGTTAAATAAAAATAATATTTTAAATTTTTACAAGTTTCAACCACTAATTAATAAATCAAAAGTGAAACGAGCTTTAACAAAATGAGAGACATGAAAATATATTCCCATCTCTAAGTAAACACAAATGAGCACCTACAACAAACCACACTATTAACATTATACCAACTTGCACATATAAACATAACATTATTTCTCATGAAAAAGTATTTAAGTCAGACTACTAAATTCTTCAAACAAATAATAGTATCTGCTATCTCTGACAATTCTACATGTATAGTTTAGATCCAAAATAACATTCAATAACAACAATTAATTCATATAACCTTTGTATAATGTAATATATTAACTAAACATGGAGTCCGATACGAAAAAGAAAAAACAAATTTAGAAAGCAAAAAAAAAATTCTCTGAAAGCGACTAACGCATATTCATAACCAATGAGTTGTGCTTAGGGCTGACAATCTCATTATGTATAAAACTATCACAACCATTAGTCCTGCAGAATCATATCAATGTTTTGATGTATCAATTTCACAACAGACCACATATGGTCAAACATAATATGAGCAAATAAAATAGTCTTCAGACTAGTGTATGTAAATACAAAAAATCCATAATTTCATCAACAACAAAAAATAACAATCAAAGACAAGTCAATACAAAATGAAATGTTACAATTCATCACAATGATAATACGTACAATATTTATCAACAATACAATTATGTAAATAACAAGATAGAGTACAAATAATGCACAGATATGGACATACACAATATCCAATGAAACATTATACAATACAATCATATTATTCTATACAATAATACATTATCCTAAAAAAAAAATCAAGTATAAGAAACATTGTAGCAATCAATTCCTAAAGAAAAAAAAAATAGGTCAGAACTCCGCTCCTCGATGGTATTTTATAAACCGCACGGAGTGACATCAAATAATACTGGGTCAACATGTTGGCTGGGTTACGCTTGATTAAGCACACGGTCGTAAGGTAACAAACATTTCTGTCACAGGTAAAGGAAAAAACAGGCACGCTGACCTTTATCGCACAGCTGCTACTGTTGAAAAATACAAATGAAAATCTCCATTTTAATCAACTGTCAGATTATAATGAAAAACGGATAGGTTAAACACACAATTACCTATGAAAACATCTGGTTTCCATATGATGTCACCAACTCTTCGTTCACACATAGTATACAACCCAGGAGACTTGGGTCAACCTGACCGAAAATGACGGTCATCACGCCAGTAGTAGGCTGAAATAAAGTGACATACACAACAACGAGATTCTCTCTCGTAATCCAAAAAACATAGCAGTAGTAGTACTTGGGACATCAATAGTTACTGTTACTTTATTTACTACCAATGACTTTGGGATTTTGTTGCACACAGTTAACCTGGTTATGCGTAGTAATATTTTGAGAGTTATTATCTCTATTACCATTCCCCTTATCATTCCATTTGTTCTGCCTAGAACTGCAGTTAGCATTGTTATGCTTAACATATCTTCTAGGATAGAAGTATCTAGTAAATGCATCTTGTTGACTCCTAGAATAATTATTACCAAGTTTGTAATCTTTAATGTAACTATTCCTACCATAATTTCTCAACTCTTCAGAATCAATCTTTTGAGATCTGTTAGACTGTCTGGAAAAACTACCATTTAATGAGCTTCCCTGGTACTGTCTAACATTATGGTTATCTCTTTTACCAGAACTGTTGTTATTCTTTTCTGTGTTAACATGCTTATCTGCTGTATCACACTGCCTATATTGTGTATGACAAGCAGTGGAACTCATAAAATCCTTATGGTTACCATGATATTTGTTATATTTATTACCAGAATTAGATATTACACATGAAGTATCTTTGCTGGTCTGACGCCAATAGCCATTAATCTTCAACGTAGCGTCTTCCGTACGTGGGAAATTATATCTGCCACGCCGAGATTTAAGTCCATCATGTTCCATTTTCGAATTCGCAAAGAGTGTATAGGGCGGGCTCTTTGCTTGTTTATTAACAACCTTCTGTCCACTGTTGTCAACCTTAGAAGTAGATAAATCTTTGATGCCTAAAACCACATCCACTAAACCATTCACTCTTCTTCTCAATTCAGTAATTTCTTGGTTTAGTTTCTTATTTAAGTTATCACATGTTATAACTTTGCATCTCTCTTCTCTAAGTAACCTCTCAATCTTAATCATTTTCCTTCTCTGCACCGTTAACTCCTCCAAATTCTCCCTATCATCCTTTTCTTTAATTGTTCTCCTCTGTGGTTCCAATTTTATTAATCTGTTCTTTTGCACCTCTTCTATCTGCGACTGAAGTAAGGCTACCTGAGCCTGAAGACCTTCGACTTCAGCAGCTTGTTCCTTCAACTCATTAATCTCCTCGGGAATTATAGTATTCTTCTCCTCAAGTTTACCAAAACATACATCATGTAACATCTCTATGTATAATTTTTCTGCTTCATTGGTCTCCATTTTCAATTTGTTATACATTTCTTTCTTCCCTTGGATTTCTTGAGTAAGATTTCTAACTATGCGCTGGTTATCTTTTATTTGAACTTCCAAGTCCTTGACTTTACTGCATTCAGAGTCTAATGCTACTTTCATATTGGAAAGCTCCAAGTTTGATTTATGCAAAACACTTGTGAGTTTAGCCACTGTTTCTTGTAACTTATTCCTTTCAGCAATATCCTGCAAACAATTTTCTCTTTGTTGTAGGGCAATTCGCTTGTTGTTCTTCATCCGCTCCTTCTCTTCTAATTCCTCTTTGTTATCATCCTGCATGTCGTTGCAGATTATATTGTGTATAATCTTATGCATATAATTGTGTCTAGCCCGAGTATAATCATACACCATCGGACGTAGACATTCTAACAACTTTGCCAAATCTCTAGCCATGATCATTTCAGGATTTGAATGAGGGTTATCATCAGTAAAAAACTTTATGGCTTGAACAGCATTAAACAAAAAACCATCCACAACGTATCTATCTAGTGCTGGGCCTTTTAATCCCTCGCCATATTCAGCTTCATTAGCTAAAAACTCCAGTATAGGCCTCATATCTTCTGGATCTGTATCACAGTCCATGGTGATTCAATCACTAAGTGTACAAAATTTATAAACCACTTATAATTCTTATAAGATTAAGTTACATAGCCATTAATCAATTATGCATTAAATCTCATGACAATACGCTATTAACATGAAATACTCAATAGCATACATAATAATATTGGAAGGCTTGACAACATCATACAGAGACACAGTTTTCAAATATAAAACCACTTATCTTGTAAGTAGAAAACGGTCTTGTTATTTCTCTGTTACCACTGATGAGCATCAGACAACACACCATAAGCACACTCCCTTGTTCACCAACTTTACTGAAAACCACCACATATACATCCCCATACTGGCCACCACTGATACCGCTATAGTTGATACATCTATGGTTGCTGATCCACTAGAATGTTAGGCCACCACTGATAATTCTATATAACTGAAACCAGTGGTAGATAAGTGATGAAGGCGTAAATGTGTTCTCCTTATCTAGGCCACGCCCCCTCAGGGCTATTTGTAAATATGTCCCTATTGTCACTGTGCCTGGCATGTTCAAAGTTACAGGAAATTGACTCGTCAACAACTGTCACCTCTGGTACTGGATAAAGCAGGAAACAGGAAACATGACTGCTGCAAATATGTCACCAAAAAGCATGTACAAATTAGACACATCACCGTGTTACCGATCACAGGTTACCAGCGACACCAAACTGTCTGTACGCAATGCAGGTGTCAATAAGGCTTGAAATGTTTTACTGCCGACTCATTTAGGCTGTAAATAAGCACACTTGATAGGGCGACCAACACAGGTAAATCTGAACTGGGTTCTAAATCGAAGCTCCGCCCACACAGGGCTAACTACTGTTACAGATGAGAAAATCCTTAGTGCACACGCCACACACAAGGCACACTAAATACAGGTCAAGGTCTGGTAGAAACAATCTTACCACGTGAAATCATGAGACTTCTTTCAACGCGAATTTTGCGGGTTTCAAATTCCAACTCTACTGAAAACCACCACTGATACCGCTATAGTTGCTGATCCACTAGAATGGTAGGCCACCACTGATAATTCTATATAACTGAAACCAGTGGTAGATAAGTGATGAAGGTGTAAATGTGTTCTCCTTATATAGGCCACGCCCCCTCAGGGCTATTTGTAAATATATTATTACTGTCACTGCCTGGCATGTTCAAAGTGGGTGTGTATTTGTGCATTCTTTCGTCACAGCACAGTAACACACATAGAAGCCATGTAGCGTAGAACGACTGGTGATGGTTAATGAACAGTTTTATTAACGCTACACATACACAGTCACGATGACACGTACAATACAAAGCAAAGGTAAGTCAAATCATAAGCTCAAAACACCCCACAGAGCTCCATTATAAATCGTGGTGCACTTCTCATCGAACCTGCACAATAGCAAAATCCCTCAAAGACTGCCTTCACCGCAGTTATAAATATGGCCTTATAAAGTCGATAAGTCTCCGACTCTTAAATGTCTTCTTCCTAGAGCTCTTTTTACAGAATGATAGTGCACTCCTCATCGAACGTGCACAATAGGTAAATCCCTCAAGGACTGCCTTCATAATAGCATCCCAATAGCTCCATAAACATCTTACTGCAGTTAATTCAAATGCAGCCTGTACGAAATCCTGGCCTTCAAAGCAATGTCCTTCAAATCTCGGACTCTTTATAGCCCTTTTGGTGCACTCCTCATAGAACGTGCACCAACGTCTATCTTCACATAAAGCTGCTCCACGGCAGTATAATCATCATCAGCGCTATCTCTTAGAGCTCACAATAAATAGTGGTGCACTTCTCATAGAACGTGCACAGTGCAAACTCTCATAAGCTGCATCCACTGCAGTCATAAATATCAAAGTACATACCTTCAAAATAACCTAACACATGGAAGAATACATATGCAGGAAGAATATTCAGCTACAGGCCTGTTCAAAAAGTCTCTATCGAGACACACATTGAAAAACACTCTACCATATTCACCGAACACTGGTCGGGAACACACACTTCGAAAAACATCTTCGTTGACTTCACTCTGTCAACGCCAGAACCCCACTGCAAGCGGTCACAAAAACTCCCGCTAGTACCAGTTTCCCAAGACTGCATTGCATCCGAAATATGTTCAATAGTTTCCTCTTCTATTCAATAAGGTGGGTAATATGTTCCCACTGATGTCAATAATAGATCCGCCTTCCATAGTCTTAGATAGGTTTTCATATATTATTAGTTTGTCTCTAGGCCCTGGCTGTCGCTGGGGACCTAGAGCAAGCACTCACTTGTCGTAATCATTTTTCATGATATGGCAGTATCAATCACTCAAAATATTAAAATAAACAAGATAATGCTTTTTTTTCCTTACCACAATTCAGAATTGAGAACACAGTTACTTAGGACTAGCAAAACTCAGCTGAGCTGCTGGCTAGATTATGGCGTCCCACTGATTTTTATTTATTTATTCCGGGAAATCACCTCTAGCAGTCAAGAACTGTGTTAATGGACAGTCTTATTTAAAATGGCACAAGTGTGCGTCTCTCATTCACTAATATAAATACTTCTGTCCAATCAACGAACTTCCCCTCTAACTTTTTTTCAAATATTCAAACCAAAAGTCAAATTTCAGTCAACTCTCAGTCAAGTGTGTATTATTTTCTGTTGGTCCGTCTGTCTCTACTTGGCTTTTCACAAAAATACACTTGTTTTTTGGACTAACTACATGCAAAAACTGCACAAACCTGCCTCCCTAAGTTATTTTTAGCTTCTATCCTCCGAATTTCCCCTCTAGTTCATTGCAGTTTGGGTTTATGTGTTTTGCTCAAGGACGCGTCAAAATCTAACTTTAGTGAAATATGCACACAAAAACTGTTCGCTAGTCTGATTTGAACAATACGGTCTTTCGTCAATATCTTCCGTGTTATCTGTCCGTCTGTGTAATTAAAAGTATATTATTGCTCTGCTCAAGATGAGCTATCAAACTAGCTAGGTTTTATTTTCATAACTTTATTATTAAAGAAAAACCTACTTTTCTCAAGGTTAGTTTTTGAAATTTGTTTTTGAACCTTCGTCCACGCGTTTGCCGCTGTATTCAAATAAAACAACCAAGTACCGCAAAACGTCCAAGATACGACTGTTTCTAACAAGAGCTAAGGTCGTTTTTCTACCAATTCCTTACATTGTGTCAACTAGTGGCGTGAATTTTTTTTTTTCTTTAAACTACAAATTGCGTCTTTTTGCCTTTTAGATTCAAACACGTGTTCAGTCATATTTTTTCTTTTATCTCCGTTCCCTCCCGTCTAAAAGGGTAAACCGTTTCGTCTGCATGTCTAACTAGTTAGTTTCAATGGCGGTAGAAAGCGCTGGCGTAGGCGAGAATGTATCCTCGTATCTTACTTATAATTTTATCCCTACATGTTATCTTACCCGTTATCTTTATAATTGGAGGTATTTTAACGTTGTATCACTGTATTTTCACCACATTAAGGTTAGTTTTTATTACATGTGGTTTCGAATTCACTAGATATAAAATGCAGACACGTCCATCCACATTGACGAACACCATCCAAAAGAGACCGAATAGTAACCGTTACTTCTGATCACGCAGAAGTGCAGACGTCACATATTTTTGTTACCCTGACGTCATAATTAAATTCAGGGGGTGCAGTTTCAATAGCGATGCGTTTTAGTGCCTGTTTTATTTGCGCACTGCGATGCCTTCACTAGTGAACGCAAACCTGTGTACACATGGAAGCGTAACAATAATCATTTTCCGTTTCTGCTGCCAATGGAACATGGAACCACCACTACAGCTGGCCCACTTTACATAAAGCCGGTCCCATACATTCACATATTCTGGCTATGGTGGCTTCTGTAGCAATGTGCTTTACATAATGGTGATGCCAGTCACATGCACAACGTTCTTATTAATTGCCTTGTACGACATGCTTGAGGGAACATTAGTCCCTATTCTTTCTTTGTCTCATAAGAGACACCCCCCCCCCCCCCACCTCCCAGAAACTACACGGGTCATTTTACTATTAAGCTGCTTGGACATTTTTTTTCCTTCTGCTTTCAAAAATAGGCGGTGCATTAAAAATAATAATCATATATCTTAAAACTAGGAGTCTAAACATGTTTCGACAGACAACTCCCCTGAAAGTCGAACTTAATATTCCCATACCTTGTCATTTCCGGCCGTTGTCTTCTGAGGGGAGCTGAAATCCTTCCACCGCCACCTAAAAAAGTATATATACTGTTCAAAAAAAAAGAAACGCATAGCTACTGAAGGCACACACATAGCCATAATTTTGACATTCAATAACTTTTTTAATTTAATGAGTTAATTGTTCAAATTGCACACAAGAATACCTTAGGGTTCAACCAATCAATTGACAGTTTTTTTTTGCATCTGGGTCACGAGAGTTTTTTGGCGTACGGGCTTTCCCGTTAGTATGGTGTGTGGCCTCCTCTTGCATCAATCAGCGACTGGCATCTCCTGGACATGGATGCGATCAGACGTCTGATGTGGGCCTGTGGGATGGCTTCCCACTCTTCCTGGAGTGCCTGGAACAGATCACGACGATTGGATGGAGCAACGTCTCGGCGACAAACACGTCTATGCAGCTCATCCCACAGGTGCTCAATCGGACTCATGTCTGGAGACAGGGATGGCCAGGGAAGGGTGAGAATGTTGTTGGCAGTCAGGAACTGCGTGGTAAACCGTGCACAATGGGGTCTGGCGTTGTCCTGTTGAAACACAGACCTTTGGGCAGCCAAAAGTGGAAGGACATGGGGTCGAAGAATTTATTGACGTATCGTTGCGCATTCAAGCCTCCTTCAATGTAAACAAATTGACTCCTTCCGTTGTAACTGATCATTCCCCATACCATTGCACCTTCACCACCGTGCGGCGGAGCTTCATCAACGCAATTTTGGGCAAAACGTTCATTTCGCCTACGGTAGACACTACGCCGTCTATCATGACGCTGCAACAAAAAGAAAGATTCGTCACTAAACCAGACACGTCTCCATTGATTATCAGCTGCCCAGGGACGATGCTGGTTGGCCCAAAGAAATCGATTTTGGCGATGGCGGCGCGTAAGGACAGGTCCTCGGTGAGGTCGTTGTGCCCAAAGTCCAGCGTCATGCAGTCTATTCCGGACAGTTTGATCAGACACATGACGTCCTGTAGGCAATGACTGGGCAGTTGAGGAAGCTGTTGTAAACCTGTCTCTGAGGTGACGAAGCCGAATAAAGCGATCTTCCGCTGCTGTTGTCACTCTGGGTCGTCCACTGCGATGCCGGTCTTCAACTGAGCCAGTGGCTTGGAACCGGTGCCAAAGTCGACTGATGGTACTCTGATGCACGTTTAGATGCCTGGCAACCTGACTTTGACTTTCGCCTGCATACAGTCGGCCAATTGCAATGTTCCTTAAATTTATCGATAGAGACTCCATAAATGTCTGCTTGAAAATGAACTGAATTTTTTTTGTGTAGCGTTATCCTTTTATAGGGTTTCAGTTGCGTAGTCAGTGAATAGTGTTCACCCCAAATTATTGCTTTCACGTGCGCGCAACATGAGCTGTGGTCAAAAATTGCGTCATAAACACTATTGACCACTGCGTTGTAACGATTACAAAAACGTACGAAATTCAGGTCAACACGTGCATTTGACACTGTAAAGAACATTTGAGGCTGGTTTGTATATACTCTAGCACCAAATTTTACTTACAAACTCATAAAAACGCGCCCTCGGATAGCTATGCGTTTCTTTTTTTAGATATATAGAGAGCAAATTATAGTGTAATTTAACTCAGTAGTTTTAAATTGACTCTCAAAAGAGAACCATAGAGTACGGAACAATGGAGGGAGGAGGCGCCAAAACAAGACCTCGTACCATCTTGAAAAATCCCTAGTTCCGATTGTATTCCTTTCCAAAGAAATAAATGAACCAATCAAGGCTTAACTGAGATGATACTGCAGGAATTGTATCTTTTACCAACTCAATCAGTCAATACTCTTTAGCTGTCCAAGGAGCATAGGTCTTCAGCAAACATATATCAAGCTCTCCTGTCACGTGCCATCAGCTCAAGTCCTCCTGTCACGTGCCATCAGCTCAAGTCATTTCCACGTTTTCCTCATCGTTTTCACTTCTGTCTCCAGTTCTCTTCTCCATGTATTTTTTTTTTTTTTTTTTTGGTACCTCTGCCTTCCTTTTTCTGGGGGTTCCAGGATAAGAAATGAATTGTAATACTATCAACAGTTTTCCTCAGTATGTGTCTTATCCATCGCCAGCATCTTTTCTTGTTCCATTGGCGATTTTCTGATTCGTGTCATCAGTTCCGCATTAGCGATCTTGTCATACAACTTCAAACCTTCTTTTCTACGGAAGCATTCATTTATGAAAGTCCGTAGCTTTTGGTTGTTGTTTTTGTTGTTCTCCATGTTTCAGAGCTATATAATAGAAATAGCTTGACATTTGGTTTACTTATTCTGATTTTGTGTGCAGGACTTGATTTCTTTTGATTTTCATATATTTCCCAATACAACGACAGCTCCTCTTGCTTTTTGTACTCTTATTTTGATATAATTACCTGTCCCTACAACACTGTCTATACTGCTGTCAAAACTATAGAGTTTGATTCTAAACTTTATAATTTTGTCCGTTGAGAAATCATTTACGATACATTTTTTGGGAGGCATCTCAACCTTCCGCAGGGAGACGTACGCCACAGGTTAAGAACCCTTGCTTTCACCTGTTTGAGAGTTGTGATATTCCCAGGTGTGTCACTGAAATATTACTCTGCCATGACGATTAGCAAGTCTCAAGAACAAACATTAATTGTTGCTGGCTTACAAGTGGAGAGTCTTGCTTTCCCCATGGACAACTATGTGTAGAATGTTCAAGAATTGAAAGTCCACATACTCTTTTTGTTTATGCCCCTACTGGAAAGACGCGCAACGTCGTGTATCCTGAGGTTACACTAACAATGTTAATCACTCATACTTATGTAAATATATCTTTCGGAGAATCTCTGCCTATGCATTGGTAAAGAATACAGAGGTTTTTAGACAGTTTGTGTGTGTGTGCCTTTATTAACTGGTGAAACGTAACAAACTAACTAACTAACTAATAATAAACAAAATTAAAACCGTGCAACGCGGGGTATCACTGCTAGTTACACTTTAAGTTTTTATCTCAACTTCATATCCATTCATTTTCTTACCTTTGGCACTTCTTATGGGATAGAGACAATCATGTGACACCGGGGACCGAGAAGATCACATTTGGAAAGACAAGCAGTCATATCATAATAAGAATGCAAAAGGCCAGAGGAACTTTCATTTCATTCATTCATTCCTTCATTTATTCCTTCACTCATTCATTTTTTCATTCATTTATTCATTCGTTCATTCATTCATTTTGTCATTCATTCGTCCATTCATTCATTCATGTTTTCATTCATTCATTCCTTCATTTATTTCTTCACTCATTCATTTTTTCATTCATTCATTCATTCATTTATTCATTCGTTCATTCATTCATTTTGTCATTCATTCGTTCATTCATTCATTCATGTTTTCATTCATTCATTTATTTATTCATTCATTCATTCATTTGTTCATTCGTTCATTCATTCATTTTTCATTCATTCGTTCGTTCATTCATTCATTCATTTTTTTCATTCATTCATTCATTTATTCATTCATTCATTCATTCATTCATCGCCTCTATACTCCCCACGGAGCAAAGACCTTCAGCACATTTATATTTATTCGCCACTTCTCTCTCTTACCCTGTGGTGTTTCCTCTATCTCTCTTACCCTGCGTGTTCAAGAGCAAGGACTGCATGGTAATGCTATCAACAGTTTTTTTCTCAATCTGTGTTCTATGTGGTTCTTGTCATCAGATAATATAGACCTGATGACAAGTAATAGCTGTCGTGCCTTTGGCAAATTGTTATTGTTATTGTCACTCAAAATCGACGTCATTGCACTCCCGGCAAACCCATAGGTGCTCAGTCTCCTGCAGCAAATGTCGAAGAGTATGAATGCTAATTGTTCCTGTTGCGCACTGGTTGTATACACGGCGGATGCGTCCTCTCATACGTCCATCCCTGCTGGTCTGACGTTTGATGCCGAATTCCAGCAGTCTTAGCCTTGATGATTCATCGATTGTAGTGTCATTCTCTAATAGACGAACATTAATCGCCCTCAGTATTTGTTCCTTATCCATGGCCAATGCACCTTTTATGGGTGCTCTTGAAGCTAGTCTGTTAGCTCTCCATTGCCACGTACCCCGGTGTTGCCACTGGTTTTAGTTGATGTGTGGAAGATTATTATACTGAGCATCGTGCTTATAGATGTTTGCGAATGGTTTGCGGTTGTCAAGAAAATTACAGTTCATGCACGGACTCCAACAACTGGTTGATTTTTGGGTCCACAAATACAGGCACATTTATTATGCATTAAACAAGTTCATTGAAAGCATAGAATACATTAAATGATTGAAAGCTCCTACAGTCCTCCATAGAACGTCACATATCTGGGATATTTACTAGCAGTACCATCACGGTTATCACTGAAGTATAGAAAACCAGACATGGAGTTAATATAATTAAATTGCGATGGCAATACTTCTCTGTAAACGTACTTCCTCGAACTCACTCCTTCTGTTCGGAATCTTTATATATATATATACGTGGCGACCTTCGTAAATATACAGCCACATAGAAGAATAGTAAATCTTCCAATATCCGGGAGCAACAGATTAGACGTCTTCCTTGGACGAAATCTTACAACGAAAGGCCCCGGCTAACGGTCTGCATATATTATCGCAGCACCAAAATCTACGTCATCATATCTAAGTGACGTCAGACTAACATCGCGTTCATTTAACATTCATATAAGTGCAAAATACATCATGCTGGCCACGAATAGAACTGTTAGCGCGTAGATTAACTGATAACACAACTAATCATGTGTAGTGGTGTTTGATGGTATTGTATGATGGTGATATTACTAAATGTAATTGTATGAGGCCAGCTGTGAAGGCTCCTGAGATAAAATGTAGTTGAGAATTGTCAGAAGGCCTTTCTTGCTACCACTACGACCTCACACTTAATTTTTTTTAATGAATGTGGCTACGTAAAGTGTCTAGGGTTATGATATGTAGTGTGGTGTAATAGGTTATAGATATACCCACAGATATTTAACAAGACTAATAATATTAATAAATATTACAACACACTGAACTAACTCAATAGTGTAAAATTTTTTGATAAAATTATATTACATTTATTTTGTTCTGGATCAATTTTTTAGGTTGACCAGAACTTAAAAGGATTTAGAAATTATGAAAGAAATGCATGGAATATTATATCATAAATGCAATAGTGTACATATATATGTACTATACTAGTTAGTTTTATTAAAATGTTCTAGTAGTCATCTACTTGGGAGGATAGTTAATATTTGTGCTGTTGGGGTGGCCTCATCACACCTGTCTATATTGACTACACAGTGTCCAGAAAATGGTGGGAATTTTATGGGGTATTAGTAACTAAAGGGCTTTGGTGAAAGTCCAGCAGACCAGAGGCTCACTCATCTTGTCGTTGTAGCTCTGGTGCTGAAAACTGATGGTCCCACCTCTCCGTGCTGGCGGGCAATAATGGTGGTCTCTGTCACAAGTACTGCACAGATACACTCGAGTAAAGTCACCAACTGAATAGTCACTGCTTTGTTGACAACAGTTGACAACAGAAACTCGCAGCTCTGAAATCCTCCCAGACTATAGATTCTGAAAAATATTTATTAGTTTTCTGCTCTAAAAGAGGACAGGCAACACGTTTCATTATTCTCAACACCCGATCTGTCTTGCATAATCCTTGCTGGAGTTTATGTACATTGTTGGTCCCTAGACCCTGACTAGGGCGGGGGGTCTAGAGCAAATCCCTACTTGTTTGTAAGGCTAGATTTCGATATGGCAGTATCAAATCACTCAAACATGAAACAATATTCAAAATATATAAGGAAATAATTTCAATCTTACCAGATTATGAATAAATAACACAGAATTGCTAGCAAAACTCAGCTGAGCTGCTGGCTATAGTATGGCGTCCCTAAATTTATTACACTTTCTTTCATATGGAAATCACCACACTTTAAAATCTGTGTCTATCACTGAACAACTATTGAAGAATGGCCCCACTTTCGCGTCTGAGCGCTAATGATATGATTGTCTGTGGCCAATCACTGCCTAGGTTTATTTTAAATTCAAATTTCCTACCATAAAGTCATTTCAGTCATGCTTCAGTCAAGTATGGATGGTTATCTGTTAGTCTGTCCGTCTCTACTTGTGTTTCTACAAAATGTACTCGATTTTTGAACCAACCTTTCTCTCCCCTCCAAAATTTTGTCGTTAAAAGTTATTTTTAGACACAGCCACCACAAATATCCCTTCTCTTCCATACTACGTAGATTTGAACACCTGCGACTCGAGGTCGTGTTTTTTTTTGCAATTAGCGACACTTTTAGATTCAATACAGTCTGTCGATGATGTGAACAACACTGTCTTTTGTCATTATCTTCAATATTATCTATCCGTCTGTAAAAGTAAGAACATATTAGTTCACTGCTCAGAATAGGCCATCCGGCCAGCTAATTTTTATATTCCTAACATTAATATTAAGAAAAAAGTACTTTTTAATTTTTTTAATATTCCTAACATCTGCGTTTAGCCGCTGAATTCAAATCAAGGGCTTGGTATCGCGCAAAAGCGTCCAATAAATGACTGTGGCGTAACATATCTATGGTCCCTTCTGTCGAGTTGCTTACTTTTTATGTCAACTTGGGAAACGTGACTTTTCTCCGTTCCCCCCCCCCCCCCCCCTCCCCCCCCCAATTGCGTCTCCTTAGCCTTTCTAGTCTCACGCAATCTTTCCAGTCATATTTTTCCTTTTTGATCCTCCGTTCCCCTCCTGTCTAGCAAGTCAATTATTATGGAGGATGATGACCCGCGGTCTAGGCGATCATGTACTATTCGCAGCCTACGCATTATGTTTTTATCCTTAAATGTTATCTTTGGAGGGATTTTACCGTTGTATCTCTGTTAATTTCACTACACATCTCCCCACTTGAAAACATGCCTATGGCAAGTTCCAAAACTAGCGATACACATAGGTAAAATTACTCCTCACGTCTGCCACTACTCTAATTTTGATCACAGGGGTGCCGACTGAGGAAATCTGCACCGACATTCAATTTGCCTGGGATATATTGGATACTGAACTGATAAGGTTGAAGCAATAAAGACCACCTCAGCAATCTTGCGTTTCCATGCTTAGCCTGAGACAAGAACACGAGAGGCTGATGGTCCGTCTCCACCACACATGTCCTACCATACAGATAGATTTGAAACTTCTTTATTGCCCAGATTAATGCTAAACATTCCTTTTCGCTTGTGGAGTATCCTTGTTCCGCCTTATTCAATTTGCGGCTTGCATAAGCGACTGGTTTCAGTTCCCCATCAGGTGAAGATGATCTTTGCAACAAAGCCCCTCCTAGTCCTACATTACTTGCATCGGTTCTTAAGACAAAGTCCTGTGTCAAATCAGGCAGTTTGAGAATAGGCTTGCTAGTGAGTTTTTCCTTTAACTCTTGGAACGCTAGTTCACATTGTGCAGTCCAAATAATTTTATCTGGAAGTCCCTTGCGAGTCAGATCAGTCAGAGGAGCACAAATAGCGTTAAAATTCTTGATCTATTTCTGATAAAATCCGCATAACGACACGAATGATCGCACGTCCTTTTTTGTTTGCGGCCTAGGTGCTCTCTGCAGTTTTTCCAAGTTCTTAGGATCAGGGGTCATATTACCCTGATATACAGTGTGTCCCAAGAATTCCAACTCTTTGCATCCAATACAACATTTTGTTGGCCTAGCAGTTAAATTCGCCTCCCGAAGTCTATCAAACAACATCTCCAGAGCTTCAATGTGTTCTTCAAATGTCTCGGTGGCGACGAGAATATCATCCATGAAATTCGTGATACATGGGTTATTCAGGGGATCCAACAATTTTCGCATCATCCTTGAAAACACACTCGGAGCATTTTTCAGTCCGAATGGTAGCATATTGAATTCATAATGTCCATCCGAAGTGCTAAAAGCCAAATAAGGTCTCACTTCAGGCTTCACTGGGATCTGGTAATAGCCTTTACTAAGATCCACTTTTGAAAAGTATTTTGCCTTGTTCAGTCTGGCAAATAACTGTTTTGTGTCTGGTAATGGATCCACTTGTCCTTCTGTGACAGCATTCAGTTTCCTGTAATCTATGCACAGTCTGTGTTCCCCAGATGGTTTCCTCAACAAAACGACACTAGAACTAAAAGATGATTCACTGTGCGAAATAATCCCCTCCTTCAACAAATACTCTATTTCTTCCTTCAATGCCTTCTCCTTCGCGAACGGAATAGAATAGGCTCTCATACAGATTGGGTTTGAGTCTACCAGTTTCATGTCATACTGTAGCAAATTTGTATGGCCTGGTTTATCTGTTAATACATCTGTATGTTCCTCCAGAACTTGCTGAACTCTCTCCCTCTGGTTTTTAGTCAGGTGCTTACTGACTTTTACCTGTGCTGCTGTTTCACAAGGATGTAATGGGTATTCATGTGAGGTGAGTGGTTCTTTTTGCATCTGGGTTGCAATAGCCAAGGTCAATAAGGGGGTGCTTTCCTGGAGTGGTCTGTCCAGATACTTCTTTAACAGGTTTACATGATAAACTTTTTCCTTCCCCTTTTTGTCAATTTTATAGTTTGTTCTAGACACCTTCTCTAGAACCGTATATGGACCTTGCCAACCAATTTGTAATTTATTCTGGCTTCCGGGTAGTAGAAGCAGCACCTTCTCTCCGACTGCCAGTTCCCTGTCCTTTGCCTTCCTATTAAAATATGCTGCATGTTTCTTCCTGGCTTGCTTCAAATTATCATTTGCCAGTTTCCATCCAACTTTCAAACGAGTGGTCAGTTCGTTCACATATTGATACGATGAGGTAACAGTCTCTTCCGCCTTCTCATCTGTCCAGGTCCTTAATAAAGCTTCTAAAGGACCTTTTATTGGCCTCCCAAATAGCAGAGTTGCGGGAGCCATCCCGGTTGAACTATGTGGTACCTCCCGGTACGCAAACAATGCGGCGGGCAGGAATTGATCCCACAGATCCGGTTTTTCGTGTGCCAGCTTTCTCAGGATAGAAATGAGAGTCCCATTGAACCTCTCTACCTGGCCGTTCCCTTGTGGATGGTACGGACTACAATGAAAGTGCCTGGCTTGAAATAGCTTAAAAACTTCTTCCGTTAGTTTCCCCTTGAACTGAGAACCATTATCCGTCAAGATTTGATGCGGGAATCCTAATCGGGTAAATATTGTAAGTAGTGCCTCTGCTACATGTTTTGAATCAATTGATGGCAGGGCTACCGCCTCTCCCCACATAGAACAAGTGTCCACCAGAGTAAGGATGTAACTGTTCCTCCTCTTGGTCCGAGTGAGAGGTCCTACAATATCCACTGCAACCCTCTCAAAAGGTGTTCCCACTATGGGCATTTCCCCTAGAGTTGCAGGAGCAGTCCAGTGCTTTGGAGCTACCCTTTGACATTCTGGGCAGGATTTGACATATCTTTTTATATCCTCCGTTATCCCTGGCCAGAAGTAATGACAAGCTATACGCTGTCCTGTGGCGCTGATCCCCATGTGACCACTGAAGGGAATCGCATGCCCGAGTTCCATCACTTTATCTCTATATGAAATGGGAAGAACCAGCATGTTGTGACCATTTGTTCCAGTTCCGGCCTTCCTGTATAAGAGTTTGTTCTTCATGAAATATTCTCCCTTGCTCGGAGGTGTGTGGCATTTGGGCAATTTTTTAAAACAGGGCTTGAGTGTCCTATCCTCAGCCTGCGCCTTCCTCATCTCCTCTGGATGAGCGTTTATAGGTTCACCTTCTTCCTCCTTCTTCTGTGACCTGGTCTGCACTGTCGCCATGATCACAGGTTTCTCGGGATTTCCCAAGAAGACGTATCTACACCCCAATATCAGAGGGTAGATTGGTTCATCTATCACTGCTGCTCTGATTTCTCCTTCCACATAGCGAGTTTTCATCGTTATCCTTGCGATGGGAAGTGTCATGAGTGGTATGTCCTTAGTCGCCCCTTGTATTTCCACTGTTTCTGTGGTATACTGACTTGGGTCCACTAGGCTAGACTTCACAACTGAATCATAATCCAAACCTGTATCATAAAGGCACCTTATGGTGACCCCATTACAAATAACATCCTCACAAACTGGGGGTGATAAGGTTCCTGTTGCTCCTTAGGATTAACCTTTAATCTTTGCGTCCCCGACTTCATTGCAGCAATGTTTGAAGGTTTCCTTCTACAAAATTCGGTGTTATGGTTATCCCTCTTGCACCATTTACACCATCTTTTCCCTTGGTTCAACGGTTTTCTTTCATTGAACTTTTGGTCATTGAACTGTGAGTTTCTGTCGCGATAGTCATTTCTTGGCCGCTCAAAGTTTGTCCTACCTTTATTTCCCTGCTCTCTATTATCAAATTTATTAAATTGCTGTGGAGCTTTAAAATTGTCTATGTGCTTCTTTTTAGCACCACTTACCTCTGCCTGAGCTGCCTGATACCTCTCAGCAACATTTAAAATTTCCCCCAACTTCTCTGCACCTTGTTCCATGAGAAATTTTCTCATGTCTGGAGCCATGGACTCTCTCAATTGCTCAATCATGATCATTTCCTTAAGATCTTGGGTCTTCCCCAGAGCCGTCCATTTCTCCAAATAGGTTTCTAGTCTGGCAGAGAATTGGTGGTAGGTCTCCCCAGACAACAGTTTGGCATTTCTAAATTTCTTACGATAAAATTCACCATTCTTCTCGTACCTTAATAACAAAGCCTGCTTTAACATGTCATAATTGTCTTGGTCTTCCCTGTTCATTTTGGCAAATACTTCATAAGAAGTACCTCTCAATCCCTGTGATAGCTTTAAGCTCCACCTCTCTCTCTCTAACCCATATGTAGTAGCTAATAACTCAAAACGTCCTAGGTACCCCTCTATGTCATCGTCTTTTTCAACAAAATGGTCTAAATGAAACCCCATAGCTGAGTTTGAGGCTCCCAGACTGGGCGTAGCATCTGAGGCAAAAGGGCTGGCACCATTTTCAGGAGCCGGACCTTGTAATTCCAGCTCCCTTAGTCGTAATTCGTGCTCCCTTTGCAACCTTCTATCTTCTGCCTCCCTTTCGGCCTTTTTATCTTCTGCCTCCCTTTGCTGTCGTTTTTCTTCTGCCTCCCTTTGCTGTCGTTTTTCTTCTGCCTCAATCTGCAGCCTCTTAATTTCTCTATCAGCCTCAATTTGTAACCTCTTCTCTTCAGCTACCTTTCTATCTTCCCTTTCAATATATTTATCACATTCAGCCGTTACATATTGAATTAAAATTTGACCATCCATTCCCATCTCCTTCGCGGTGAGCACAGCAGCTGATCTAAATTTTGCCAGCTCCGCCATACTTTTGAGACAATATAATAATATACAAGCTAAATCTCTAACCAGTAAATACACTAAGTACTTCTTATGACTATAGTCTAACTAATTCTAACTAACCAGTTAACTAATTAATTATTACTGGCTGTGAAGATTCACCAACTTTTATCTGCAGGGACACTTTTAATGTTAAAGGGAATTTTACAATTTATTTCCCTACTTTTATTTCTCCCACCAGGAGATCCTAATATTACTGTTGGGCTAATTATCCCTGGACAAGACCCCAATTTATGTAGTGGTGTTTGATGGTATTGTATGATGGTGATATTACTAAATGTAATTGTATGAGGCCAGCTGTGAAGGCTCCTGAGATAAAATGTAGTTGAGAATTGTCAGAAGGCCTTTCTTGCTACCACTACGACCTCACACTTAATTTTTTTTTAATGAATGTGGCTACGTAAAGTGTCTAGGGTTATGATATGTAGTGTGGTGTAATAGGTTATAGATATACCCACAGATATTTAACAAGACTAATAATATTAATAAATATTACAACACACTGAACTAACTCAATAGTGTAAAATTTTTTGATAAAATTATATTACATTTATTTTGTTCTGGATCAATTTTTTAGGTTGACCAGAACTTAAAAGGATTTAGAAATTATGAAAGAAATGCATGGAATATTATATCATAAATGCAATAGTGTACATATATATGTACTATACTAGTTAGTTTTATTAAAATGTTCTAGTAGTCATCTACTTGGGAGGATAGTTAATATTTGTGCTGTTGGGGTGGCCTCATCACACCTGTCTATATTGACTACACAGTGTCCAGAAAATGGTGGGAATTTTATGGGGTATTAGTAACTAAAGGGCTTTGGTGAAAGTCCAGCAGACCAGAGGCTCACTCATCTTGTCATTGTAGCTCTGGTGCTGAAAACTGATGGTCCCACCTCTCCGTGCTGGCGGGCAATAATGGTGGTCTCTGTCACAAGTACTGCACAGATACACTCGAGTAAAGTCACCAACTGAATAGTCACTGCTTTGTTGACAACAGAAACTCGCAGCTCTGCAATCAAAGTATGGGCCATGTGTCAAAATCTATTCTCTACCCACGTCTGGACACAACACTGACACAACAACCACATCATACAGACAGGTCAGATCTCTCTGACCAAACAGCACATTTACCATGGTAGTTTTACATCAGATAGATCCTCCCAGACTATAGATTCTGAAAAATATTTATTAGTTTTCTGCTCTAAAAGAGGACAGGCAACACGTTTCATTATTCTCAACACCCGATCTGTCTTGCATAATCCTTGCTGGAGTTTATGTACATTGTTGGTCCCTAGACCCTGACTAGGGCGGGGGGTCTAGAGCAAATCCCTACTTGTTTGTAAGGCTAGATTTCGATATGGCAGTATCAAATCACTCAACATGAAACAATATTCAAAATATATAAGGAAATAATTTCAATCTTACCAGATTATGAATAAATAACACAGAATTGCTAGCAAAACTCAGCTGAGCTGCTGGCTATAGTATGGCGTCCCTAAATTTATTACACTTTCTTTCATATGGAAATCACCACACTTTAAAATCTGTGTCTATCACTGAACAACTATTGAAGAATGGCCCCACTTTCGCGTCTGAGCGCTAATGATATGATTGTCTGTGGCCAATCACTGCCTAGGTTTATTTTAAATTCAAATTTCCTACCATAAAGTCATTTCAGTCATGCTTCAGTCAAGTATGGATGGTTATCTGTTAGTCTGTCCGTCTCTACTTGTGTTTCTACAAAATGTACTCGATTTTTGAACCAACCTTTCTCTCCCCTCCAAAATTTTGTCGTTAAAAGTTATTTTTAGACACAGCCACCACAAATATCCCTTCTCTTCCATACTACGTAGATTTGAACACCTGCGACTCGAGGTCGTGTTTTTTTTTTGCAATTAGCGACACTTTTAGATTCAATACAGTCTGTCGATGATGTGAACAACACTGTCTTTTGTCATTATCTTCAATATTATCTATCCGTCTGTAAAAGTAAGAACATATTAGTTCACTGCTCAGAATAGGCCATCCGGCCAGCTAATTTTTATATTCCTAACATTAATATTAAGAAAAAAGTACTTTTTAATTTTTTTAATATTCCTAACATCTGCGTTTAGCCGCTGAATTCAAATCAAGGGCTTGGTATCGCGCAAAAGCGTCCAATAAATGACTGTGGCGTAACATATCTATGGTCCCTTCTGTCGAGTTGCTTACTTTTTATGTCAACTTGGGAAACGTGACTTTTCTCCGTTTCCCCCCCCCCCCCCCCCCCCTCCCCTCCCCCCCCCAATTGCGTCTCCTTAGCCTTTCTAGTCTCACGCAATCTTTCCAGTCATATTTTTCCTTTTTGATCCTCCGTTCCCCTCCTGTCTAGCAAGTCAATTATTATGGAGGATGATGACCCGCGGTCTAGGCGATCATGTACTATTCGCAGCCTACGCATTATGTTTTTATCCTTAAATGTTATCTTTGGAGGGATTTTACCGTTGTATCTCTGTCAATTTCACTACATCATGGTCAACATGTAAAATACATGATAAATCTTCCTTAACACCCGGCATGACCAGGACAGTAGATCCATATCAGTTCTTGAAGATTCGATGCTTCTATGGAGGTTTTCCATTCATGTCAAAGCCAACCATTTTGTACCTTTCAAAGCATGGATTCTGAGTCTGATACAATAACTGCCTTTGTTAATAAAGCCTCAGACAGCCATTTTAATGCAGCAGTAACTGCCTCTACCTCCATTCTCATGCTGAAGTTATAATGTAAGCCCCGCTATGTTCTGCGACGGCTCTGCCCTTTACTCTAGCAGAGAAGCCACACCCTGATTTATTACCACAGATTACAGACCCATTGGGAAATATATGGAGATAGAAAGAAATCGTCAATCACACACAAAATCAGAAATTTTATATCAAATGTCAAGTCTGTCTTATAGTATGGCTCTGATAATGTCAAGTCTGTCTTATTGTGTGGCTCTGAAAAAGAGACAACAAAAGAACAACCAAAATGCTACAGACTTTCATAAATTAGTGTTCGCATAGACTAGAAGAAGTACAGTGGTATGACAAGATCACTAATGTGGAACTGATGACAAGATCATTAATGTTGATCTGATGACAAGATTTTTAATGTGGAACTGATGACAAGATTACTAATGTGGAACTGATGACAAGATCATTAATGTGGAACTGATGACAAGATCACTAATGTGGAACTGATGACAAGATCACTAATGTGGAACTGATGACAAGATCACTAATATGGAACTGATGTCAAGATCACTAATGTGAAACTGATGACAAGATCACTAATATGGAACTGATGATAAGATCACTAATGTGGAACTGATGACAAGATCACTAATATGGAACTGATGACAGGATCAGTAATGTAGAGCTGATGACAGGATCACTAATATGGAACTGATGACAGGATCACTAATGTGGAACTGATGACAAGATCACTAATATGGAACTGATGACAAGATCACTAATGTGGAACTGATGACAGGATCACTAATGTGGAACTGATGACAAGTTCACTAATGTGGAACTGATGACAAAATCACTAATGTGGACCTGATGACAAGATCACTAATGTGGAACTGATGTCAAGATCACTAATGTGGACCTGATGACAAGATCATTAGTGTGGAAATAATGAAAAGATCACTAATGTGGAACTGATGACAAGATCACTAATGTAGAACTGATGACAAGATCACTAATGTGGAACTGATGACAAGATCACTATTATGGAATTGATGACAAGATCACTATTATGGAATTGATGACAAGATCACTAACGTGGAACTGATGACAAAAAACAAGACAAGTGTAGGCGGAACAAGAGAAGTGAAGCCAACGCTGGTCAATGGATAAGTCACACATTGAGGAAACCTACTGATAACATAACCAGACAGTCCTTTTACCGGAACCCACTGGGTAAGAGCGGTAGAGGGAGATAAAAGACCAATCGTACAATAAAAATAGAACGTCACCCAGAACAAAACAAAAAACCAGCACGAACGCAAACACACGATGTACGAGGGCTATTCCAAAATCAACTTCCGATTGGCTGGTAAAAATTTAAAAAAATTGGCAATAACATCTAAATACATACAAAAGTTACATACATCACTGCTTTACTTTTCCACATAGTCCCACATAGTCACCACCCACGAAATTAGCCAGTTGTTGACTCCATCCATGAGCTCCTCGGCGGTTTTGTTGACGGAATTCATGACACCAGGGACCACAATAACGTCAGAAGTAATCATTATCCTGCACGACAACGTGCGGCCCCACACTGCTGCTCGCACAAAGGCTTTACTTGAGCAGTTTAAGTGGGAAATTTTCAACCCCCCCCCCCGCCCCCCCCCCCCCCCCCCCCCCCTTACAGCCCGGACTTGGCACCAAGCGATTATCATCGCTTCGGCAAGATGAAGATCTGGCTGGCTACCCGGCGCTTCGATACCGCCGAGGAGCTCATGGATGGAGTCAACAACTGGCTAAGTACCCTGGCGGCACCGTTCCTTGACCAGGGGTTACAAAAATTCGTGCCACGGTACGACAAATGCCTGAATTTGGGTGGTGACTATGTGGAAAAGTAAAGCAGTGATGTATGTAACTTTTGTATGTATTTAGATGTTATTGTCAATTTTTTTTAAATTTTTACCAGCCAATCGGAGGTTGATTTTGCAATAGCCCTCGTATATTCACAATGCAATGAAAAGAACCGTAGGAATTCTTTGAGAATTTGTCATAAGCTGTTTATAAGGTATATCATTACTTGGATAACGGCAGTTAGTGTGTGAAAATGGTGTAGTAATGGGTTTGTTAAAAACGGGGACGAACGAACGCAGGAGAAGTACGAAAATGAAGGTAGCTGACACAGCACGTATCTATCGTTACGACTCAGTGTTTCTTGGTCGATTACAAGACACGAGACGGATAATATTCGTAGGTTTTGAAATTGAGATACTCTTCAACCATAAACACAACTCGATGAGGTAATTGTTTGGTGTGTTCCGTGTTTGTATTCGGTACGGCTATTCCTAAAGGTCGTGACGATATGGGTAATCGTTAAATTTGAGGACCTCGGGGAGAAATCATTAAACAATATTATTCCAGGTTTTCCCACACGCGACGTGATCTCGCAGAGAAACGCAAATAAAAAACATAAATTAAAATTTAAATAACGCATACAGTTCTCTCTGATCTCCCAAGGATTATTGGGGAAAATTACCACTTAGCGAGAATTCGCTTCTTGAATGCGCTTAAAAAAGGTATATGCGGGAAAGTAAAGGCATATTCGGAATAATATGCACCTTGTCACATAAAACCGTCTTGTCATAATATAATACAAGGATGACCTAATTCCTCTGACCCCTAGGCCGGCACGTGGAATATCTTAAAGTGCCTGAGGGTCGCACGTAATGTTATGGTGAATACAAAATAGAGGATTCGAGTTACTGTGGGATGAATATGGTGTGTTACCGAGGCTAGAAGGGCGAGCACAGAATAGTTATACTGTAACCTGCCAGACGTGTTAGGAGGCTACTAAGGAGAGTTGGGCATTGAAGGCAAAAATAATAACGAAAATAAAAGTCGACACATGGCTAGGTCTTGAACGGATGGCACAGGAGTGGAAGGCTTGGCCTGTATTTGTTGAAGGTGTTAATTGGTGATAAACTGTTGAAAATTGATGATAAATTGTTGAAAAATTGATGATAAATTGTTGAAAAATTGATGATAAATTAATAATTCGATACTCGCTGCGAGGTATATGTAATGGCAAGAAGCGAGATCATGGAATCACTTTAAAATTATGTAGATACTGATGCCAGGTTCGATTCACGGTATCGACACGCTTCAGCTTACCCAGCTGTAAATGGGTATCTGACTGCTCTTGAATTAGGGAAGGAAAAGGCAGAGATGAAGATAACTGGTCATCTCCCCCTCTCAGTCGATGCTGGACCTAGTATAGTGAAGTCTCTAACACTTCACTCCCGTACGGCAGTATCTGCTATGCTCCTACCTTTACTTTGAGATGCCTTGGACAGCAAGGCTGAAGACCATACAGGAAAAAACCAAATAAGAGGCAGAACACATTGCATAGGGGCACTTAATGTTTTCAAAGTTTAGGGCCCTGGAAGGCCTTAATCCTGCGCTGCCAACACGGTATAGCTATGCACTACTAGTTGTCACTTGTTCAACACCACCGTATTTACCTTTCAGCTCCCTTAGGAGCATAGTTCTTCAACAACCTCATGTCACGTCCTCATTCAGTTCTCGGTCTTTACATGTCGTCCCCATCCCTTTCATATATCTCCATTTCTCTTCTCTGTGTGTTCTTCCTTGCCGGGAGGGTTTCAGAACAAGAACTTCATTATAATGCTGTCAGTAGGTTTTCTCAATGTGTGCCCTACCCCTCGCAGGCGTCTTCTTCTCCGATATCGTTGACGTTTTTGTGGCATCACTTTTCTGCAAGATGGGGTAGCCGGAACCATGCCCAGCCGTCCTTTATTTCCTTTTACGACATGCATGGTAGGTTACATTGTTACTTAGTCTTAGCTCCCCTTTCAAGCTCTGGTTATTTGAACCCAGTTTCACAGACTGACATACACGTTTTAAATTTCTATCTTGACAACTTTCAAGTGTGCCCTACGTCGTAATCTTAATTTTTCCAGATTTACATATTTATAACCCGAACCTGGTGCTCTTTAAATTCCGATGTCTAAATGTTTAACCCCCCTGGAACACTGGACAACTTTGGCATATTTGCTTAGAATAATGCAAAGAGGCATAACTGGATTACAGATAGTTTGGTATAATATATGAGACAATTTAGCACAGCAATACCTGGCAAGCAGGTACGCTACATAAATTGTCTGGTTTGTGTTTGCTACAATATCTGCGGTATTCGAATACAACATGGTTGAAGTTTTCTGTTACTTTTGCAAGAGTCGCTTCTGTTTTGTGTGTTTTTAATTCGTAATGCTTCGTCTAAAATTGATAGCCAGTGTAGATTTGATCTTTTTAATTAACTACATTCACTTTAAATATAAAACTTATATGTGGCGTGCAAATGATGCTCGTCACATTTGTCTTAAAACTAGGAGTCTAAAGTTGTTTGCACAGACACGTCCCCTAAGAGTCGACCCATACCTTGTCTTATCTATAGTGCAACAGACAAGTACTGCACTCACTAAATGTAGCGGAAAATTGGCTCATAAATACCATCGCAATAAGGAAGCTGAAACTGTTCGGTCATATAAAAAGACATTATAGTCTGGAGAAATTAGTAATGGAAAAAGGGGAAGGGGACGACCTAGACGACGGTGGATCCATTACATCACAGAGAGTCTGAACTTGTCTTTGGATGATGCAGGTCGACATGCCCAGAATTGTGATGCGTTCAGAGCAGCTGTAATGGAGACAACGCTCTGGAGAGAATGCGTCACATGATGATGAATCAACATAAGCGTGAAGCTGCGTGAGGTGATGCAACATTTATGCGAAGTATTTCGCCTTCATCATGATGGTGGTCATTTTCCCATTTTGCCCCTCAAGGAGTATGGAGACACCATTAACATCTAGGTCTCTTTCCGGAAGCTAGCCCCACAGCAATCATATTTTTTGTGCCATGATAGTTTTTGTAACAATATGTTTTACATGATGAGGTTGCCAGTTTCATGCCCAGCTGTCGCCTCTTACGACATGCTTGAGGGATAAGTTGTTCTGTTCTTTCTTTGTATAATAAGAGCCCCCCCCCCCCCTCCCCCCACCGGAACTAAACGGGACGCGTCGCATTAGCTAGCTATGAAGTACGTTTCTCCAGGATTTAAGTTGTACAGAATATTCAATTTCTTCCCGGGACGTTCATCTTCGTTCGTTTTGCTTCTCTCGTTGAGGAAAGTGGGTGCCACTTATGCAGTTGTTCCCTCATACATTAATGTAGCGTCAAAACTGCTCGTATACGCTTTCAGTGGTTATTCATGAGCATTTTTCTCTGTTTACATGGGAATGTTGCTGCACCATTAGCGTAATCCCATCTTAGTGGCTTCTTGATCGTAAATTTAACAAATAATTTAGCACTACTTTAAGAACAGTTATCAGATTATAATGTTTAGATGCCTTTTTATATATACACTGACGCATTACGCCAATCGCAACTTAACTACCGATGCATTACCCCAATCACAGCTTAATTAACTACCGATGCATTACCCCAATCACAGCTTAATTACCTACCGATTGTCACGGATTGCCTCCCCTGCTTTGCAGTAGTGGTCCAACAGTGACCAAAACTCAAGTGCATTTAATATTGGCTTCCAAGGTATCTACCTGCGCGCAAGATTACTCTTGGCAGAGATGTTCACAAGATATTTCTAGAAGTCACGAACAATGTTGCACTGTGCTGAACAATTGTTAACGCATTATATCTGGTCTGTCGCCTTTTGTGAAGGATTTAAGCAATGGGTTAGCCCATTCAAGCCTCCAGTTGGTGTAATCCAACGAAATCCCTTTAATAAGGTATAGCTCTGTTTAGAGGTAAATATATTTCTAAGGGGTTTATTTTCGTGCTTATTTTTGTTTGTAGCTTTTGCACGATTGTTCTATAAGTATCCAATATTCATATGAAGTTAATGTCCATGGTTCTTTCTTTACGTGCCTGGCAAAAAATTATTAGTTTACTTTTGTGCACACATCTCTTTCTCCAACGAAAGTAATAACTGCTGAGTGACGGTTTATAACTTTAATGCACATAAAGAACTTCACAATAGACCCATTGATGTGGTCAGGCAATTTGTACACAACCAAGATTACTAATAATAAAAGTCACTCATTTGCATGAAACAATCCTTTCAATAATGAAATATGAAATACAGTTGTATACTTCCATCAACAGGATATTATACACATGAATATATCTTATGGGCCATACACACACACACACCCATATACACATCTCCACAGCCAAAACCGCCGGTCACTGAATGCCACCTTTTTCTTACCCCCTTCGCTGCTAAAAACCCTCTCTCTGTTTTGCCCACGCTTCGTTAGCAGTCTTTTCCCTGCCAGTCTCATCACGTGACATAGAGTGGCTATTTGACCTAGTAGCGAAGTGGTGTTAGGGACATTCAAACTAACTGCATTTTCTAACTCCCAACATTGTACCCCTGTTCCCGAGCGGAAACTAAGGGTTTTCGCTTGAGAACAGCGGATAGTTACTGTGGTAAAGTGGGATGCTATAAATATTTATAGGGGACTTAGTGTACTGACTGAGATCAGCTGTGAAGGTATCTGTATCTAATAGGTGTAGTGTTTTGCAGATAACCTTACTTGCTACCACATTATACCTCAGTCAGAATTATTCTGGAATATTGTGATGACTACGTTAAATGTCTAGGGTATGTATATGATGAAGTGTAAGTCACAACAACAACAGACAGATAAACAATTTAATTTATTCCACCACACTTGACAACACTGTGACACTCACACACATTTAACACTCTATAAGACTATCTTAAATGAGTCACTGGTAAAGTTTCAAATATAAATATGTATTAATTACTTTCACTAATATATATGTCCTGATTCAACTACAAAGTGAACCAGGAATCACAATCAATTGTAATTACAATTTATATGTACAGAATTTATCAATATGAACCTTGTAGTGACATGTTTTATTAATATTATCCTATGTGTGTCAGTTGTGTAGTAGTAATATGAGGTAATACTGGTTTTGTTTTTTCAAGCTATGTTGTTATTTGTCATCATGACTTCAAGTGTTTGTTTATCTTGGAAATAGTATGGGGAAAAGTTCACAGTTCCTATCAATTTAAACACTGTATTTTCCCTCTGTTTTATTATAAAGTCAAATTTTGAGGGGGGGGGGGGCATAATGTTGAGCTCCTCTGGCCACAGACGCTTATCTTTCGTGATGGCGGCAGGAAAGGACTCCTATGCTCGATAGCCTCCCTGTGTTCTGGAGACACCTCACTGGTCACTATCTGGACCCAGGAGTATGCTGTCAGCCTCTAGATTCAGCAAAGCTCAGACCAGGTGCTGCTCAATAACTTTAGGACCACGGTCCCACAATTCATGGAATAATACACAGTTACGTTGACTGGCAATGAATATAGCACAATTTCGATCTGCCGATGTCCCAGGCTTTTATTTAGAAAAATATGCACTGGCGCTCAACGCACTGGTTCTTTAGTAAGTTTATTTGAAAATGTGGTGCTGACCTGACGCTCCTGATTGCCTATATTGGCGGGTCTAACCAATCGAGCCATGTTTACACAGTTTTTCAAAAAAAAGTACCCTACTACTGTTTCCCCTAGCAACAAAGAATTAGTATTTATAGCCCGACTAATCGTGTTTAGCCTTACATTTACTTCTATCCAATCAAATAGGATTTAACATGGGGACCTATTTCCCGTACAATGGTGGTGTCAAAATCTGCCACTGAGCGATTCTGATTTTGGGGTTGTCTGACACCCTCACTATTTCTTTTGGCTATAATTTAGTAATTCCTAGACTATTTGCGTAACGTTTAACATATTCATTGTCAGCAAGTCCTAAGGAACCCAAATATACAAATTTAATGGGGCTAAAGGGCTGCGTTCAAAATATGTATTTTCTAGGATAGTCGTGCTGTTGCCACCTCCTCACTTCCAAACTTTATGGTGTCTGCTGTACTGTCATACTAATGTCAGGATTTCAGACATAAAACAGTAGAAAGTCATGTTTCCTAATAAGCGTTTTGTAAGTTTTTAAAACCTAACTCTCGTATGGGTAGTGTTTTTTATCACTGTCGATTTGAAAAAAGCTAGTGCTTGTGGCCTTACACGCGTGATGGTAGTAATTGTATAGCGAGACGCGTGTAGTGTTGCATGCTTCCGGCTTTCAGCCCTCCCTTATCTCTATCCTAATTCCATCTGTCTTTCGTTTATGGTAACTTAGTGTATAAAATGACATGAATGGAATATTAAATATAGGTCAGCTTGCGTATCTCAAGGTTTTTCTTAGAAAGGCAGTACACGTTTTATTGAAGCAAGCGTGTAATGATGCAGTAGGCTTTTACTATCAACGTGAAACGTTACAATTCGCAGACGAAGGAGAAAACAAGGGGGATTTCGAGTACAGTCATTGTGACAGCACTGTTCTTTACCATTCTTCTTTCCTTTTATTAAATTTATTTGTTAGGCTTTACATTTACTTTTTAATTTATATATGTGGATTAGAATTTCACACGACAGTTACCCCAAGAACTATTAATCTATTAGGAAAGAAAAATCATACTGCTCAGAATAATATATATGAAATAGTCATTGTAGTACCAAATGACATGAAAACAGATATATCTAAACAGTTTAGACAAAATGTAATCCAATATTTCAAAGAAGTGCAATGAATATCGTAAAATGAATGTTTCAATAGTATATCACATGAAATACAAAACAAGATCAAACAATGTCAACATCTGACACAAACAATTTCACTTTACAGTTACATTCCTTGACAATAGGTCTGCCAGAAAGTTTTCTGACCCCTTGATGGGGATAATTGTATATCTATATTATTGGAAGAGCAAAAACCATCTGTGTAATCTACTGTTTGTCATAGTTTTTTTGAGTTAGGGATGTTAGTGGACGGTGATCCGTCTGGAGGTAAAAGTGTGCGCCAAGTAAATAGCGTGATAACTTGCCCATACACCAAATGATGGACAAGAGTTCTCTTTCACTGGTGGAATACCGAGTTTCTGCTGGTAGCAACTTCCTGCTTACATACAAGCATGGATGTGGAGTATCATTAAACCATTGCAACAGGCAACCACCAATGCCAGTCTGAGAAGCATCAGTCCTCAGAAGAAATGGCATAGTGATATTAGGTAACACCAAAATAGGTGCCTTGGAAAATACAGTTTTAATTTTGTTCAAAGCTCCACTACAAGTATCGGACCAAACAATTTTATTAGGAGCTCCCTTTCTAGTCAAAGATGACAGGGCAGAAGAAATAGATGAAAAGTTCGGAATGAACTTGTGATAAAAGTTAATGAGTCATAACATGCTCCTAACTTGTTTCTTTGTCCGAGGGATATCTAATTCTAATATGCGTTTGACAGTCTGCTCATCACGGTATAACATGTGGTTACCAAAAGGTGACCAAGCCGACAACCAATCTGAACCCTTGAAGGTCTAACTGTCAAACCATGCTTTCTAAGTAGCATTAATAAAGATTTTAATCATGTGATATGTCCTTGCCAAGAGCTATGGAATAAACAGATGTCGTCTATGTATGTGATGACATCAGACCTATCTCCTAAGAGTCTCCGCATCATGCGCACAAAAGTCGTGGGAGCATTGACAAGGCCCACGCACATATAATTCCTTTGGAATAAAACATATGGAGTCATAAATGCGGTTAGCGAGTTAGCTTTATCAGTTAAAGGGATCTGCCAATATCCCTTGGATAGATCTAGTTTGCTAAGTATGTAGCCTGGGATAGTTGTGATAAGAGGTCCTCCAAAACAGGCATAGGCTCAGCATCTGTGAGAGTGACACTGTTAAGACGTCTAAAATCAATGCAGATGCGAAGAGATTTGTCCTTATTTCTAACTAGAACCATAGGAATAGCATAAGATGATTCAGAAGGAGAAATGATGCCCATGCGTAGCATATCCTTAAGTTCACTATCCACCTGAGATCTGTAGTGTAAGGGTATATATACGGTCTGATAGGGTGATCATCACTCAATGTAATATCATGAGAGATAACATCAGTGCGACCTGAAAGTTCAGTCAGCACATCCGAAAAAGATTCTAAAACAGCAAGAGCCTGTTCTCCATAACCAGAATCTAAATCACCTGATACAGTTACATCTCTCCAAGATTCGGAAGATGTTAGAGGCAGGAGAGGAAAATTAAAAGAAATATCGCTCGCTGTAGAATCATCAGATTCCACAACAGCTGACAAAGTGTGTGTAACAGGTTCATCAGAAACGCTGTCCAAGATATGTTCTAACTCAGCAGGGCGCTCCACATACAATTTTAACATATTAATGTGAAATGTTTTGATTTTGCCCCTTATGTCAATGGCATAATCTACATCAGTTTTCTTCTCAACCACTTTAAAAGGGCCCTGTCAGGAAATTAGCAGTTTATTTTCATTGATCGGAAGAAGTAGCCATACTTGTTCTCCTGGTAAGAACGAAAGTAATTTTCGAGATTGGTTGCAGCGCAATCTCGACCTGTACGAAGCATTACGTATCATACTTGATGCATAAGTACATGCATCCACAAGGCGTTATCTGAGATCAATGACCAGTTCATAGCTGGTGCGGACAGTATTATCCTCCACTGATCCCAACAACAAATCCTTGAGTATGTGCATAGGACCTGTAGGGTTGGCACCATAAACCAACTCAAATGGCGAAAAGCCAGTGCTCTCATGGGGCACTTCTCTATAAGCAAATAAGACCGCTGGCAACATTCGGTCCCAGTCACGAGGACATGTCTCAGGGACTTTGCCTAACAACTGCTTCAACGAGCCATTGAAACGCTCGCAAACGCCATTGCTTTCCGGATGGTGTGGGCTAGTGAAAGAATGCTTAATTGCTAACATGTTCTCAATATCTTTCACCATCTGAGACATAAATTGAGTACCACGATCTGATAAGATTTCCTCAGGAAATCCTATGCGGCACAAAATAAAAAATAAAGCATCAGCGAAAGCTGCTGAGGTGATAGTCTTCAATGGTATGGCCTCCGGCCAACGTGTACATAAGTCTATACACGTTAGGATATATCGATATCCTCTATCTGACATGACTGACATAGGACCAGCTATGTCAACCGCAAGCTTGGTGAAAGGCCGTAATGGCACATCAGTGACTTGTAAGGGTGCAGCATAGTGCTTGCCCCTACGTGCTACCTTTTGACAAGTTGTACATGACCTGCAGTATGGCTTTACGTCTTTGTTAACACATGGCCTATAAAAATTCGAGGTGACACGAAACAGAGTACGCTTAATCCCCATATGACCAGCTAAAAGCGAGTCATGGGCAGTGTTCAATACAATAGGTCTAAAACTCTTTGGAATAACTACCTGTCTCCTGACTAAAACATAGTTGTCAAAGCATCTAGTCAGTATCTAATCAGGAGAGTTTATCTCATTCACTAAATTATACTCTAAAAGATGGATAGAGTTGTCTGGTATTGATAAGACCTTCACTGGCTTACTTGATCTAATGTTACATGACAAGGTGTTGTCGGCATGTAGCACCGATCTTGTCTCATTTTTTTCAAGAAAGAAAACCAAAAGACCTTGAGGCAATGGAGATACTTGGGCGACAATAATATGACAGCTCACCCAGATAAACACGTTCACAAACCAACTATAAAGGACGCACTCCCAGTATGTGTGGCTCGTCATGACTATCGAGATGGTGGTCAGAGACCTCGTTCACAGAATGTGGACAGTAGAGTAAGGCAAGGCTATAGATCCAACTACCGTGGAAAATATAACTTCCCAAGGCATAGGTCACCATCTAACGAAACTATTGTTATTCAAACCAAGGTCAGGGGCGGCACAATCCTAGCCGTAGTGATGAAAGGCATCACAAACGGATGGATCATAGACCCACAAGACAGGGTCTTGGGTTTTTAATTCAAACCAGTAACGTGAAGTTTTTGTCTTTTTGACATGTTTGCTCTCTACTAGAGCAAACAATGACTGCAAAGCAACATCTTCGCGCTGTTTGGCCACGAACGACTGGGGGAAACATTATGAACATTCTGAACAGATGCTCTCTTACTAAATGGTATCGCTGGCTCTGCCTTGGATTCAGCGGCATGCTGGGCCATAGTGACAACAGCGTTAGCCAGCACTGGGTGAGATTCAACCCATTTATGTATCTCCTCTGGAGAGCATTCCTTAATACATGGTATGTTACCAAGAATAATGTCTGATACTGGTTGCTCAAAGACACATGCCCTTACCTTACCTGCAAAGAAAGGTGTGGCAATATCTGTTTCTGCCACTGGGTAACACTCTATACTCCCTCCAAATTTTATGCACTTCACTGTTTTACCAGTGAAGGCAGATTCATCAATTAACAATCTATGGACTCCGACAGTGGTACAACCGGAATCACAAAGGACACTTACAGGCCTGTTATACAGGAAACCAGTATATAACGTGAGGCGCCCCACGTTCTCATAAGATGACATAGCAGGTAGAGCATGCCCGCAGATCAATCTGGGCTGTGAACCAGGTTGGAATAAAGATTTGCACCCATAACAATTTTCATCATTAAGTGAGCTAATAACACATGCATTGGCATGGGCGGCTCCCTTCTCATCATTCTTCGTTGTAGTTACACATGCATTGCCCTTATCATGATTGCTGTTGTCATGATGCCCACAGTGTTTGTTAGTACTGTTTCCATAGTATTTCTTGTAAGGTCTATTCCTAGCACATGACCAACATCTGCCATTATTCCTATTACCACTGTAGGGTGCGTTGTCTTTTGTGGGTCTATGATCCATCCGTTTGTGATGCCTTTCATCACCACGGCTAGAATTGAGCTGCCACTGACCTTGGTTTGAATAACAATAGTTTCGTCTCTGTGAGAAGTTAGATGGTGACCTCTGCCTTGGGAAGTTATATTTTCCACGGTAGTTGGTTCTATAGCCTTGCCTTACTCTACTGTCCACACTCTGTGAACGAGGTCTCTGACCGCCATCTCGATAGTCATGACGAGCCACACATACTGGAAGTGCGTCCTTTATAGTTGGTTTGTGAACGTCTTTATCTGGGTGAGCTGTCATATTATTGTCGCCCAAGTATCTCCATTGCCTCAAGGTCTTTTGGTTTTCTTTCTTGAAAAACATGAGACAAGATCGGAGCTACATGCCGACAACACCTTGTCATGTAATATTAGATCAAGTAAGCCAGTGAAGGTCTTATCAATACCAGACAACTCTATCCATATTTTAGAGTATAATTTAGTGAATGAGATAAACTCTCCAAAGTCAGCTTTCTTGCTAGGCAGACAGGAATGAAATTTATCACGGAATCCCGCTTCCGTAAGCAGAAATTTACGTAGCAATGTCTCCTTGACAACGTCGTAGTCTTCTCTACTACTGCTGTCCAAAGTACAATAAGCGTGTAGAGCGTCCGCCTTTAAGACATCGCATAACGTTGAGCTCCGTTGAACCTTGGGGATCTTCAACGCACTGACCTTGAGTTTAAATCGTTGTAGGAAGCTGTCTATGCAATCTCTTTGCCTGTCGAAATTTGGCAATCGTATTCGGTTTATGGTCACAGGTGCACTAGAAGATGTCTTTGGAGCGTCCAACTCCACTTTCCTTAAGGCGACAGCAACATCTACTTCTTTCTGAACACGCAATTTCTCTATCTCCAAATCAGTTGCTTTCTGTGCAGCTGCAGCAGCTAATCTTATTTTCTCTATTTCAATTGCTTTATCTTTCTCCAATTCTCGCTCTCTTTCCAAAGCCACTAATTTTTCTCGTTCAGCTTTAAACTTTAATTTTTCTTCTTCAGCGTCTTTTGATCCTTAGCCGTCGATTTTCAAAGCAGTCAGTGGCCATCACGCCTAGTGGCGTCTTGTAATGCAACAACAAATTTATTCCACTTTGCTCGGTCGGTGGCCATCATTCGTACAGTGCCCCAACTCTGGTTCATTCTTTGCATCTCAGCCTCAACAGGCCTCTGCCAAGTTGTTTTTGGTCGGCCTCTCTTTCGTTTTCCTTCAGGGGTCCATAGCATAGCTGTTCTTGTGATGGCATCGGGGTCTCTTCTGAGGACATAGCCAACCCAACTCCAGCGTCTGTCAGCTATGATGGTGTGCATGTCCTCTTGCTTGCTCCGAGTAAGCAGATCTTGGTTGGTGATGGTATTCGGCCAAAAGATTTGGTGAATTTTTCTTAGGCATGTTGTGTGAAAAGAGGACAATTTCGACATTTCCTTCTCTGTAACTCTTCAGCATTCCGCACCATAGAGAAGCACAGAAAGCACACAGCTCTGATATAATCTTAATTTTGTGCTTGTGCTGTATTGAGAGGAATTCCAGATGTTGTTTAGGCTTAAAAAGGCTGTTCTTGCTTCGTTCATTCTGTTGTTGATGTCTTTGCTTGCCCCGCCATCTGGTGTTACTATGCATCCTAGGTATGTGAAGGTGTCTGTCTGTACCAGTTGCTGGTTCCTTACTGATATGGGCTCAGGGTTGCTCACATTGAGCGTCATGACCTCTGACTTCTTTAAATTGATGTTCAAGCCCACCTGCTGGCTATACTTATTGAGTCTATCCGTTTTTTCCTTGATGTGTTGATGTGTATGTGCTAGTAATGCAATGTCATCTGCATATTCTAGATCTCCCAATAAAGAAAATGTAGTCCATCTTATTCCTCTTGGACTGCCCTCTGTTGTCTGGCGCATCACCCAGTCTATGACTGTTAAAAACAGAGTGGTTGATAAGGGGCATCCCTGTCGTACTCCTGTCTTCACCTCAAAGGTTAGTTTGCTCTGCCCAACACTACACGTAAAGTTGGCATAGAGGCTTTTTATGATTGACACTATGCAGCTTGGAATTCCATAAGCCCTCAGTAGGCCCTTGTGCCTTTTTCTTCTCATCATGTTCTAACTGAAAACGTTTTAATTCACGTTCATTCTGCCTTTCAATGCATGCATTATAGCTGCCAAATTGTGCGGTAGCAAAGGTCTCTAGTTTCGCTCCAGATTTATTAAATTAATCCCGATTTCTATGAAGTCCTGAAACGAAGACATGATTTTCTACCAGAAACCACTTTCTGTTAAAAATGTGGTGATATTTGTAATGACGAACAATTCAATGCTCAAAACATATGTAAGTCCTACAAAAGCACTCAGGACATAATCAAAATGTGTTAAATTTTGGTGATATTGTTAATGAACTCAATAACACTTAATACGTGTTATAAAATATAAAAAAAATATACAAAATTTTGCCATGTATATCAATGAGTCCAGACAAATGTACAATAAAAAAATGAATGTACTGGTGTCAATGACAATGATGATGATGATATATTTTCAAAATACAACACACACAAAAACAAATCAAAATCAACTCAAATAAGACAACAAAAACAATATTCTATATTAAAATGTAAACAAATAATTCTAAATTATTAGACACTACAAATAATTCACAACTAAAACCAAACAACCGTCACATTAACAACTAAAGAGAAGAAGGTATAGAATTTTCTATTTTAGCAACTGACAATATGTGACATATATACGAAACAATAAAAACACGTGATACCTAACGCCACAGCTAAACAAAAATGAAATGTTTGCGATGCAAATAGGGACTAACAATATTTGAATGTATGCATCTAGCGCTGAAATTCCCTAAATGCAAACCTCACATACCCATATAGAAGATCACCTTTCAACATACTTCCCAAGATGAATGAGAAAATGATACCTAAAAAAAAAAAAAACATGGCAACACTGAACATATAGAATAGAAAAAAAAATAGCGAAGATGGAGCACGCTATGAAAGCACAAGTTGCTTTAAACTGGGTTATCACAATCCAGAAGCTTTTAAAATAAAACTAAACCTATCTAAAAGGCAGACTAAACCATTTTGGTCTGAACAAAGCAAAGCGTCTGTTTACACTAGTCACATGACTCAGCAAGGCAACACTGAGCCAAAAATAGAAACTATAAAGTTCTGTAAACTTGTGTGATAATACGTCGTATGGTCGAACTGTTGTATTTAATCTTAAATAATAATGTCCATAAAGTTTCCTTTATAGAATTTATAAATGTTAGTACATCGTATTGGTCCTTCAAAGCCTTCACTGATGTTTGAAAAATCGACAAGTTGTTAGTCTTTAAAATATTCCTTAGGCAGAAATAAATACGAGCGCGCTTCTTGACCCAAATTCCTGCTGACGTCAAAGCACGGGGCGTGGCTAATTTGCAGCAACGCGTCAAAAAGTTTCGTTTGCAAGAGATTCGTTTGCGCGGTGGCTAGTTTGCCGCAGTGTTTGTAACAAAGGTTCGTTTGCAAGAAGGTTCGTCAAAATAGCTTACAACACGTTGCCTTAAAAGTGCATCTGGAATCATGTCTAATGTTTTGTCATATTGTAGTTCAATAGATGCAAACGCATTACGGATAAACTTGGTGCACAAAATTAATTGCCGTCATAAAAATTATAAGGCACACGGCTTGCCTTCCCATCTGTTGAGGGGTTTATTTTCGTGCTGATTTTTGTTTGTAGCTTTTGCATGATTGTTCTATAAGTATCCAATATTCAAATGAAGTTAATGTCCAGGGTTCTTTCTTTACGTGCCTGGCAAACAAGTATTAGTTTACTTTTGTGCACACATCTCTTTCTCCAACGAAAGTAACAACTACTGAGTGACGGTTTATAACTTTAATACATATGAAGAACTTCACAATAGACCAATTGATGTGGTCAGGCAATTTGTACACAACCAAGATTACTAATAATAAAAGTCACTCATTTGCATGAAACAATCCTTTCAATAGTGAAATATGAAATACAGTTGTATACTTCCATCTACATGATATTATACACATGAATATATCTTATGGGCCATACATACACACCCATATACACATCTCCACAGCCAAAACGGCTGGTCACTGAATGCCACCTTTTTCTTACCCTCTTCGCTGCTAAAAACCCTCTCTCCTTTTTGCCCACGCTTCGTTAGCAGTCTTTTCCCTGCCAGTCTCATCACGTGACATAGAGTGGCTATTTGACCTAGTAGCGAAGTGGTGTTAGGGACATTCAAACTAACTGCATTTTCTAACTCCCAACAAGATATATATATATATTAAATATTATGGCTCATACGTTTGCTTTCATACATATAACTGAATCAACTATTATTGTTTAGTTTTAAAACAACATGTAACAAATTTAATAGGGAATTAGTCTTTAACAGGTTAAAATAAATATGGAAAGATTAGTGGAATTTTGATGGATATAAAGTTCTCGTCATTGAGTCGTAGGTGGGAATTGAATCTTAGACTTAAAGTTTAATTAAAATGTCCTTTTTGCTGGTGCCTTTTAGTTAGCTTGTGTGAATGAGTCCTACAGCCTAGGTTTTCGTCACGTTGTTCTGGTGATGAATGTACTTCTCTCACACGAATGGCGTAGTAACTTCAGTACTTCGTTCAGTCTGATAGCTTGTAACCACGTACTTACAGAAAAAATAGAAAGACAAAAATGTCTCTGCTAAGTACACTGAGTTGGAAGTTTAACAGGCGCATCATCTCGTTCTCCACCTACCAATGTTAATCTCACAGAAGAGTTAAATTCCTGAGTTTACACAGTGCAACTCAGGAAAGATGAATAAAATTCACCAATATTCCTCTGGGTATTAACTGGGACAATGTGTCTGAACAGCGCGAGCAATGATTTGTTCCTGAATTAACATTAACACGTTACATAAATCTCACAAAAGGGTATGCTACACTTAAGGCACATATGATGTAGTCATCACTCAACACTGCTCCAGTCGGAGTCTGGGGTCACCTCTGCTGTCGGATTATATATATATATATATATATATATATATATATATATATATATATATATATATATATATATATATATATATATATATATATAACACACACATAAGTCATCACCCCCGCCAGCCAAAATCAATAACCTCCGCACTCTCCATTAAAAACTTCACCGACCAGCTAACGACAATAATTATCTACACCTACCTACTTATCGCCCTTGACCCACGCCGCCATTATTAATCTAATATTTTTTCCTATATAAAAGTCACGCTCCACCTGCACTATCGATCGGAGTATTTCCCTATATAAAATTCACTCTCCACCTGCAGAATACTACTTGAAACGTGCTTGACATACTACTTATGTAGTCATCACTCAACACTGCTCCAGTTGGAATCTGCGGTCACCTCTGCTGTCGGGATATATATATATATATATATATATATATATATATATATATATATATATATATATATATATATATATATATATATATATATATATATTTTTTTTTTTTTAATTTATATATATATATATATATATATATATATATATATATATATATATATATATATATATATATATATATATATATATATATATATATATAATATATACACGTTTCGAGTAGTAGGTGTACGTATCCTGATGGCTTAACCAAGCTTCGCTTTTTTTACGAGTAAGTTTGGACCTACGCTGCAGGGCACCAGCGCCTCCATAGGACCCGCGAAAATAGGAACAGACAACACTGGCTTTGAAGAAATCATGGGAGAATGGGGAACTATTAGCAAACTTCTGTGCTTCAAATCAACTAGCTATAGGAGGAAGCATATTTCCACATAAAAGAATGCATAAAGCAACATGGATATCACCAGACCACAGAACTGAGAATCAGATTTATCACATATGCATAAGTAAGAAGTTTAGGTCATCATTGCTCGATGTGAAAGTATGTAGAGGAGCAGATGTTGTACCAGACCACCATCTTCTGTTGGCTAAAACAAAATTAAAACTCAAGAAATTTTTTACAGCATATAGCTATAGACAACAGTATAATGTGGGATATCTAAGAAATCAGGAAATTAGAGAAAAAATTTCAATCATAGTATCCAACAAATACCAGGTACTCCAACAGCTGGAAGATGAAACAGATACGGAAGACCACTGGCAAGAAGTAAAAAATATATGGAACGAGTCGTATAAAGAAGTACTGAGAAAAAAGAGAACATCAGCACAAAGCATGGATAACAACAGAAACCATAAGTAAGATAGATGACAGTAAAAACAAGAAAGCAGATTTTCCAGCTAGGGTCGTCGATAGCTCGACTTCCAACTGTGCGAGATGGACACGGATAGTCTATATTTAGCGCAGACGACAACCACCCTCGCGGACGCCGTTAAACCTCACCTGCGAAAAGAATTTTATAATGTATTCGATCAATGGTTTCCTCGCGAAGTCTGCGCCGAACATCGATCCGAGTTTATTAGTAGTGAGGGTAAAACGCGAATCGTTTGTCAGAAATGCCAGGATAGGAAATTATTTGATAAGAGAACTCCTGGACTTTTTAAATTAGAATATGAAGAGGATGGTATCTTTATGTAGTAAAACCTACCACTGTTTCGGCGAGTACGATAAGACTACCACTAAAGGGCTAAGTAAACAGCACAACACACTAGATAAACAAACGTTTTTGGAGGTTCTCACTACATAACAAGCGCGGGGCGGGCCAAATGTGGGATTTAAGCCGCATGGTGCGTCTGTCTATACATACACCCAACACAGAAATTCTCTGTCCTATTTTTACATAAAAAGACAGGTACACGCCGACAATGTCACCACATCTCCCCTCAATATCTAGTCTTTCTGCTTATCCTACCTTGTGCCTGTGATCTTGACTGCTGAGATAACTCTTATATATTAATAAAAACGTTAAAAAAAACCTTGGCATTTGTATAAATGTTGTCTACATGTTGTAAAATATATATCTGTGTGTGTATCTGTGTGCTTATACATTGTCTTACTCCGGCGCCCCACTATACCCCAACCCACCCATGAGTCGTCACCCCCGCCAGCCAAAGTCAATACCCTCTCCATTAAAAAACCCCACCAACCAGCTAACACCAGTAATTAACTACAACCTACCTACTTATCGCCCCTGACCAACCAGATCGAACTTATCAATTTTTATATTTCCCTTTATAAGCCGTTCCTTCCCCTTTTTATTGGTTTTTTTGACGTCATATTTCCTTATATAAATCCATTCCTCCTCCAAAATACTAATCGATAGACGATATATTCATCGTCGAGAGGGACGACAACAAGGTCAACCAGACTAACCTCACCAGCTGACCACCTCTACACCCCCCTTATTATATAAATACAAAATATATAAATAACAAAATTATATAAACACTTATTACGCCTCTGTTTGCTTTAGTCGTCGTATATATATAATAATAATAAATTCTTTAAGCACCAAACACGGCGCATAAGGCAGAAATCAGTGCTCTCCAGATTGTTCGTTGTGACGCCACTCCTCTTAGCTCTTGCACATTATTTAATCCCAACGTTCTTCCTTCTCTTATTATTGTTCTTCTAAGTGTTTCTTTTGGTCTTCCTTTCTTCCTCTTACCCTCAGGAACCCAAGTGAGCACCTGCAGTGGTATTCTGTTGTTTTGCATTCGTAGGACATGACCGATATATGACCATCGTCTTTTCCTTATATAGTCGGAGACATATTTCTGCCTAGAGTCTTCTCTTATTTGTCGATTAGTCTTGAATTCTTTCCAACTGATGTTCATGAGTTTTCTAAGACATTTGTTCTCGTATGTATTCAGCTTGTTCTCCAATGATTTAGTTATTTTCCAACTTTCACAACCGTATGTTAACACTGAGATGACATTTGAATTAAACAGACGAAGCTTGGTATGTATATTCAGTGATCGTAATTTCCAAATGTTAGATAATCTATTGAAGGCGCTGGCTGCCAAAGCAATTCTAGTATGAATTTATCTTGTTGTGTCACCATCCTGAGTCATTTTACTGCCTAAATAATTGAAGCTTTCAACTTTCTGTAGTTTATCCCCGTTCAGGATGATATCAAAGGTCTCGTTGGAAAAGTTCACAACTTTAGTTTTAGAGGGATTTATTTGGAGACCTATTTTAACCGAGAGATGACACAGATTATTTACTGCTTCTTGGGATTGTTTGGGTGTTGAACTTAAGAATGCTAAATCATCTGCAAAATCCAGGCCCCCCAGGAATTTTTCATTTGTCCATTTTATACCTAATTGTTCATTGTGGGTATAGTTTCTCATAACCCAATCAATAGCTATTCCAAAAAGTAGTGGTGACATAATACAGTCTTGTTTCACCCCTGTTTCTACTGTAAACCATTCTGTATTCCGTTTATTTGTTCTAACACAACATCTTGCATTGTCATATAGTGCTTTGATTATATTTACATATTTTGTTGGAAAACCATAGATTGCAAGTATCTTCCACAGTGATAGGCGGTGTAGACTATCAAAGGCTTTTTGAAAATCAACGAATGTGATTATAAGGGGTGATTGCATTTCCACTGATTCTTCAATAATTGTTCTTAGTGTGAATATCTGATCAATACATGATCGTTTCGGCCTGAAAACGCTTGTTCTTCTCTGATCTTTTCGTCAGCATGCAATTTAAGTCTTTCTAACATCATGCAACACAATAATTTTCCAGGTACTGATAATAGAGATATATCACGCCAATTATTACAGTCTGATAGATCACCTTTCTTCGGCAACTTTACAATAATACTGTCTTTCCATTGTTGTGGTGGTTGTTCTTCTCTCCATACTTCACTTATAATATCTAAAATTCTCAAGAGGTTATTATATATATATATATATATATATATATATATATATATATATATATATATATATATATATATATATATATATATATATATATATATATATATATATATATATATATATGTGTGTGTGTGTGTTTGTATCTGTGTGCATATACATTGTCTTATTCAGGTGCCCTACTACACCCTAACGCACACATGAGTCATCACTCCCGCCAGCCAAAATCAATAACCCCCGCACTCTCCATTAAAAACCCCACCGACCACCTAACGACTATAATTATCTACACCTACCTACTTATCGCTCCTGACCCACGCCGCCATTATTGATCTATAATTTTTCCCGATATAAAAGTCACGGTCCACCTGCACTATCGATCCGAGTATTTCCCAATATAAAAGTCATGCTCCACCTGCAGAATACTACTTGAAACGTGCATGACATACTACATATATATATATATATGTGTCTGTGTGTGTGTGTCCCCGTGCCCGTGTCCGTCCGTACGTCCGTCCACTTAGCAAGAAAACATGTTAAATTCACATTTGTAAAAGAAATGTTCACAACCTACCCCAAATTTTGGAAATACACAATCTCCCTGCACAGGTTTTAGATGGACACGAGCAATTTCTGAGCATATGCACCTCAATCAATTTCGTCTGAGACATTCCTCTTATGACGGGGTTCTGTGATACACTTGGCCTGGGAAACTAGTAATTCCTCTTCGATGGGTGTTCTGCGATACACTTGGTCTGGGATATTATTTCTCTTATGACTGATGATCCAATTCCTAGGTTTCCAGTCGTGTATTTATAAAGTCCTCGGCCCTGAAGTTTTACAGTCTGTGTATTTAAATATGCGGGTTTACTCTTAAGGTTTCAGAGTTGTCCAAATACTGTCGACCTGTCACTTTTGTCTGCCGGCTTGATAACAATATCATCACGGTTTCTAAGGCGTGACAATTCCCGCCATTCAGAAGACGTGCGGTTAGATCGACGGAAACGGTGTAGAGTAAGCAGACAAAGGTGGTGCTGTAGTTGTTTGGCGTAAGGACTTATACATTCATGAAGGAGTTACACAGCTAGGTAACACCACCTTTTACTCACCTTGTTCTGGTGATGCTACAGTCCGGAATAATCTTACTGTTTATGAGACTATGCGTGGCCTTGTCCATGATGATCTTCTTCCTTCTGGTGCTTTATCTCTCCATATTTTTTATAGTGGTCTTGGTAAGCCTTCCTTCTACATGCTTCCTAAGGTGCATAAAATTGCTAACCCTGGTAGGCCTATTGTTTCAGCCTGCTCTTGTCTCACTGAACGTATTTCTGAATTCCTTGATAGTATTTTGCAGCATTTGGTCGCCAATGTGCCTTCTTATTTGAAAGAGACTACTCATGCTATCACTACCTTTGATTCAATCAGATTCACGCCTGATCGTACTTACCGTCTTTTCCTACTAGATGTTTGTTCCCTTTATACTTCTATTCCACATGCTGATGGTCTCAAGGCACTCCAATTTTTTCTCGACCAGCGTACTGATCTTACTATAAGTACAGGTCCGCTTCTTCGCCTTGCTGAGTTGGTTCTTATTCTCAACTCTTTTGAGTTTAATGGCCAATTCTTCAACCAAATCAGTGGCGTTGCTATGGGTACTAAGATGGGCCCTAGTTATGCTTGCCTGTTTATAGGCCACTTTGAATATTTGGCCTTCTTTATACTTTATCGCATCCTCTTAGTTGTAAAAATTCCATTCCCTTTTCTCAACTTCTTCGCTTGCGTCGATTATTACACGATGACGATGATTTCCATCAGCGAGCTCAAGAGATGGTCGAGTTCTTTCGCCAACGTCTTTATCCAGAACATGTTTTATCTGATGCTCTTTATCGTATCACACTCGTCAGATTGCACTCACTACTAAACCTTCTGTCCAATCTGACAGACTAAAACTGGTTCTAACTGTCCATCCCCACTGTCTGGCGGTGAAGAGAATTCTGCTTCGACATCTGCCTATTCTCCACTCTGATCCTGTGTTGAGGACTGTTTCGCGGCTTGCAGACATGTGAATGACTGCAGCATTCGCATGCCTGCACCACGGAACTCCTCAATTGAATAAGACCAGAAATCGCGCATAGATGTATGACGCGTCTAGCCTAGTTACATTTTAGTCTATGTGTGGCCATTGAGCCGAACGGCAGTGTTGGAATGTGTGGTAAAACCACTTAAGGATCGTGTTTGAATATGTGGCACAGCCACTGATTAAATATATATGTAGAACGGTAGATCCACTGGAAAGTGTAAGATAGCGTAAGGATCCGTATCAAAATTGATTATAGGACCATGTAGAGTCCGTATTAGAATCGCGAACAAAGCAGATTACGTTCACCTTGAACTTATATACACGGCAGGTAAAGCCGGGCGATGCAAGCCAAAGACGTTGAATAATTATACATAGACAGGATCTATAGATTTATAGATAATGTACTCACTAGTATTGTGAAGGAATAATAATTCTAAGGATCGGATTCGGTAGGAGTTGGTTGCACACTCCATTACGCTATAAACTTAACGGTTAACCCAGACGAGCTAAGTCTGTGAGAGGAACATTGTGTAGAGCTCAGAACTATGATGAAGCCAATTTAAATGTGTGAAATGTTGTTACACCCTATTGTGTAAAAGTATATATTAAATTGTTCAGTCGTCTATGGAACTTGTTGATTGCCTGAATTATGCAAGTTCTCACTCTGTGCTGTGACTGTCATTAATCCTTGCAAGGTCAGTCCAGATCATCACAGGTATTGCTAAGACTAACTATAATCTAACCAACACTGCGGAAGAATTAATATACAATAACGACACTGAATATAATAATAATTTAATCACACCACAATGACTTAAAACTGCACTCGAACTATGAAACTGGAATTAGAATGGATGAATTATAATATCTGAAATATTGACAAGCAACCCAATAAACTCACGTCCAACGGTGCTGAATCTTTTAATAACATCTAGCAAGAAAAGATACAGCGGGAGACCGTAACATACTGGTGTCAAGAAGTGTTCGGACAATTTTCAGAATTCATCTTTTCCGTTACCCAATTGAACGAACTAATGTTCATGAATCAGGCTTCAAGTTGGGAAGATTCTAGTGGAAACAACTTCAAGATCAATACAGTTCGTCACAGACAAAGTAACAATGGAAATTGAACAGTTCAAGAAAGTCTCATTCAAGACGCAAGTCCAAGCTGGCAACTCAAATTTACGCATCAAGTTACGAAGGTCAAGGTCGAGTCATCACTACGATTAATGGTCGCTGAGTCGCTGAATCAAATCGATCGTGTGTCATTCAATTTTTGATCCTGAACGAGCACATAGAACCAGAAAGACAATCCATACACTTGTTAAACCTCCAGAGCAACCGGGGAAGTATTTCAACAGAATTTCGTTCAATATCACGTTTGAAAATCTTCATTCAACCGTTCAAGTCTGCTTCTCTGTGAAAACAAGTCAAACAGCTGGGAGCATCTTGTTTATTTTTAGGATCACTATGGCATGACCACATGAAGATAAGTTCTTGTCTAAATTAGAGCTTTCGACTAGATTGTGTTGTCCAGTTGGCTAGCTTTGGTCTTCAATTCTTCCTCCACTGTCACTTGTCTGTCCTACTTTGCAGTCCTAGTATTTATCATTACGTGTTTACTATCAATGTATTTTATGTAACTTCGCGGGAGGATGGATAGGGCTTATCATTGATTCTATAGTCCTTTGGAAGATTTAAGCAATTTTAACGACTTTTAGGGATAATTGCTTATATTTGCTGACTGAGGATCTAACTGATTATTAATTTTTATTTTGAGTTAGGATATAAATGTTTCTTCAGTCAGCCATATAACCACTTTGCTTGTGCTAGTTGTGACGTCACGTGCCTACGTCATTTAATTTAAATATATTACTTTCCGTTTTGTGTCACTATTTTATTCGTTTGTGATCTAAAAATCTCTCTGTCTCAACGTTAGTTTAGGACGACTTGTATCGTAATATTATTGTAATGTTACTTTAAACATTTTATTTCTCTAATTATTATGTCTAGTACTTACTTAGTTTCTTTTTATATGTTTCATAGCGTCGTATAAGTGAATATATCATTTCATTTGCTTGTTCCATCCATTGTTTATCGTCAGCAAAAAAGATAAAGAAATTGCTCAACAAGAAAAAGATAGAGAATTACAGAAAGAACTTAAAGAGAAAGAATTAGCTCAAAAAGACAAAGAAATGGCTCAAAAAGATAAAGAAATGGATCAACAAGAAAAGGAGAGAGAATTAGATAGAGAGAAAATGCAAATAAGAAGAATGGAACTACTTCAATTAGACCAAGAACATAAACATGCTATTGAGCTTGAGACTTTAAGATTAAATGCTGAGAAAGAAAAGGCTATTGAATTGGCGAGGTTGCAATCAGAACAATCCCGACCTTCGGCTAATTCAAATGTATTTTATCCAAAATTGAAGATGCCACATTTCGACCAATCTAGAGATTGCGTCGATTCATTCATATCAAGATTTATTATGAAAGTTACAGGTTTAAACATACCTAAGGAAAGATGGAGTAGTCTTTTGGTTGATTTTTTGACCGGGGACTCACTCAAGGTTTTCATGAATCTAGATGAGCAAAGCAGAAACGATTTTGATGTCGTAAAAGAAGTACTTCTTAGACGGTTCCAGTTAACTGAATCTGGATTCCGAGAACGTTTCCATATGGCTAAGCCTGGTAAGGACGCTGACTTTGGTGAATTTATTGCTTCCATTAAACATTATTTCAATAGATGGATAGAATTATCAGGTATTACCAAATCATATGAGGGGTTAATGGATCTCATGCTACGTGATAAGGTACTTTCCTCATGTAGTCACGATTTAGAATCCTTCTTACAAGAGAGACACCCTAACTCTATTTCAGAATATGAAAAATACGGCAGACAGTTTGTCACGGCACATCCCAATAAGGATGTCCATCGATCTGGTCCACGAGATCTTATGCCTACGTGCGCAGCGCTCCAAGATCATAGATCTTATGATCACCGACCTAGATCACATAGCACGGACGGTCGATATCGTACACAATTTCGTCATGAATATCGGGGGTCTTATAACTTCCCTCGCTATCGTTCACCGTCAAGATTCTATCGTCGGAGTTATCGAGGTTATTCACCTCATGATCGTGGAGGCCACAAAGGCAGGGGTCGTGATGATTATCACAAAGACTATTACAGGGATTATAATGATCATGGATCATCATATAAAAGGAATGATGATAATGATGATTCATCAAATATTTATTATAAGACAAAATCAGGCAAAAAGAAGGCAAATCATTTCAGATCATCTTCAAAGAATAATGACAAACATGGTCATGCTAATGCATGTACTACCAAAAGAGATCATGAGAATGATGATAACAAACATGCTAATGCATGCAGCATATTAGATGACTCGTGTTATGTTTGTCAATCACATCCTAGACCAGAGAGGAAAAATACGCTTTGTTGTGGTCATACAATGTCTTCTATGTCTGCTTGTGAGAATTTGGGACGTCTCACATACCACAAGGCATATTTATACGGAAAGGAAGTAAGAGTTTTACGTGACACCGGCTCTACTACTGTCGGCATACAACACTCGCTTATCGAGCCCTCTGCATTTACAGGTAAAACTGTTAAATGCATCACATTTGGTGGTAATATAGAAGAATATCCAATAGCACATGTCTATATCGATACACCGTTTTATACAGGTATGGTGTATGCTTGCGGGTTAAGAGCTCCCGTGTCTGAGATAATCTTAGGTAACATACCTGGAGTTAGAAATTGTACTCCACAGGAGATTACGAAATGGGTTGAATCTCACCCATTGGTGGCAAATGCTGTTGTCACTAGAGCACAACAGTTGGCTACAGATATGGCCACCCCACCTACACCTATTATAGATACAATTATGTCTCCCGACGTCGTTGCTGAAGCACCAGCGGCGTTTGCGGAAAAACAAAAAAATGATCCAAGTTTACAGCGTTTATTTGCGCTAGCGGAAAAAAAAGTTAGTAAACATACGAAATCAGCACAACATTGGTTTCAAATTAAGAAATCCATACTTACAAGGTACTACGACAATGGTAGGTCAATTATTCATCAGACAGTCGTTCCAAAACAATTTAGACCTTTGGTGTTACAAACAGGGCATGACTCGCCTATGGCAGGGCACATGGGTATTAAAAGAACTTTATTTAGAGTCACATCGCAATTTTATTGGCCTGGTGTCAATAAGGACACAAAATTATATTGTAGGTCATGTACGACATGTCAAAGCATATCACGTAAGGGCAGATTCCACACGGCACCCTTACAGATCACGGATGTACCAGACAGACCATTTAAGAAAATAGCCATAGATATTATCGGTCCGTTATCTATTCCATCTAACAATGGGTTCCGATATATCTTAACCTGTGTAGATCTTTGTACACGGTGGCCTGAGGCTATACCTCTGAAAACAATCAATACTGCGTCGGTATCAGATGCATTATTTTCAATTTTTTGTCATATTGGTTTTCCTGAGGAAATTTTATCAGACAGAGGTTCACAATTCACCTCAAATATTGTGAAAGAAGTGGAGTCGATGCTCTCCATTCACCATTCGTTTTCAAGTGCATATCATGCCCAAACGAACGGAGTTTGTGAACGTCTTAACGGTTCACTCAAACAGATTCTTCACAAGATCACTGAGGGATGTCCTCGGGACTGGGACATGCTACTTTGTGCCGCTTTTTTCGCGTATAGAGAGGTCCCCCACGAGAGCACTGGTTTTAGTCCATTCGAGCTCGTCTACGGCTCTAACCCTCGTGGCCCCATGATGATCTTGAAAAATTTACTGGTCGGATCATCAGTGGATGAATCCACTCGTACTAGTTACGAGCTGATGATTGACCTTAGACAAAGAATCATTGATGCGTGTACATATGCATCCGAAAGCATTAAATCAGCGACACAAAAAGCTAGATTATTCCACAATCAAGGGAGAAGATTGCGATATTTTAATCCTGGGGAAAAAGTCTGGTTACTTCTACCTCATGAGGATAATAAACTGTTGGTTTCATGGCAGGGTCCATTTGTGATTATTAAACGAGTCACTGATGTTGACTATGCTATAAACGTAAGAGGAAAAATTAAAACGTTCCATGTCAATATGTTGAAAATGGCAGTGGAAAGACCACAAGAGTTAATTCCTATTATTAACTCTGTGTCTGTGTCTGAGTCTTCACCTCATATTTCTTCTTTTGCACTAGTGAATGAGGAAGACACTACGTCTTCAATTCCGTTACATTTTGCTTTACCATCGTTACAAGCTTCCGAATCTTGGAAGGATGTCACAATTTCTCCGACTTTGTCATCGTCACAACAAAGTCAAGTTAGGGAAATTCTTCTTTCTTTTAACGATGTACTTACTGACCTTCCAGGTCATACGTCTTTAATCTCTCATGACATCATTCTAACGGATGATCATCCTATTAAGTTAAGACCTTACCCTATTTCGTTACATCATAAAGACAGGGTTGAAAAGGAGCTAAAGGATATGATAAAATTGGAAGTTATATCTCCATCAGAATCTCCTTATGCTTTTCCGATGGTTATTATGAAAAAGAAAGATGGGTCGCTCCGTATTTGTATTGACTTCAGACGTCTTAACCGTATCACAATTACTGACGCTGAACCAATGCATTTGTTGGACGACCTACTTTCACAAGTTTCACAGGCCACATACTTTAGTAAACTAGATCTGTCTAAAGGCTATTGGCAGATACCACTCACTGAACATGCCAAACCTTTTACTGCCTTCACGACTCCATTTGGATTATTCCAATGGAATTACATGTGCTTCGGCCTTGTAAACGCGCCTGCGACATTCGTGCGCATGATGCGCCGCCTTCTGGGCGATAGAAAAGATGTCATCACATACATCGATGACATCTGTCTATTTCACAACTCATGGGAAGACCATATTACTGGTTTGTCGTCTCTTCTCATTACACTACGACAACATGGTTTGACTGTAAGACCTTCGAAGGTCCAGATAGGTTGTCAGGAGATTACTTTCCTTGGTCACCGCATAGGTAACCATAGATTGCACCCTGATGACAATACAGTCAAGCGTATACTGGAGATTGCCACTCCATCATCCAAGAAACAAGTAAGAAGTTTACTCGGGCTTGTTAACTATTACCATAAATTTATACCACGCTTCGCACAGATTTCTGCTCCTTTGTCCGGATTGTTGGCCAAAGGTAGTCCAAAAAAAATATTATGGACACCGCAGTGCGAAGAGGCTCTGATTATGATAAAGAATTTATTTAAGAATCCTCCTATCCTGTTATTGCCAAACATACAGTTACCATTCTTGATTCAAACAGATGCATCCAGCTCCGGAATCGCAGGTTGTTTGCTTCAATGCTATGAAGGGATACTCCATCCATGCTTGTTTGTCTCACGCAAGCTTACTCCGGCAGAACAAAAATACACCACAGGAGAGCGCGAACTGCTCGCGGTGGTGTGGTGCTTAGAAAAACTGTCTAAGTACTTGATAGGGAGAAAGTTCTTTATCTACACAGACCACAGTCCGCTCACGTTTATCACTTCGAGAACTATGAAAAACGCAAGGATTCACAGGTGGTTTCTTTTACTACAAGAATTCGCCTTTTCAATAATTCCAATTTCAGGAACTGATAATAACCTCGCGGACTTGTTATCAAGAAATTTTACGTCACAGGATTGATATAACTTTCTTGTCTCGATGTTGACAAGGGACATAATTTTATAATTATTATTTCTAATTAGGAATATTAATTTCATTATTTCATTTGACGTTAGATAACATGCATAGATTGTAGTCGGGCACATCTTCGCCACCACTCTCTCACGTGCCACGAGTGTCACGTTTGGGAGCGGGGGGGGATGATGTTGAGGACTGTTTCGCGGCTTGCAGACATGTGAATGACTGCAGCATTCGCATGCCTGCACCACGGAACTCCTCAATTGAATAAGACCAGAAATCGCGCATAGATGTATGACGCGTCTAGCCTAGTTACATTTTAGTCTATGTGTGGCCATTGAGCCGAACGGCAGTGTTGGAATGTGTGGTAAAACCACTTAAGGATCGTGTTTGAATATGTGGCACAGCCACTGATTAAATATATATGTGGAACGGTAGATCCACTGGAAAGTGTAAGATAGCGTAAGGATCCGTATCAAAATTGATTATAGGACCATGTAGAGTCCGTATTAGAATCGCGAACAAAGCAGATTACGTTCACCTTGAACTTATATACACGGCAGGTAAAGCCGGGCGATGCAAGCCAAAGACGTTGAATAATTATACATAGACAGGATCTATAGATTTACAGATAATGTACCCACTAGTATTGTGAAGGAATAATAATTCTAAGGATCGGATTCGGTAGGAGTTGGTTGCACACTCCATTACGCTATAAACTTAACGGTTAACCCAGACGAGCTAAGTCTGTGAGAGGAACATTGTGTAGAGCTCAGAACTATGATGAAGCCAATTTAAATGTGTGAAATGTTGTTACACCCTATTGTGTAAAAGTATATATTAAATTGTTCAGTCGTCTATGGAACTTGTTGATTGCCTGAATTATGCAAGTTCTCACTCTGTGCTGTGACTGTCATTAATCCTTGCAAGGTCAGTCCAGATCATCACAGGTATTGCTAAGACTAACTATAATCTAACCAACACTGCGGAAGAATTAATATACAATAACGACACTGAATATAATAATAATTTAATCACACCACAATGGCTTAAAACTGCACTCGAACTATGAAACTGGAATTATAATGGATGAATTATAATATCTGAAATATTGACAAGCAACCCAATAAACTCACGTCCAACGGTGCTGAATCTTTTAATAACATCTAGCAAGAAAAGATACAGCGGGAGACCGTAACATCCTGATACCAGAGAGTTGTTTCGTGATACACCTTTGGTGGCATATCGTAGGGATAGGAATTTTAGGGATATTCTTGTACACAGTCGCCTGCGACATACTAGCCCTTCATACTTTGGTACTAAACCGTGCCACCGCCGTATATGTAAGAGCTGTCCGTTTGTACTCCAAACTCAGACAGTCACTTTTCCGAAAGGAAAATTTATCATTAGAGAGTCTTTCACGTGCGAATCCAGAAACCTGATTTATGCTACCATCTGCAAGAGGTGCGGCATTACCTATATTGGTGAAACTGGCAGGCGTTTGGCAGACAGGTTTCGTGAGCACTTGAATGACATCTATCATGGCAAACATCTACCGTTGGCCCTTCATTTCAATAGGCCTGACTATTCAGGTAAATCCGATTTCCATGTCACGGCTCTCCGTTCATGTGTCGAAGATGACCGGACTCGCTTTTCGTTAGAGAATCGTCTTATTTTTCAAATGGGCGTTTTATGTCCTGAAGGTCTCAATATTCAACATCATTTTGCATAAATTCTGGTAGCTTTTCTCTTTTTTTCATTCTTCTTTATTCGTTGTTTTTTCGATCTATCTTCTTATGTTTTGGTTTTGGTTCGTTTCATATCCTTTTGTATCTCTTTAAAAATTGTCGCTATCTTATACGTCACTTCCTTCGAGATTTCTTGGAGAGAGTACTACGGTCTTGTGTATTCCTAGCATATACGGTTCTAGCTAAGTGACTTTTACTTGTTCCGAAGTTTTGTTCATTCTCTTTTTTTCGTTTCGTTTATTATTGACTTTCTTGCTTCTGTATTTTTGTTAGGTTTTTCGATTTTCTTGTATTATCATTGTACTTTTTCCATCTGCTTATATCGCTCATTTTGTATTGTTTCTTATCACCGTATGTTTTTTTAGTACCTAGGCCTATATGTAATTCTTGTCTTTGTCACCTGTTTGTGGCTGACGAAGGGTAAAACCCGAAACGTCCCATGTTTCATGTGAACTGTTATTTGTAAAACTGATTCAATACCGTTTTATTAGTTTATATACTTATATTCCTTACCAGTTTTACAGCAGCCCCTTAATTTATTTACTGAGAGAAAAGATAAGCGTTCGACCGGTATAATTACCTGGAATTATCGCATGTACGTTGCAGAACGTAAACAATTATGCGTGAAAAGCAGATACGTCCGTAGGGGAGTAGAGTGTTTAGAGACTTCACCCTCCTAGATTCAGCATAGAGCAAAATAATGAATGAAAGGGCAAACAATTGCGAAATAATAAGCGAATTGAATGGGCGAAAGAGAAAAAAGAAGAAAAAAATGATACTGACAGAGTGGACGTGAGATCGCACAACCGTATCGTCACACCGATGCAATATCCCTATTACAGATTAACTACTGACACATTACCACAATCACAGCTCAGCTGCTGACACATTACCCCAATCACAGCTTAATTAACTACCGATGCATTACCCCAATAATAGCTTAATTAACTACCGATGCAATATCCCTGTCACAGCTTAACTACTGACACATTACCCCAATCACAGCTTAACAACTGACACTATACCCTAATCACAGCTTAACTACCGTTGCATTATATCTATCGATGTATTGTCACATCAAGGCGATGGCGCCGTTTGGTTGGTCCTAGGTTTGCTTCCCGGTAAGCCTATCACTTGTATTTTCTTATCTGTTGCCATGTGTCATCCTTTATGTCCAACGAGTACCTGTTAATTACTTTTATTTATTTATTTACTTTTTTATTTATTTACTTATTTATTTATTTACGTATTTATTTATTTACTAATTTATTTACTGTTCACAGGACTCAGGTTTCCTCCATTATTTATTTAACAGTTCACCCATCCGTGACTTTAACCTACCCGTCTATTTTGTGTTATACGTCTTCAACTGCACTTTCCTTGACACAAGTATTTCGGCATTTATTTGTCTATACTTGCTGATAGGAAAGTTATATTAGTGATTGCGTCTTTAAACTGTCTGGGTCGTCTATGGGTCATATATTCCATAGTTGTGTGAGTGTCATGAGAATGACCTCAGCCAATAATGCACTTATATATGTGGTGCAAAATTGGCTTTTCCTGTCACGATGTATTGTCACAGCAAGGCGATGGCGCCGTTTAGTTGGTCCTAGGTTCGATTCCTGGTTAGCCTATCACTTATATTTTCTTTTCTGTTGTCTTGTGTCATCTTTTATGTCCAAAGAGTACTTTGTTAATTACCTTGATTTATTTATTTACTTATTTATTTACGTTATATCAATCGCAGCTTAACTACCGAAACTTTACCTTCATGCCGGCAGAGCCGATCTTCGGCGGTGCTAGCGATGCGGCCGCACCGGGTGCAGACGTCGAGGAGGCTGCGAAATGTAATAATAAATAATAAAATCATTAAGATTCTAAAAGAGCAAGAAAACTGATACAGAAAATATCACATTCAATAAATGTTTGTTTATATGAAAGTGGGCGCCACATAAAATATCACATTAAATAAATATTTGTTTATATGAAAGTGGGCGCCATCATGAGCCCTCGCACCACTTTGAAAAATTCGCAGATCCGCCTCTTATGGCAGCTTAATCCCTGTCACATTACCTGAATGAGCTTAAATACCGATACGGTACACCAATTACTACTTAGGCTAATACCGACACACTAACGCAACAACTTAACTGCCGATACTTTACCCCAATTACAACTTAACTAATGATACATTGCCACAATTACAACTTAACTAACGATACATTACCACAATTACAACTTAAATAACGATACATTACCCCAATTACAACTTAACTACCTATACATTACCCCAATGCAACTTAACTACCGATAAATTACCCCAATGCAATTTAACTACCAATACATACCCCAATTACAACTTAACTACCGATACATTACCCCACTTACAATTTAACTACCGACACACCATCCCAGTCACAGGTATACTACTGACACATTACTCCAATTACAACATAATTACTGACGCAATACAACAATCACAGCTTAACTACTGAAGCATTACCCTAATCACAACTTAACTACTGACGCATTACCCCAATCACAACTTAACTACTGACACAGTACCCCGAACACAACTTAACTACCGACACATTACCTAGATTACACGTTAACTGCCGACACATTACCCCTATTACAAGTTAACTACTGGTACATTACCCCAATTACAACTTAACTACTGGTACATTACGACAATTACAACTTAACTATTGACACATTACCCAGATTACAACTTAACTACCGATACAGTACCCCAATTACAACTTAGCTACTGATACTTTACCCCAATTACAACTTAACTACCGACACATTACCCAGGTTACAACGTCACTACCGACACATTACCCCAATCACAACTTAACTACTGACGCATCACAACAACCACTGCTTAACTACCTACACATTACCCAGAATACAATTTAACTAATGACACATTTTCCCAATTACAACTTAACTACTGATACATTACTCAAATTACAACTTAGCTAGCGACAAATTACTTCAGTTAAACTTAATTACTGACACTTTATCCCAATTACAGCTTAACTACCTACACATTACCCTAATTACAACTTAACTACCGACACATTATCTAGATTACAACATCTAACAACCGACTCATTACCCCAATAACAACTTAATTACGGATACATTACCCCAGTTACAACTTAACTAATGACACATTACTCCAATCACAGCTTAACTACCTACACATTACCCAGATTACAACTTAACTACTGACACATTACCCCAATCACAACCTAACTACCTACACATTACCCCTGTCACGGCTTGATTACCGACTCATTACCCCAAATCACAGTTTATCTACTGACACATTACCCCACGCAATACCCCAATCACCGCTTTACTGCTGTAATTGTCACATTAGGCAGGATGCTTGCATGGTTACCACCGTGCCTGTGGCGTAACGCCACAACATATGTTATCCTACCCGGCAATACATATTTCATTGTTATTCATTCATTAATTACCCCGTAACGCCACAACATATGTTATCCTACCCGGCAATACATATTTAATTGTTATTCATTCATTATCTATCCCGTAACGCCACAACATATGTTATCCTACCCGGCAGTACATATTTAATTGTTATTCATTCATTAACTACCCCGTAACGCCACAACATATGTTATCCTACCCGGCAATACACATTTAATTGTTATTCATTCATTAACTACCCCGTAACGCTACAACATATGTTATGCTACCCGGCAATACATATTTCATTGTTATTCATTCATTAACTACCCCGTAACGCCACAACATATGTTATCCTACCCGGCAATACATATTTAATTGTTATTCATTCATTAACTACCCCGTAACGCCACAACATATGTTATCCTACCCGGCAATACATATTTAATTGTTATTCATTCATTAGCTACCCCGTAACGCCACAACATATGTTATCCTATCCGGCAATACATATTTAATTGTTATTCATTCATTAGCTACCCCGTAACGCCACAACATATGTTATCCTACCCGGTGTTGAAGGACTTTCGTGTGTGGTTACTGGTTGTGTTGCTTGAATTCTGATCGTGCTAATATTCGTACGCGAATGGGGTGAACCTCACCTTTGGTTTGTCGTAATGCCTGAACTTGGCATCAATATGTAAACAACTGTTCATCTCATTAACTCAGCAACTTGATAAAAAAATACATAATTCAGAAGGTTGAATGGTGTAACGTGATTCAACGAATAATGCCTCCGGTTCGAGTCCTTCACAATTTAATATGGATTACACACATACATAAACAGTTCAATTCACACATGAGGTACATGCATCAATCAATCAATAGCGTAGACTGCTGTTTTACGTGTCAATGTCCGTTTAAGGATACAATGCAGTAATTGTCGTCAGAACATCACAGCTATATGCACGCGCAGATAGAATGGCTACCTGCCGACAGTGAGACTGTGAGTCTAATTACTTCGTATAAAGTAGACGATTATCTTTCTCCTTCCAAGGATTTAGTTAATCACTAACCTCCATGAGTTTCCTCTCATGTAGAGTTCTAGGACTGACCCTGGTCCATCATAAATGCACATATAAATGGCTATATCATGCCATTGAATTGGAAGGTTAACAAAACGCAGCTATTCAGCTTGGCGGTCAAGTAACAAAGGGTAGCGTCTCCTAGTTACCGACTGTGACCCAAACAACGCTAGACACGTCATAATCGATCGTGTATGGAGCGTTCAATAATTGAAACATCTATCGCAATATATTAAATGTCTTAACCTTTACATTTGCACGTCCGCTAACCTTTAGCAGACGGCGTTAATATCATATACCGTAACAATTCCCTGTACACCGGGGGAAAAAAAAATCGATAGATTTTTTTTCAAGATCTATCCGACTTAACAGTTTTTCAAAAAAAAAATTTAACACAATCGTGACATATGGCCGACGATGTTCTGAGTAGAACCGTGTCGCGGTCATGTCAACTAACTATTTGTCATAGTCATCTAACATTAATCACATTATATATCAATATTATACATATTATTATATCAACTAAATAAAATGTCCAATGTTAATAGTGAATGATAGAATTAAATTAAAGTAAGGTCTGTCGTATTAGTATGTCATATAGGAATTAATTTGACTAATTAAAATTAAATTAATTAATTAAACTAAGAGTTAAATTATTAAGATTCTAATGTAACGCGATGTTATGAGAGAAGAAAAGACAAAATAAGTGAGAAGAAATAGAAAGAAATTCGAATATAAGTTTAACTTAATTGGGTGTGTTAAGTGTTAGTGAATAATAACTATCTAATTTAACTAACTAAATAACGTATAGGTACATTAAATAAAATATTAATCTAATACTTGTGTGAGATTTATTTTCTCTTTTCATAATTTCTTCTTTTTATATTTCGTTCTCTTTTTTTTGTTCTTTCATTTCATTTTTTTTCTCACATTTCATTTTATTGATAATAATTCAATTAAGAAGTTAAGTTAACTAATTAATTAGTATAGGATATGATGATCCATCCGTAGTCTTGATCCTGATGAATTCTTTTAGGCAAAAATGTTCAAACGTTTACGTTGGAAAGAAATGTCATTTATCCTAGGATCCAAGAATTAAGGGCACATAGGATAATAAGTTCGACTTGTCGTCAGATATTGTTCCATGATTGTTCAACGAATATTCATATATTGTGTATGAACGTTAGACGAAGTTTCAATGTCAATATGTATACCTTGATTGTCTTTAGTTCAATTCTGTGATGCATATAGTGTTTATAAATATTAAATTGAAGGCAAGGTTAGTTCCCTTATAGTTGATACTTCGTTATATGCAATGTAGTGATGATTGACGTGTTTTAGGAATGTCAATGTTGATCATTCGTCGTCAATAGGATTACGTGACAACGCATCCGCCACAATATTTTCAGTGCCAGGAATATGTTCAATGGAGAATTCAAATGGCTGTAGGATGATTGCATATCTGGCGAGTTTTGGGCTCTTGTGGTTAGATCGACGCAAAGATGCTACAGCACGTTGATCAGTTTGTATGGTGAATGGAGCACCAAGCAAAAACTTTTCAAGTTTAGTTATTGCCCATATAACTGATAAAAGTTCCTTGTCCACTGTGGAATACTTTGTTTCTGCCGGCTTTAGCTTTCTTGAAATATATAAGGTAGGATGTAGAACGCCATCATGGTTCTGGAGCAGGCATGCACCAATGCCGTAGTTACTAGCATCTGTTCGTAAGAAAAATCTTTTGGAAGCATCGGGAAGTCTTAAAATTGGTTCATGCGAGAACAAATTTATTATTTTGTTGAAAGTTTCATTCCATATACCAGTCCATGTCACCTTCACCGGCATGTCTTTTTTTAACAATGAAGACAATACAGCCGTGATGGATGACAAGTTTGGTATGAATCTACTGTAATATTGAACAAGTCCTAACAAACTCCTGACCTGTTTCTTCGTCTGAGGAACTGCTATGTTTAGAATTTTGGAGACTGTACTAGGTAACGTTCGGATATATCCCGATCCAATGATATGTCCCAAAAAGGTTATCTCATTACACGCGATCTGCACCTTTGTAGGTTTAGCAGTTAGATGATAATTCCTTAGAGTGTCGAAAACATATCTAAGTCCCGAAACATGTTCCTCAAACGACGAACTAAACAAGCATATGTCGTCAATATATGTAATAACGTCTGGTCTACCTGATAAAATTTGTCGCATCAGGCGAATGAAGGTATCTGGCGCATTAACAAGCCCAAAAGGCATCACATTCCACTGGTATAGACCTTGTGGAGTGGAAAATGCGGTGTAGTACTTAGCCTTTTCGGTCAGTGGTATCTGCCAATAACCTTTAGTTAAGTCTATCTTACTAAATATAGTTGCTTTGGATAGACGTGGCAGTAAGTCGTCGATAAGTGGATGTGGTTCGCTGTCAACTATAGTCTTAGCATTTAATTTCCTATAATCAACACATAGTCTGATGTTATTGTCCTTCTTCCGGACAATCACTAATGGAGAAGAGAATGGCGAATTACTAGTCTCAATGATTCCCAGAGACAACATCTGTTCAAGTTCCTTAGTAGTTTTAGCAAGGAAATGTAAAGGAACCGAATAGGGATGTACACGAATAGGTGTATCATCATTGAGAGTAATGTCATGACTGATAGCCGATGTGCGACCCGGGACGTCGGTCAACACATCTGGATAAGATTGTAATAGATTAGCAATCTGTAGACGCTGTTGCGGTGTAACCGTTGAAGAGATGGTTACATCCCGCCAAGATTCAGTAGGTTGAACTACTGGTACCGGTAACGGTAACTGTACCTCAGGAAAAGAAGATTCTTCTTCCTGGATGACAGATAAGTTGGAATAATAACAAGTAGATACTGTGTTGTCATCTAGTTCATGAAAAATTGACTGTAAGTGTTCAGGACGTGTATGAAATTGCTTGAGCATGTTAATATGAAATATCTTTTTGTGTCCCTTGATATCTAAGACGTAATCAACGTCGGAAATTTTATCAATGACTTTGTAAGGACCATTCCAAGATATCAATAATTTATTGTTATTGTGAGGAAGTAACACATAAGCCTCATCGCCTGGGAATAATTGGCGTAATCGTCGAGACCTATTTTGTAGAGATCGAGCCTTAGCTTTTGCAGCCTCAGAAGAAGCTGTTGCCAACTGGCAAGACTCAATAATGTTCTTCCGAAGATTAATCACATACTCGTAAGATGACTGAGTGTCCTGAGTCATCTCCTCGTCAATTAATAAGTCTTTTATTAGTCCCATAGGACCTCTTGGGGGAGCACCAAAAACTAATTCAAAGGGAGAGAAGCCAGTTTGTTCATGCGGTACCTCCCGATAAGCAAATAGAACAGCTGGGAGTGCTCTGTCCCAGTCATGAGGGTGCTTAACAGTAACCTTATGTAGTAGTTGTTTAAGTGTACGGTTAAGTCTTTCAACCGCACCATTACTCATAGGATGATAAATACTACTTAAATTCCTATCAATGTTCCAAGTATTCATGACTTCCTTCATGGTGTCAGATATGAACTGTGACCCATGGTCTGATAAAAGTTTTCTAGGAAACCCTATTCTAGAAAAGATGAGATGTAGTGCATCAGCTACATCTGTGGTAGTGGTGGTCTTTAATGGGATAGCTTCTGGCCATCGTGTGCACAAATCAATGCACGTAAGGACGAATCTATGTCCTCTGGCCGATGGTAGCAATGGACCAATAATATCTATGGCCATCTTGTCAAACGGTCTTACTGAGATATCGCAAGCCTGAATAGGCGCCGTGTGAAAAGCTCCACGTGCTTTCACTTCTTGGCATGTAGTACAGGAACGTACGTACTGCGAAATATCTCTTGACACTCCTGGCCAAAAGAATGAAGACAGTACTCGAGATCGTGTTCGAGTATATCCCATATGTCCAGCACAATGTGAGTCATGTGCATGTTGAAGAATGTACCGTCTAAAAGTATACGGGACCATAACTTGTTGTTTCATTTGTGATTTGTCATGAAAACATCTAATCAATATGTCATTTTTAATAACAAACCAATGTTTGTTATTATTACCTGAGGATGGATTGTCAACTTTATCAACCAGCTTAAAAATTTTTTTTAAAGATTTATCCTCTTTTTGTTTGGTTGCAAATGTTTCCCTGTCAATAGGTGAATTGACTACAAACTCCTCTTGGTTGTCTGCATCCATCGTATTATCACTAAATTTCTCAATGAGTTGAGTCTGCGCTCTAGTCGTCACGGCGTTTCCAGTGCATAGGTTATGTTTCTCCCATTCTATGATCTCATCTGGAGTACAATCTTTACTACCGTGTATACGACCAACCATTAGATCAGCTATAGGCTTTTTTAGCATACATACTTTTACATTCCCTGTGAAAAAGGGTGTTCTAATATGAACAATAGCTGTGGGGTAAAACTCAATAGTTCCACCAAATGTCATGCAGCGTACATATTCTCCTGTCGCACAGCTAGGATGTACCAGCGACTGACGTATACCAATCGTCGTGGATCCTGAATCCCTCAGCACTGAGACGACGGATCCATTAACTAATCCCCTGTTAAAAATTAGTAAGCCTGTTCCATCGTTGACTGCAAGACCTACCTGTGGTATAATATGTCCGCAGTTAAGCACTGTTTCTTTCGCCTTCTGAAAAATAAGATTGCATTGTTGGCAACTATTTGCCACATTATAATTAATAGCAAAACATGCAGCAGAAGACTGTGTTGTATTATTGTCAAGTGGGACCTGAGCTATAGGGGTAGTATTATTTGTAACTGCCGCCCCTGTATTATGGTTGTAATGAGATGATCCCCGAGAATGAGATCGATTCCGAGTATAATTGTTAGAATTATCTCGTCGCCCTCTATAGTAACTATTATCTCGATGTCTCGAGCCATGATTATTACCATTCCAGTTATTGTTATTATTGGGAGTATGTGATCGATTATAATTAGTGTTATGTAGACCATTGTGGTAGTTTGTTTGAGGTGAATAATTTCTATCTCGTGATCTACCTCTGTTGAACTCATTTTTATTGTTGAAATCATTATTATGTCCCTTCTGAAAGTTAACATTGTGATTTCTTTGGAACCTACTTCTGTCTACACTGTGATGTCTTTGTTTGTTATTATGATTGTAGGCCATATTAGACGCCACAGGTAGAGGTTCTCTTAATGAGGAGTTAGAAATGGTTGCATTCGGATGTGCCGAACAGTAGTTTAAAGAAATTTTTTCTAACTCGTCGATAGTACCTGGTTTACGCTCCTGCAAATATGCAAAAAATGGCTGGCTAACCGAAGATAATACCTTATCCCGTAGTAGTAAATCAACTAATTTGTCGTATGATTTGTTGACTTCTGCCAGTTCAACCCATCTATTAAATGTATTGCGTATGTTCGCAATGAATCCTGCAAAATCTTTTGGAGATTCAGGTAAAATTCCCTTAAATTTCAACCTACAGTGTTCCTCGTCCAGGTGAAACCTTCGTAAAAGCAAGGACTTAATAGCACCGTAGTTATTTGCTATTGATGGGTCAGCATTTTGAGAAGCCGTCAATGGTTCTCCAACCAAGAATTCATTTAACTTGAGTACCCATGACTCTTCAGGCAAATGATTTGTTTTGCAAGTCTGTTCAAAACGTGACAGGAACGATGAAAGGTCGTCCACGTTTAAGTTGAAAGTGGGTAATTTAAAGTTGTAGAAATGTTTAGTTTGGCTGGATGACGATCCATTTTGTGCGTTATTATTCTGGTTTGCATCAGCACTTTGTGCTTGTAATCTTGCTGTCTCCAATTTAATACGCGCCAATTCCATTTCTTGTTGTAAAATAATTTCCTCTCGTTTCAATTTATTATCTTCTTCCTGTCTGGCGATTGCTCTTTGCTCTTCTCTTTCACGTTGAGCAATCTCTCTCAATCTATTTTCCTTGGCAATTTGCTTCATCTCACGTTCTGCTTCCTTTCTTTCACGTTCCTCCTCCTCTTTCTTTAATGCAGCCTTTTGTTCCTCTTCCTCTTTCTTTAATGCAGCCTTTTGTTCCTCCATTTCTGCTTTATGTTTTTCCAGTTCTGCCTCAGCAAACTGACGAAGTTCTTGAGATTTATAACCATATTCTTTACCAATTTTAACGAAATGGTCTATAGTAAGCATTTTGACTTTTATCTGGTAAGTAATTATTGATAATTACTGATTAAAATAGTCAATAGTAGCTTCAGAGTAATTATTATACTTACTCAACTTAGGAATATTCAATATAAATAATCACAAAAGTACTGAACTCGTATGTCTAAGTTCAACTAATAGACAATATTTTGTAACAATATTGTATCTAAATAATAACTATATCATAAATAGTTATGATATCTGTTAACTATAATGTAATTACATCACACAATTAATCTCAATATCCAATGATGTTGGGTATGATTCCTAGTAATTATATTGTTCAATGTACTAAGTCACTCTCTTAGTACTAGAAAAGTATATTAAATAATATACAATGGGTCTATTACCTCAAAGGTAGACTATAAGATTATTTTATTTGGTCAATATATATATTATATTATTATGCCCTAGGCATCTCTTATAAATTGTAGTGCTAATTTCTTGGACTATCACTGCATAATTATGCAATGTCCCATATTAACCTTAAATGTCAGAAAAAATTAATTAAATTAAATTACAAGTGTATTATTGAATATAATGTTATAGTATTAATGTAGTATTTAATATATATCATGAGTACAAACAAAACAATGATGCAACTAAAGGGTACAAACAATGTCAAGACGCAAACAAGACATTTTCACAATTAAAAATGAATTTATGAACTAAATAAAACAAGCGGAAGTGTCACACGGAAAACGAAAGGTCAAAGATTGACCCGAGGTCAACTGAATATGCAAAGTACACAAAAAAAAGACTGCAAAAAATGATGACATCACAGGACTCATAACGGACGAACATTTAACAATCATAAAATAAATTGATAGTAAGAGTAGACTGGACGAAATAGTTAACGAACATGATACAAAACTGAATAAAAATGTGAACTTAGTACAAATAAAATACACCAGTTATCTACGGAAAGGTACAGCTAACACAAATCGTCAAACGACAGCAGATTTGGACAGGCAGTCCAATGTCAAACCTCAATGGGGCTTCCAAAAGTGCAATCGTTTAACTGCCCTAAGACCGACTGAAATCTAGGTGGTCAGCTGTTCGCGACATTCCCCAGAGATTTCAGTTCCCTCCAACCGGCCCGCTAATTAACAACACATTAAGACAACAAAAAGTACATTAAACATAGGTAAAAACATGCCGATGTAGGCAGAGGGCATGGACTCAGTTAGCACTGTTACGTTAACGACAATAGTTATTGAGCTAAACTTATCTTTATTTGCTGCTTCACTTGATGCTCGTTGTCGTCGACGGCTAGGCCTGTGCCTTTGACTGTCTGCTCCTGTAGTCCATATCGTGTGTTTGCTTCAATGGCTCATGTTTCCCCTGGTTAGACTTAGAAACGGCTTTGGTTTCTCCGACAGTTCACCTACACGACTTTCGGTGACGTCACGTTGTTAGGCATTATAATGAGTACTGCGTCATCTTCGACTGGATCATGTGATCGAAAATTGATCGTAAATATTTGTGGTTAACATGTGCGTAAGGAACAGAAGTTTGTTTCTTTTTTCTGTCGTTCCCCGCATTCGGCCGCCACTTTTGTTGAAGGACTTTCGTGTGTGGTTACTGGTTGTGTTGCTTGAATTCTGATCGTGCTAATATTCGTACGCGAATGGGGTGAACCTCACCTTTGGTTTGTCGTAATGCCTGAACTTGGCATCAATATGTAAACAACTGTTCATCTTATTAACTCAGCAACTTGATAAAAAAATACATAATTCCTAAGGTTGAATGGTGTAACGTGATTCAACGAATAATGCCTCCGGTTCGAGTCCTTCACAATTTAATATGGATTACACACATACATAAACAGTTCAATTCACACATGAGGTACATGCATCAATCAATCAATAGCGTAGACTGCTGTTTTACGTGTCAATGTCCGTTTAAGGATACAATGCAGTAATTGTCGTCAGAACATCACAGCTATATGCACGCGCAGATAGAATGGCTACCTGCCGACAGTGAGACTGTGAGTCTAATTACTTCGTATAAAGTAGACGATTATCTTTCTCCTTCCAAGGATTTAGTTAATCACTAACCTCCATGAGTTTCCTCTCATGTAGAGTTCTAGGACTGACCCTGGTCCATCATAAATGCACATATAAATGGCTATATCATGCCATTGAATTGGAAGGTTAACAAAACGCAGCTATTCAGCTTGGCGGTCAAGTAACAAAGGGTAGCGTCTCCTAGTTACCGACTGTGACCCAAACAACGCTAGACACGTCATAATCGATCGTGTATGGAGCGTTCAATAATTGAAACATCTATCGCAATATATTAAATGTCTTAACCTTTACATTTGCACGTCCGCTAACCTTTAGCAGACGGCGTTAATATCATATACCGTAACACCCGGCAATACATATTTAATTGTTATTCATTCATTAACTACCCCGTAACGTCACAACATATGTTATCCTACCCGGCAATACATATTTAATTGTTATTCATTCATTAACTACCCCGTAGCTCCGCAAGGAACAAAGATTTTCAACAAATTCATGGCACTTCTTCCTGTCCTGTGTCATCAGCTCAAGGTATTTTCATCTGTTCATTATCTTTTCCATTTATATCTGCAGTTCTCTTTTTCGTGTGTTTTTCAATCTCCCGGTATATTTCTTACCCTAGATATTTCAAAACAAGGATTGTATTGTCATTCTATAGCAAGTTTTCTTGGTGTCTGCTCTATCTATCGCCAGGTTCTTCTCTTTTCATTATCCTGTGTCACTTGTCTGGGTCGACATCATTCTCACATTTTGGGATGTAGTATTGCTGAACGGATGCAGAGGCAATTAAAAAAGGAAACATAATATCTCAGTTTATATTTTTGGAGTAAATTACCTGTTAATTCATGTATTCATATCTCGTCTCTGAGGATAACTTTATGGTCGTACCATGAACAAAGGTTTACTTATTTTCAATATCGTAAGTGACACTATTGCTTGTCTTTCTTCGTTGACCTGTGCCCGCTACTTATTTTCCTTCGTAAACCTGTTCCCCCTTGTTTGTTATACTTCATAGACCTGTCCCTATTGCTTGCTTTCCTTCGTAGACCTTTCTTCACTATTTGTTTTCCTTCATAAGAGTGTCCCCACTACTTGTTTTCATTCGTAAGACTGTCCCTCTTACTTGCTTTCATTCGTAGACCTTTCCCCACTACTTGTTTTTCTTCATAAGACTGTCCCTTACTACTTGTTTTCAAGCGTAAGACTGTCCCCACTACTTGGTTTTCCTTTGTTAGTTTTCCTCCTTTGTTTGTCCTAGTTATTTGTTTTACTTTGTTAATTTGTCCCCATTACTGATTTTACTTCATAAGACTGTCCTCGTTCATAAGACTCTGAAGACTTTTCGTATTATTTGATTTCCTTCGTTAGAATGTCCCCATTGTTTGTTTTTCTTAGTAAAACTTTTCAATTACTTGTTTTCCTTCATAAAACAGCGCCCATTTCGTGTAGTCCATCGTAATATTGTTCTCCTTGCTTGCTTTCCAGCGTAACGCTTTCTTTAGCAAGACTGTCCTATTTACTTGTTTTCCATCGTAAAACTGTCCCCATTACTTTTTTCCTCGTCTAAATACTGTCCACATTACTTGTTTTCCTTCCTTGGACTGTTGTGGCCGTGTACATAGTTGTTCCTTTGGAAACAGACTATATTCTTACAAGACAGAGGAAGCACAGACCACCCCATAATTTTATATTTTATGAGAAACAGAAAATAATAAATAGTGTCACATATTTAGGGTAGAGTCGCTTCTACACGCCATTTCTAATAATTGGGTGATTTCCCCTGACCAATCGGATAGCTCAGATTTACCCCGGGGAAAGTGGAACAGCGACGCCATTTGGCAGTAGAATGAAAGAGCGCAACTCAAGAGGTCGTATCTGGTCCAGCTCTACATATTTCTTAGTTTGAGGAAATCAAACTTCAACATTTATTATAAAATGTGTATTTCGGGACATTGAGTGGTTTTATTTTTCTTAATGGCGTAAGTAGTGTCAATCATTCAATATGTATTTTGAATAGAGCTCCCAACCCTAGTCGCAGCAGAACTAGGTTCGAGGATTTGAGTCAATTTGCAAAAAAATAGTCTTACACCTCAAACCACGTAGAGTAGAAAATATTCTTGTGTTGGAAAGCATTTAACTCAAGGAATGCTTATGATGATAAAGAAATCAAGGACAAATCTGAAGAGATGGGTAAATGTCGTCGAACCTAAAATAAGACAGTAACTTAAAGGAAGGAACACGGTGGAATGAGAAGGTTCGCCATATTTGACAATTGAGTAGGCCTATGAGACAAAGATGCAAAAAGGGATTTTTGCATCGATGAAAGCATCTGATGAGGTGATAGAACTTTATTATGCTTATTATTGTAAAAATGTTCTGAATTCCAGACCTTGTTGAAATTTTAAGTTTCATGCTGAAAGATATTAAAAGTTTTGCATGAAATCGAACGCTGTTGAAAAGGTGAATTACTACAGTTTTGAGATTTAGATAAGAAATCTATCCATTTCAATTAAATTCGTGTCAGAGTCAGAATTTCAGTGGCTAGGCTCGGCGGCTTCGCGATGGTGTCTCAGTGTGTGCGACGGAATGAACGGAATAATTTGTCTTCTCTTTGTTACTTTCACAATTGCCTCCACGGCTGGCGGAGTTGTGGATTAAAGTTGCTACCATAAGTGAAATGGGTTCATTTTCGATACAAGACAACAGGAGGCTGAGACGCTTGGGAGTCATGACCCAAGTGGGCCCGCCCCCCCTTAGAGTGTAAAGGAGTATACTGGGCCGAAACACTTGTCCGATGGGGGGACTTCTTCTGATGATCAGATTGCCTCCTGTTGTATCGCTCTGTAAAGAGTTTCCTATCATAGTTACATGGTCAAACCAGTGACGATCGGGAAAAGACCGATTGACTTCTGGAAAGACAGATGACACTGGGAAAGACTAGAAACCGGCTGACCGGGTTAGCACCCCGTAAGCTGTATTCAATTGCTACAGGACCCAAAAATGATAGATGCCCCCAGGATTCACCGAAAGGGGGGGAGAATGATGAATCCACAGGCGCCTCATTGGAATCGACCAGACCCGTTACACGGACTTCGAGCTCTGAACAACGGCTGGAATTTCCATGTGCCTGTGGTAGGGAGTTCTCTACTCAGAGAGGAATGAAAATCCACCGAACGAAAAAGGGGTGTGGGAGGTCATCTGGGGGAGATCAACAGCGCTCTGTCTCGACGGATAAGACGTTAGAAGAACGCAGCCAGGAGTCAATCCACAGTGCTGAGTACATTCAAGTTGATCTGCCTGATGATGATCTCACACACTTCTTGGACGGGAAGAGAGATGCAATCAAGTTTCCACCTGCCAGTGCAAAAGGGCTTTGGGAACAGCTGGACGAAGCCTTGGCAAAAGAGTTGGATAACAACCTGAAGCAGATAAGTTTGGAGAAGAAGCTGGAAATCTTCGGCGACATAATATATCTGCACTGTCGCAAAGTGTTCGGAGTGAGGGAGGCAAGGGAAAGTAACCCACCACGAAAAAGTAGAAGACAAATTAAAATAGAAGAAATCAGGAAACAGAAGAAGCATGCCCGAAAACTTTTCAAGAACGCAGTTGCCACAGAGAAGGAAGGGTTACGACAGGTTTGGGAGCACCTGAAAGGCCAACATAATGCCCTTTGTAGAGCAGAAAGGTTGTGCAGGAAGAGAAGGAAGACTCGAAGGGATAGGGAAAGATTCTTCAGGGAGCCCTTCAAGTTTGCCAAAGAACTGTTTGAGCAGCCACGGTCGGGTACGCTAAACATCAAGAAAGAAGACCTGGAAGAACACCTTAGAATGACATATTCAGATGGTCGCAGAGATGAGCCGCTCAGCAGCATGGCAGGCCTTAAATGGCCGAGTAAGCCAGGAGCTGAATTTAACACCAAGCCCCCAACGGTGCAAGAGGTAGAAAGCATTGTCCAGAAAGCTCGGTGCAAGTCAGCTCCAGGTCCTAATGGTGTTCCATATGTGGTGTATAAGAGATGCCCTGAAGTGCTCAAACGACTGCTCCGTTTACTAAAGAATGCGTGGAAAGCCCAGCTTGTAAGCAAGGAATGGAGAAAGGCGAATGGAGTCTACATCCCGAAGGAGCAAAATTCCACAGACATCAGTCAGTTCAGGCCAATCTCACTACTCAATGTGGAAGGGAAGATATTCTTCTCAGTGATGGCAAAAAGACTCACTACATACCTCCTGGCAAATGGGTACATTGACACTACCATTCAGAAAGGAGGTATCCCAGGTACACCAGGATGTCTAGAGCATGCCACAATGATCTGGGAAGCAATCCAAAAGGCAAAGTCTGACAGAACAGACCTCCATGTAATCTGGTTGGATCTGGCGAATGCTTATGGATCCGTTCCACACCAGATGTTGTGGCAGGCCCTGGAAATGTATCATGTTCCACAAGAGATTGCAGCAATGCTGAAGCTGTATTTCGCAGGGTTTGCTGTCAGATTTTCAACCAGAGAGTACACAACGAAGTGGATTGGCCTTGAAGTTGGAATTGCAATGGGGTGTACCATCTCTCCGATACTATTCGTGATGGCTATGCAGGTAATCCTCAATGCGGCTGAAGGAATGGCTATAGGTCCAAAGCTCGGGGGAATGTGTCACATGCCACCGCTCAAAGCATTCATGGATGACACAACAATTCTGACATCAGATGAACATCAGGCCCGGAGGATGTTAAAACGCCTGGATGAACTAGTCAGCTGGTGCAGAATGAGCTTCAAACCCAAGAAGTCGAGAAGCCTATCAGTCAGGAAAGGGAAGATAGCAGAAGACATATTCGTGGTTTCCAACCAAAGAATCCCTACTGTTATTGAGGAACCTGTTAAAAGTCTTGGCAGGGTGTACGACGCCTCATTAAAAGACTCGAAGGCAGTGCAACAGACAATAGAAATGGCAGACAGAGGGCTACAGATCATAGACCAAAGCAGACTCTTGGGAAAGTTCAAACTGTGGTGCCTCCAGTTCATGTTGATACCGAAGTTGCTGTGGCCACTGCTTATATATGAAATAAGCACAAGTACAGTCGAAGCTATAGAGCAGAAGGTCAACAAGTTCATGAGAAAGTGGCTAGGGGTACCACCAGGTCTGTCAGATGTAGCACTGTACTGCAAAAAGTCAAAACTTCTGCTTCCTTTCAAGTCAGTTGTTGAAGAGTACAAAGTTGGAAAGGCAAGGCTTGCAATGATGCTACGCGAGTCAGCTGATGACGTGGTTAAGTCCATTCAGCCCACACTGAAAACAGGAAGGAAGTGGAGAGTGGAAGAAGCTGTTGATGCTGCCCAAGAGTCACTCAAACTGAGGGAGGTAATCGGATACACACAGACGAATAGACGGGGATTTGGTCATGGAGACATCCGCTGGTGGTCCAAGGCATCAAGCAGGGAGCGCAGAGACATGGTTGTTCATGAGATACGAGAGGCTGAGAATGATAAGAGGTTGCAAAAAGCAGTGCAGCAGGTCCAACAAGGCCAATGGACTACATGGGAAGGAGCCCTGCAGAGGTCCTTGACATGGAATGATATATGGCATATGGCACCTCTTAGGCTCAGCTTCGTTGTTAGATCAATGTATGACCTGCTGCCGTCGGCCACCAACCTTGTGAAATGGGGAAAGTCGGATGATGAGCAGTGCCCCCTGTGCCAGGGGAGGCAGACACTCGAACACGTGCTCTCAGCGTGTAAGGTGTCATTAGGGCAAGGGCGATACACCTGGCGCCATAACAAAGTGCTAAATGAGCTTGCTGCGACAATAGATCTAGCAAGGATGAAGGCGAACAGCAAACCCAGGCCGAGCACCGCAAATACATACTTTCTGAGGGCAGGAAAGTCAGCACACCCCAAACCGAGTAAACCAGGTAGCAGTTTACCATCTCTTCTTGATTGTGCAAATGACTGGGAGATGGCGGTAGACCTACCTGGACGAGGGGCATATCCAGAGAGCATCAGAAAATCGCGGAGACGGCCGGATATAGTGCTTCATTCTTCTTCAACGCTTCAGGTCATACTGATTGAACTGACCGTGCCATTTGAATCCAGATTAGACGAGCAACATTCGTTCAAAGCGGCCAAATATAGTGATCTGGCCGCGGATCTGAGACACGAGGGGTTCACTACAAGGGTCATGGCTGTTGAAGTGGGCGCAAGAGGGCTTGTGGCTGCATCAATGTATGATCTATTGAAACTGTTGGGGCTGAAGGGACAGGCGAGAACAAGGGCACTGAAGAGGCTTAGTGAAACTGCCGAAAAGGCATCAGGCTGGCTGTGGAACAACCGCAATGGGCAATGGAAATCGTGACAATAAACGCTGCGGTACAGAAAACACCAGGAATTTTTCTAAGTCCACAAAACGCTGAGTTTTGTGGTGTACTAGTGAGCGGGCTGTGACTGAGGGGCAACAGGCGATGTATATTATAGGAGGTGTCAGAGTCAGAATTTCAGTGGCTAGGCTCGGCGGCTTCGCGATGGTGTCTCAGTGTGTGCGACGGAATGAACGGAATAATTTGTCTTCTCTTTGTTACTTTCACAATTGCCTCCACGGCTGGCGGAGTTGTGGATTAAAGTTGCTACCATAAGTGAAATGGGTTCATTTTCGATACAAGACAACAGGAGGCTGAGACGCTTGGGAGTCATGACCCAAGTGGGCCCGCCCCCCTTAGAGTGTAAAGGAGTATACTGGGCCGAAACACTTGTCCGATGGGGGGACTTCTTCTGATGATCAGATTGCCTCCTGTTGTATCGCTCTGTAAAGAGTTTCCTATCATCGCTACATCAACACCTAAGAGAAGAAAATCGAACCTGGTAACACAAATTTAAGAGAGAAATCTAAATCTCTGGTGATTAGGCCAGTTAAACATCTGCTCTCTGTAAAGTAAACTGAAAATACTGCATATACCGGCACTGCCACATGGTGGTAATATGGTGCCGTTCCAGTCCTAAGGAACACCTGCCCCGGCCACACTGTGTTCGGTACCTATTTTCCTTCGTATCAACTTTCTATGTAGTCTTACTACATTACTCCTAGTACATCTGTTACATTACTACTACAAGTCCGGCTTATCTACGTCTACATCTGTTATTGTTGCTGCACTTAATACTTAGTGGAGTAACTACTGTCTGGGAACCCGGGCACATCTCGGGAGCCCCCAGCACCGATTAGGCTGTGGGAAGAAGTGATCGAAAGAGACCTGAGCAGACGACGTCACAAATTATTTGATTCTTTGTATTAAGTTATGGAGCCGCGGTAGCATAGTGGTTAGTGCACTGGCTTCCTAGCGCAGTGGTCTATCGTTCGATCCCCAGATGAGGTAGGAATTTTTAAGGCCACAAACGGCTCCTGGGTCGACCCAGCCCCAAATGGGTACCAGAGCAACTCTGGGAAGGTTAAGGCGGCCGGCGTGATGCCGACCACATCACCCCTAGTGTGCCGACGGTCAAGATAATATGGGCCTAACACCATATTCCCAAATATGCCTCAATGGGCGTGTAACGGGTTCCTTTACCTTTACCTTTGTATTAAGTTACAAAGTAATTTTTATTACTTCTTTATTATACAGTATAGGGACATTTCTAACACTTCACTCCTCTACGTCAGTATTTGCTACGACACTACCTTTACTGATAATAGTTTATAATTATGTAGTATATTTATTTGTCGTATACTGATTATGGTTGTTGGGCCCATTTTATAAGGAGGACCCAACATAATTTGCCCCAGTGGACTCCTTATACTGTAACTTCTTCTTCTTCTTTGATCCTTAGCCGCCGACCGTCAAAGCAGTCAGTGGCCATCACGCCTAGTGGCGTCTTGTAGGGCAACAACAAATTGATTCCACTTTGCTCGGTCGGTGGCCATCCTTCGTACAGTGCCCCAACTCTGGTTCATTCCTTGCATCTCAGCCTCCACAGTCCTCCGCCAGGTTGTTTTTGGTCGGCCTCTCTTTCGTTTTCCTTCAGGGGTCCAAAGCATAGCTGTTCTTGTGATGGCATCGGGGTCTCTTCTGAGGACATGACCGACCCAGTTCCAGCGTCTGCCAGCTATGATGGTGTGCATACTGTATGTTATACTGTAACTACGCCACTGTTAATACTTGTATTGCCGCTCTTGTGGAGGCTACTTGAACTATTGCTTCTACCTCACCGTTTGAATTAACATGCGTCAGTAATGTCGCCTTTTATCAACACGACGGGCCCTTAGACTGAATGGTAGTCATCTTATCCAGTTTCCTGTGTTGATATACAAATTGAGGTAGCATTTGTTCAGGCTTGTTGGAAAGTGGGTCTGAGGATCACTGTCGGTGAGACATCTACACCCATGCTTTTGAATGTCTTTTAATGCCCCCCATAGCGGTCACTCGGTGCGGTTAACTTTAATAGAGTCCAATAACACTGGCTAACAAAAAAAAATTTTTTTTTTCTTTCTCTAACATTTCTATGTTTTTCTGGTCAATTTTAATGCGCTGTTTTTAAATCTGCAAACCATTTTTCTCTATCAGGTCGGGATCTCTAGAAATACGCAATTGAAGTTTTTTACAACGCATACAGTATTACAACATCATTTGTACAAGAAGTATAACAGTTATGTAGGCTTGAATTTCTTTGCAGTCGACTTTCGTCGGTGAATGGCATGTGGTACATCACGATGAAGCATCCAACAATAATCGGCAAGCATGGTCACACTCCACCGTCCTTGATAACGTGACTCCATTACGGCGATATCTTGATAGAATCGTTCTCGATGTTCATCGCTGACTTCGCCAGGTTGTCAGGGAAAAAGTCAAGATGATAATCGAGCAAATGGATTTTGAGGGACATGTTACAGCCCTTATAATTCTGTATGCATCTGTGCACTGCTTAACAATATGCACATAGTCGACAGATTTGTGATTTCCCAGAAAGTTATCGTCGATCGATTTGAATGCCATCCATGCGCGAAGTTCACTACCATGTAACAAGTTCTCGAATTGTTTGTCTGCAATAACTTTCCTAATCTGAGGTCCTACAAAGATACCTTCCTTTATCTTTGCATCGCTAATTTGCAGAAACTTTTCTCGAAGATAAGTGAAAGCTTTGCTCGTTTTATCTAACGCTATTACGAAATTCTTCATGAGCCCCAACTTTATATGTAACGGTGGTAAAATGATGCTGTCTTTGTTAACTAATGGCTCGGGTATTACATTTTTATTCCCGAGCTGCATACGATCCCTGATAGGCCACACCTTTCTTGCATAATGTTCCTGTCTGTTGCGGCTGTCCCATTCACATAGGAAGCAACAAAATTTAGTATACCCAGTCTGCATGCCCGTGAGAATTGCAATGACCTTTAGGTCTCCACAAATCCGCCATTGGTAGTCATTGTACTTTATTTTTGCCAAAACTATAGCGATATTGTCATAAGTTTCTTTCATATGAACAGAGTAGGCGACTGGAATTGATGAAAATAAATTTCCATTATGCAATAACACGGCTTTTAGACTAGTCTTGGAAGAGTCGATGAAAAGTCGCCATTCGTTGACTATGTGCTCATGACCGAGGTGCACCCTTAGACCTTTTACATCTTTGCAATAGCAAATGTCATCATCCATCTCAAAGTATTGAACAAGTTCTCTGTGTCTATGACGAAATTTAGATATCGGAGTATTGGGTGCTAAAAGATTCCATTCTTTGAGTTGCGAACCGAGTAATTCCGCTTGTCCTTTGGTGAGAGCAAGATCACGTATTAGATCTGAAAGTTCTGAATGGTTAATTAAGTGAACACCATCATTCACCGGTATATAATCCGAGTCAGAATTAGTTTCTAAAGCAGGTAAACTATCACTTTCTGATGGTTCATTCACGTCCAACGGATATGGTTCTGGTGGAACTGGGATCGGGCACGTGATTGGATCATGAGGTACTGGTTTCGAAACCGATTCAATATTTGGATAAACCACAGACTTTCTAGTTTTAAAAGTGAAACCATAGATATTTGTCAAGCAGAAGTAACAATCAGTAGCGTGATTTGTCGGTTCACGCCATATTACTGGCACTCCAAAAGGCATCGACTTATGCTTCGGCGATTTTCGTAACCAACCTGCCAATGTATTTACCCAAGTCGAACAAACTGCATTTGGCTTCCAAGATTTATTTGCATCATCAACTTTCGAATTGAAATAAAGTTCATATGCTTTCTTTAGCAATGGTGTAAAGTTTTTCTGGTGAACACGATCGGTAAAATATCCGCACACGTAACAGAACAGATCAGCCGAATTTCTACAACTTCTAGAAGCCATATTTCACTCAGAATTATTTCAAAATACAGTAACTATTTGAAATATAACGTAACATATGTCATGCATCTTTTAGCAGTATAAAAAGTATAATTATTTTGCATTTTATTAATTTTTAAAAAGTTATATAGTAAAAATGAAACGGAGCAAATAACGGTTTCCCAAAAATATATTTATTCACAAATATCTTCAGAACCCGACGTGATAGAGATAAACGGATTTCAAATTTGAAATCAGCGCAAGAAACTGACCTAAGAACACTTATTCTTATATAAGAAAGAAAAATGTTGTTTGTCAGTGTAACCTGTTACAGAATTTTCAAGTTGTCAAACTAGCAAGGTGGTGTGTGTATACGAATCGAGAATGGATTATCTCCTTTTTTCGCGGCGTGGCACCGTTCAACCTAGAGACACGGGTCTGTCGGTTACATTATATCGCATTTCTAAATATAATAGACCACGTGGTCTAGTATATTTAGAAGTGCGTTATCCCATCCTAGAGGGCACTATCCCACCCCAATTAACATAATTACCGATGTATATGTTACGTCGGTCGGTCTCACTCAAAATAGTAACTCGCGCCAGAATAAAAAGTGCGCAACGCACGGTGTGCAACTTGCGCGGCGTGGGTGTTTTATAAAACAAATACTTTGGTTTTATTTTTTTTTATTTTCTCACGAAATTAGTAGCGCTCGACAAAGAAAAAGTGCGTAAAAATTGGTGTGCATGAGCGCTCACCCGATGTACAAATCATGAAAACTTGAAAATATTTGTTAAAACCACTTATTATCAGGGAACACTCTTTGAAAACAATCCACGCATTTTCACACGAAATGTTGTCATCAAAGAACTTTTAAATTGAATCTAAAATAACATAATTCTCGCGTGTGTACGTTGGTCACAGCTGAGGAATGCAACCGTGTTGAAAAATGGTAATGTTTTCATTATATATACTGTTCAAAAAAAGAAACGCAACTTTTTTGGCGTTACTTTTATAAAAGATATTCGCTGATTGGACATCAGTCAACCTATCGACTGTGTCCACCTGGTCATTAACTTCTCGTGGTTACCTGAATTGTACTCACCTCATGATTCGTGAGGTCATGAAAGAGGTCAAGGTCAAAACAACATTTTTGACAATAACTCGTGACAGGTTCATGAGAATCCCGTGTAACTTACTGAACACAAAACTCTCTGACCATATTATTGAATGCCTATAAAAGATTGACGCTCCTCGAATAAATTCAGTTGAAAATTCAATGCGCAAGTATGGCTCATCTCACTACAGAACAACGACTCATCATCATTGGACGTTTACAGACTGGACAGTCACAAAGTGTTGTGGTCAGACAATTTAATGTGGTTAGAAGCACCATTAGTCGCCTTTGGAGGCGATTTCAAGAAACTGGCTCAGTGGCAGACCGGCCGCGCAGTGGAAGACCCAGAGTCACAACTCCTGCCGAAGACCGCTTCATACGGCTGCGTCACCTCAGGAATCGACTTGCATCTGCGTCCTCCACAGTCCAGTCAATGTCAGCAGCTCGTCGAATTTCAGATCAAACGGTCAGGAACCGGCTGCACGACTCTGGTCTTTGGGCTAGAAGACCCTACAGAGGTCCTGTTCTTACGGACCGGCATCGCCAGAACCGACTGCAGTGGGCGAACCAGCATCGTCAATGAACCGTTGGGAATGACTGGAGACGGGTTTGGTTTAGTGATGAATCATTTTTTGTGCTCCAGCGACACGATAGACGGAGAAGAGTTTACCGCAGAGTCCATGAGCGCTACGCCCAGAACAGCGTTGATGAGGCTCCTCCACATGGTGGTGGAGGTGTACTGATGTAGGGGGGCGATCAACTTCATGGGAAGAAGTGACCTGGTGCAAATTGAAGGACGCCTGAATGCCCAACGATACGTCGCTGAAATTCTTCGTCCTCACGTCCTTCCACTTCTGGCTGCACGAGGGTCGATTTTTCAGCAGGATAACGCTCGACCTCATGTGGCACAACTCACCACCCAGTTCCTCGCTGACAACAACGTCCAGACCATTCCGTGGCCAGCCATGTCATCAGACATGAAACCCATAGAACACTTATGGGATGAACTCGACAGACGACTCCGCCAGCGAGACGTGGCTCCAGCCAATCTCCGACAGTTGTCTCTTGCACTGCGGGAAGAGTGGGCAGCCATCCCACAACAACAGATCCAACGGCTAATCGGATCCATGTCAAGGAGATGTCGTTCTCTGATAGAGGCCAGAGGAGGCCATACACCTTACTGACACGGCGGCCTCAGTCGCAAAGAAGAAAAGTCCAAACCAAATTTAATGAACATCATCTCATTGTTAAAGTCTGAAAGTTTCTTCATGTCAAGATTGAAACATTAATTCCGTAAAATAAAATTTTGGTACAAGTTTGAAATTTAGTGTCCATTACCACTGCAATAATGTTGCGTTTCTTTTTTTTTTGAACAGTATATATACTCTCCCAAAAATAGTTACAATCAACAACGAAAAGCGTTCAAATGACGGTGTTCGTGAACAGTTTGATTACACTGTATAATTGAAAGAAACCAAAAACACTCTAAGAATGTACTTCTGTGACGGGTTATTGCTAGTAATATAATAAATATAATAGACCACGTGGTCTAGTGGGGTCGGAGTGGCTAAGAGTTAAAGCGTCCGCCTCGAATTCTAGAAGTACCAGGTTCGATTCCCAGTTGAGGGGAATATATTTTATGGAAAATTGTTTTCCGAACCAGTGGTTCTAATAATGTCATACTCCCCCTGGTCTCCTGGGTAGTGAGATCGGAAGCCTAGCCTTCTCGGATAAGGGCGAAAAAATAGGAGGACCTGTGTGCACGTTGCGCCCGTTAAAAATCCCACGGCAGTTGAAAGTCGTAAAGAGTAAGCCTATCAGACCCCGGCAAAATTTAAAAATTAGAAACCTGCCCACCACAAAAATATTTATAGAATGTGTGATTCCTATATACACACATTGGGATTCTCGCCGGTGCTACGGAGTTCGTGCACTGTGCTGAGATCCTCCTTGTGTGATCTAAGGGAGGAGATCGAAGCACTGATGGAGTAGTCCGTGTGCAATGAAGATAGTCATTAGAACCAAAACCAAAAACCAAACCACGTGGTCTAGTAATTATTATCACCATTATCCGTTTTGCTCCTAACGGAACATGGAGCCACCACAGCAGCTGGACCCTTTGCAGGAAGCCTACACCAAACCTTCACATGCTCCTCCAGTGCTTGTTTCTCTGCCAATTTGTTAAACATGATGAGGTTGCCAGACCAATAGTAATTATTATGTGCAACTGATATTTAATCGATAATTTTGATCCAGACCATTTCACAAGCCAAGAATGTCTGGTAACAGCCATTGGAAGAACTTATTACCACAGCGACCACGAAGTTGATTGAGAAGATGTGTCACAGTTCAAGGATCTTTCACATGTGTCTGTATGTTTGCATAGTGTCAGTCATAACATGGTAGTTGAAAGCTAGACAAATATATAAAAGTATGCCCCATATCTATCTATCTATCCATCTTTCCATCTATCCATCTATCTGTCTATCTGTCTGTCTGTCTGTCTGTCTGTCTGTCTGTCTGTCTGTCCGTCTGTCCGTCTGTCCGTCCGTCCGTCCGTCCGTCCATCCGCCCGCCCGCCCGTCTGTCCGTCGGTCTGTCTGTCCGTCCGTCCGTCTGCTCATACATGTATCTATCTATCTATCTATCTATCTATCTATCTATCTATCTATCTATCTATCTATCTATCTATCTATCTATCTATCTATCTATCTGTCTGTCTGTCTGTCTGTCTGTCTATCTATCTATCTATCTATCTATCTATTTATCTGTCTGTCTGTCCGTCCGTCCGTCTGCTCATCCATGTATCTATCTATCTATCTATCTATCTATCTATCTATCTATCTATCTATCTATCTAAGCGTTTATGTCTAATTGTCTGTACAGTCGATTTAGCTTACTTCCCAACGACCTAGAAAGCTAAACTTTAAGAATTTGATAAAAGAACCACAAAACTGGTGCGCAAAAAAAATAGCAAAAAGAATTACACTCCTAATTAAGGCCGACACCCCTGTCTATGTACAAAAATCGAACATGTTACGGAAACAGCAACTCCTAATATTACAAAAGTAATGGAGAGACATTTGATAATTTGCAAAATGGCGTCATACAAAAGGTAAACGGTGTATATGTCGTGTCCAGTTAATTGTGTGCCTTCTTGACGACTAGAAAGCTTTTAATTGCCATGGTATCCCATCATCCCCTGTTAGCGCACCAACGAGCAAAATTGTATGCAAACACTTCCTGTCTCGTGCCATCGACTAAGGTCTTCCTCACACTTTTCATGTCTGTCTCCTGTTTTCTTCTCTCTATGTATTCTGTGATCTTCCTCTACCTCTCATACACTGAGGATGCCATCATGAGGACTGTCTTGTATTGTTATCAGCAGGGTTGTTGTTTTTTTCAATATGTGTCCTAGTCATTGTCGCTATCTTCTTGTTATCTTCGCTTGTTCCAGTGGCAGTTGTCTGGTTTTTGTCTGGTTTTTGTCATCTGTTCTACATTTGTGTCATTGTTGTACCACTTCAGTCCTTCTATTCTACGCAAGTACTCATTTATTTAAGTCATTTTGGTTGTTTTTTTCCGTTATGTTTCACACCCATACAATACTGCTGACTTGTCAACTGAATTGAAGATCCTGATTTATTTTAGTGTTGGACGTGATTTCTCTTGATATCCATTCTTCTTCTTCTTCTTTAATCCTTAGCCGCCGACCGTCAAAGCAGTCAGTGGCCATCACGCCTGGTGGTGTCTTGTAGGGCAACAACAAATTGATTCCACTTTGCTCGGTCGGTGGCCATCATTCGTACAGTGCCCCAACTCTGGTTCATTCTTTGCATCTCAGCCTCCACAGTCCTCCGCCAGGTTGTTTTTGGTCGGCCTCTCTTTCGTTTTCTCTCAGAGGTCCATAGCATAGCTGTTCTTGTAATGGCATCGGGGTCTCTTCTGAGGACATGGCCAACCCAGCTCCAGCGTCTGCCAGCTATGATGGTGTGCATGTCCTCTTGCTTGCTCCGAGTAAGCAGATCTTGGTTATGATATCCATTTATTTCCCAATTCAACGAAAGCTCCTCTTGCTTTTTTTTAAAATTATTATTTAGGCATCATTGTCTGTCTCTGGAACTGTCCATACTGCTACCAGAATTTATAAATGACTCCAGAGGCGGTTTTAGGCATGGGCAACCTGGGCTTGTGTCTAGGGCCTCTTAGTTTTAGAATCCCTTGCAAACAGATATAAGCATGTCGATACAAGAGGAATTATTTTTTAAAAAGTGCTCCTCAAGTTCACCTTGGCTAGGGCCTTGCAGAATAAAACCGCCGCTGTTTGATTCTACATCTTGTAGTGATGCTTCTTCAAGTGCAGTCTTGTTAACATTTCCTACGTTTATTCTCGTTCTCTTTGACACCCCCTCCCCACCCCCACCCCCTTGTGCATTTTCACACACACCTACCTCTCATCAAATATTTTCATTTTGTCTTGCATCTGATTACGGTTACAGGACAGAAGAGACAGGTCGTTGGCAAAATGTAGAGCAAGGATGTTATAGATTGAATGTTATAGATCAATGTTATAGATTGAATGTTATTTATTGCATGAAATTTGCCTATCTTCGACAGGCTGATACATTTAGTATAGTGATAAAACTTTAGGGTTCAAAATGTCGGACATTTTTTCAAGCGTTATCAGTTCTTGAACTAATTTGATGTGCTTTGTGATGGCATTTGCTAAGATCAAGCCAGTGTAATTGTGGTGGATTTTGATGTTATGCAATGTTGTTCTTTATTACTATTGTACTGAATGAGGTCAGCTGTGAAGGTCCCTGATTATAACAAATTTTGGGTTGAGTTATCAGGGTACCTTTCTGCTACCACCTTATGACCTCAATCAGACCTATTCTTGACTAGTATTATGATAGCTACGTCTAATGTCTAGGGTTATGCAAGTGTGGTGTGATGGTACTTTGACACTAACACACACACATATAAACAACTAGTAAAGTCTATGATCAAATGAACTAACACATGGGTTAAATTTTGATGTGTAAATATTTTCTATACAATTTTATTGGTCCTGAACCTAGTATTCTTCTGGTCAGGACTTTCCAAATTAAAAGAACTCAAGGTATATACATAAAAGCAACTTTTCAACCCAAAGGGACAGTTTGTCCAAAGATATACTGTTAAAATATATTATTAGTGTTACTAAATTGTTAATATTACTAGATTCTTCTTCTTCTTCTTCCTCGTTCGCCTTCAGACTTCCACATTTATGACTCTAATAAAGGCAGCAGTCAACTCAAGGTTCCCGACATCTCCAAACAGTTTTTCGTTGACAGAAGTAGGTTGTTTTACTAGATTCTAACACTGGATGGCTGTTTGGGATTCTTTAATCATCCCCAGTTCTTTAATACACAACTGTCAATGTTTTATTCTTTGGGGAATATTTTTATTATGTTACACAGGGGTGCACTAGTCTTTGATGCTGATGAAAAGTCGGGTACCAGATATTATACTTATCTGGCACAACTTGAACTGTATGTATTCTTGCTGTAAAACGATCACTTTGATACTGGCCCAAAAGTAACAGGGTGGACTCTGTAGACCCCTGTCACTACTGGAAATGAAAAGACTTCTCAACTGCTTTTCACAGACATCTGGCACCGGGCTAGTGCCAGATAAAAACCCTGTAACAATGAAATAATGTCTCCTTGTTGATATCATACTTAAACTGTTATTTCTGCAAATTATAATACATGAGAAATAAAGATCTGGGTCATATCTAATTGACCAACCCAGCGCATCCATTACAAAGTGTACCAGTGTTGTTCACATGTCTCTCCTCTCAAGGCGGCCCTACATCTGCTATAATAATATTAATCTTTCTTTTCTTCCATACAATAGGATAGGTGAGCTGTGTCCCTCTGGCCACCTAAGAAAACATTTTTATTTCACAAAACATGTGCATTTTACAAAACTGGCAATGTGTTCTAGCATAACTCTACCTCTAGGCCCTGCATATATCAGCTAGGGACCTAATTACTTACAGTCGTAATGGCAGTATCTCTCACTCACATTTTTAAACAAAATATATATGAATAATTTCTGCCTTACCATAAATTCAATGAATAAACACAGGTACGTTGATCAGCAGACTTCAGATGTCCTGCTGGCTGGACTGTGATGCCCTTTTGGTTTACTTTATATATTTAATTCAATAAGGCAAGTCACACTTCCCAGAATTTCAAACGTCCTGTTCGAGGGACTGTATTATGCAAATGGCGTCGAGACTTTGAATTTTTTCAATATTATAAAAGGCGTTGGCCAATGAGCGAACGACTACTTTTGAATTTGAAAATAAAAGCAAAAACAGACTTGATTTTTGGACCTAACAAGTTTTCTCCTCACTCATTCTTAGATTTCTACTGCTAAAATATATTTTTAATGTTAAGCCATCCCCATAATTTCTCTCCCCTTGTCTACCCCTCCTCCAACAGAATACATGCTTGCTTGTCTCATTTCCAACAACACGTTCAAAATTTGTAATCGTTAGTGAATGCAAAATGAATGCAAAACCGCCAGTCTGTCCGTTAGTCTGCACGACCAAATACAGTCTTTTGTCAATAACTTTCTTATCTACTGGGGGATTTTGTATTTTTAAACATATTATTTATCAGGAGAAGATAAGCCATCAAACTAACTAGTTTTGTGTTCATATTCCTAGTAATAACGAATTCCATATATTTTCCATATCAGTTTCAATTTCTAACATTACATAAACATGCCAATTTTTCCCGCTTTTGCGTTTTCCAAAAGTGAAACTACTAGTCTGTTACGTCATAAAATGGACTCTTTTGCAGCGAAAGCGCTGTCTGTGTGTTTATATATTTTCTCAGTGTGCCTATAGTCCGAAAAAGTATTGGGTTTTGCGTGGTATTTTTAAATTCTACAAAGCTTGCGACAACGTTACCGAACACCTGCCACTGTATCGTCTCGCACTGTCGTCTTGGGTAGCTAGTCCAAGAATCTAACGCTTGACAATTTGTGGCATGTTTTCGCTCTCTCTCTCTCACTTTTATGCGTTCGTTTATGCCTCCCCTGTTTTATTCTTACTATCTTTCCTGGAACAACTAAGCTTGTTTTTAAAAATTTTACCGTTAACCCTTTACGGGCGAGTTATAAAGTCCAATACCACAAGCGCGGCAATAAGGTTTCACACTACGTTCTTATCTCAATGCGATGACTGGCGCGGGGAAAGAAGTCGCGTTACAACTTTACTATTTCTACTCATATTATTTTGACTTTTATACTTATAATTAATAATTTTATCGCTGTATCAATGTACTTTATCACACATCTCCCCCTTAAGAACATGCCTGATGCAAGTTCCAAAAACAGTGATACACGTAGATAAACTGAACTCCTTACGCCTGATGAATACTCTGATTTGGATCACAGGGATGCCTACTGAGGAAATCTGCACCCACATTCTGTGACCCGGGAATATATTCAATCGTAAATGAATATGGCTTTAGGAGCAACGACCACCTCAATAAGCGCGCATTCTCATGCTTTGCCTGTGATAAGAATACGAGGGGCTGCTGATCCGTTTGGACCACAAAGGTTCTACCATAGAGGTAGATTTGGAACTTTCGTATAGCCCAGATTAAAGCTAGACATTCTTTTTCGCTTGTTGAATAGTTTTGCTCCGCTGTGTTCAACTTGCGGCTAGCATAAGCGACTGGGTTCAGCTCCCCGTCTGGTGACGATGACCTTTGCAACAAAGTAGCCCCCAGGCCTACATTGCTTGCGTCACTTCTCACCACAAATTCCTGACTCAAATCAGGTAATTTCAAGATTGGCTTGCTTATAAGTTTTTCCTTTAACTCTTGGTATGCTAATTCACACTGGGCTGACCAAACAATTCTATCAGGATTTCCCTTGCGAGTTAAATCCGTCAGAGGAGCACATATAGAGTTAAATTTTTTTTATATATTTCTGATAGAATCCACACAACGACACGAAAGATCTCACATCTTTCTTGGTTTGTGGCCGCGGTGCTCTCTGTAATTTCTCGAGGTTCTTGGGGTCAGGGGTCATGTTACCCTGATATACAGTATGTCCCAAGAACTCCAACTCTTTACAACCAATACAACATTTTGTTGGTCTAGCCGTCAAATTAGCCTCTCTCAGTCTATCAAACAGCATAGTCAAAGAGTTAATGTGTTCCTCAAATGTTTACGTAGCAATGAGGATATCATCCATAAAATTTGTGATGCATGGGTTATTCAGGGGATCCAACAATTTTGGCATCATCCTAGAAAACACACTCGGAGCATTTTTCAACCCAAACGGCAACATGTTGAATTCATAATGTCGTTCCGAAGTGCTAAACGCTAAATAAGGTCAGACCTCAGGCTTTACTGGAATCTGATAATAACCTTTGCTCAGATCCACCTTCGAAAAATATTTGCCTTGTTTAGCCTGGCAAATAATTGATTTGTGTCAGGTAATGGATCCACCTGATTCTCTGTGACAGCATTCAGTTTCCTGTAATCTATGCACAGTCTATGTTCTCCAGAGGGTTTCCTCAGCAAAACCACACCAGAGCTATACGGAGATTCGCTATGAGAAATAATCCCTTCTTTCAATAGGTACTCAATCTCCTCTTTCAAAGCTTTCTCCTTGGCAAACGGGATCGTGTAGGCTCTCATACAGATCGGTGTAGGGTCTACTAGTTTCATATCATATTCCAACAAATTCGTGTGCCCCGGTTTGTTCGTTAACACGTCCATATGATCAGTCAGAACCTTTTGAACCTGTTCCCTCTGTTTTTTTCGTCAAGTGTTTACTGACTTTTACATGTGCAGGGGTCTCATGTTTTCAGGGGGTACTCATGAGAGGTAAGTGGTTCATTCTTCATCCCCGTTGCTATCGACAAGGACATTAAGTGTGTTCCTTCCTGGATTTCCCTGTCCAGATACTTCTTTAGAAGGTTCACATGATATATTTTCTCTTTCCCCTTCTTGTCGATTTTATAATTTGTTCTAGACACCTTCTCTAGAACAGTATATGGACCTTGCCATCCAATTAGTAATTTGTTATGGCTGCCGGGTAGTAGAAGAAGCACCTTCTCTCCCACAAATAGTTCTCTATCCTTAGCTTTCTTATTAAAATAGGCAGCATGTTTTTTCCTGGCTTGTCTGAGATTATCATTTGCAAGTTTCCAGCCAGTTTTAAGACGAGTGGTCAGCTCTTTCACATATTGATATGATGAGGTAACAGTCTCTTCTGCCTTCTCATCTGTCCATGTCCTCAACAAGGCTTCCAATGGACCTTTGATTGGCCTCCCAAATAACAGGGTTGCGGGTGCCATCCCGGTTGAATTATGTGGAACTTCCCGATACGCAAACAACGGAGCGGGCAAATATTGGGCCCACGTATCAGGTTTCTCATGTGCCAGCTTTCTCAGGATAGAAATGAGAGTCCCGTTCAACCTCTCCACCTGGCCGTTCCCTTGAGGGTGATACGGACTACAATGAAAGTGCCTGGCTTTGAAGATCATGAAAACTTCTTCCGTTAGTTCCCCCTTGAACTGTGAGCCTTTATCAGTCAAGATTTGATGCGGGAATCCTAACCTAGTGAATATTGTAAGTAATGCCTCTGCGACATGCTTGGAATCGATTGACGACAGGGCTACCGCCTCTTCCCACATAGAACAGGTGTCCACCAGAGTAAGGATGTAACTGTTCCTCCTCTTGGTCCGAGTGAGAGGTCCCACAATATCCACTGCAACTCTCTCAAAAGGTGTTCCCACAATGGGCATTTCCCCTAGAGTTGCTGGAGCAGTCCAGTGCTTTGGAGCTACCCTTTGACATTCTGGGCAGGATTTTACATATCTCTTTATATCCTCCGTTAAACCTGGGCAGAAATAATGACAAGCTATACGCTGTCCTGTTGCGCTGATCCCCATATGACCACTGAAGAGAATCGCATGTCCTAATTCCAACACTCTCTCCCTATATGAAGTTGGAAGTACCAGCTGTCCGTGGCCATTTGTTCCAGTCCCAGTCTTCCTATACAACAACGTGTTCTTCATATAATAGTCCCCTTTGCTTGGAGGTGTGTGGCATTTAGGTAATTTTTTAAAGCAAGGCTTAGTGTCCTGTCCTCAGCCTGTGCCTTCCTCATCTCCTCTGGATGAGTATTTATTGGTTCATCTTCTTCCTTTCTGGATTGTGATTGGGTCTGGTCTGCTGCCCGGACCACAGGTCTCTTGGGATTCCCCAAGAAGACATAACGACACCCCAATATCAGAGGGTAGATGGGTGCGTCGATCACTGCTGCTCTGATTACTCCTTCCACATAGCGAGTTTGACTGTTAAAGTCTGTGTAGTTGTTAACTCATACTGGCTACTAGTTGTTGAATCACGCTTTATTTGTTAAATGACGTGAATGTCCACCAGTTGATAAATGTAGATGTTGGGACTGGTGTAGTAAAGTGTAACGATTGTCAACTCATTAAACCCAGCACAGTTTTGGTCATACAGGTCATCTTGTCCCGGAACGTGATGAGGCTCCGACAAGAATGTGAGTGTAGACAATGAGTGTGTATAGGAATGTCAGTACGCGAATGGTAGAATGATTCGATAGAGTTGACAGGTTGGTAGTACATCACTCATACTCACACTGTTCGAATTCAAGAAGTACTGGAACTACGGTGGTCTTTTTATAACATTTAATGGGACGCACACTTGGACAGTACGTGTATGGTTACAGGAACAAATGTCGACATAGACAGCATAATGTTGATCACAGGAATATCATCTTAAGTTAGCATTCATGCTTGGCAAATATCATAATGGAGCATTCGTAAATAAGCATTCAGAGTTCCATCATGTAAATCATCTGGCTTTACTGACTGGGCACGTCAGACCATAACCAATATATAGGAAGGCTCCTAGACCTAACCTCGTCTAGCGAATATCCCTTCACGTAAAGTTCAATATATATATTTTCCATAAAGATATAGGAATCCCAGACATGGGTTCTCACATGTAGCAGTGATCTCTTGGTTCATCGAGCGATAGTACAGGCATCCCTTTTCTCACTCGATAAATACAAAGTATATGAATTTCAACATGGCTGTGCTTCTCTCGTGAGCTCCACTCACTATTGGATACAGACCAAAATTGGTCATTCGTTAAATGTCCTCATTTCTTCATAGCTTCTCTCATAGAGGTAATTGAATAATATCATATAATCTAGTGCTGATATATAGGAATGTCATCTTCCTTTGAATAAATATTCTTTTCAAAAGTACCACTGTGCATCTGCTTATCGACAACGATGGCGAAGCCCAAGTTCATAATAAATTGTGGTTTTACCTTTCTATGCGAAATATAACTTTGCCATTCCTTGGCAAAAGAGAATAAACACTGGGGTAAAGTACATACAACATGTCTAAATGACTATCACTTTTCCCCATCTACTTATAGATCACTTTTTCGGCGATAAGCCCGCTACAACAAAATTCGACATCTCGACAGGATGGCAGCCATGAATCACACCCCCTGCTAGCGATACTTCCGCTGCATAGCCTTTGACCTTTTCTAGCGACAACCAACATAGTTCGACTTAGAAATGTAAAGATATCCATATATAAGACAGACTCGTCCTACTCATACAAACACTACGTATAAATTCAGGCCATAGATATACTGAAGCAAGAACAATCTATTCCTACCCAGCCAAAGAATAAATCGCAGTAGGCCTAGAATCGTCCGCGGAGTCCGATCGAAGATGACGGAACTACTTTCAAGGGAAGTAACTCAAAAATGACTTCTCCTTAAGCACTTAAAAAAAGGAAATACTTTGTTTACAAAATATTTGCGAACATAATAAGTATATAAATGTATTATATTGCAAGATAGTAAAGATTGCACTTTACAGTCTTACCACACCTCCCGGGAAAAAAAAAAAAAATTTTTTTTTTTTTAAATACATCTAGGAGCAACGTAGAATAGGCTCACAACGCAAGAATACTGCGCAGATGAAAATATCAGGAATAACTATAATTCCTAATATGACCGGTGAGAATATATCTCAAAATCTGAGAGAAATTGTTTCTCTACGAATAAATGTTTCCAGGAAGGTGTGATGTACGTATAATACAATTCTGGTAATTATACAATGCATACCAAAAAATTCACACTATAATCTTAAATTTATGATTTATGAAGAAACAATCATCAAAGAACAGCGGTGAATAAACATCAATAAACCGCTAAGTAGAGATACCATCATTCTATTATTAAATTACAAATGTGTATCTTAGTAAAGAAACAAAAAATAACTGTTGTAAAGTTATACATATCAAAAAGATCCAATATTTAACAGTTAAGTGGCATCATGTGGGCATCTGGACAGAATGTCCGCCATCACATTTTCTGAACCACGGATAGCTCGTACCGAGAAATGAAAAGGTTGAAGAGCGATTGCGTATCGAGTTGATCTCGAGCTCTTCAAGTTCTTACTTTGGATAGCCGTAAGAGCTTTTTGGTCAGTTTCCACTACGAAATGCGCGCCCAGAAGGAATCTTTGGAGTTTGAGAATTGACCAAACCATTGCCAATAATTCGCGGTCTAAAACCGAGTAATTCCTTTCTGCAGCATTAAGTTTTCTGGATATATACATTACAGGATGCAGAGTTCCAGAGTACTCTTGCATTAGTGCCGCTCCAATCCCAGTGGATGAAGCGTCACTACGAAGAACAAATGTCTTATCTGTTGTAGGTAACACTAAAATAGGTGGTGATGAAAAACATAGTTTTGATCTTCTCTAGTGAAGATTGGCATTCATGAGACCAGTGAACCATGTTAGGCGACCCTTTCTTTAATAGTGTAGAGAGAGGTGCCATGATAGAGGACAGATTCGGAATGAAACGTCCATAAAATTGTATGAGACCTAAAAGACTTCGCACTTGCTTTTTAGTCCTAGGGATAGAGATGTTAAGTATCTTAGTGATATTATGGTCTTCTGTCTTCAAGAAACCGTGACCTACTCGATGGCCTAAGAAAGCAATTTCGCTAAAGCCAATACAAGCTTTAGATGGTTTTGCTGTCAGGTTATACTCACGCAGAGTTGATAATAATTCAACTAACCCTGAATAGTGATCTTCCCAAGTATCGCTGAAAAGACAGATGTCGTCTAGATAAGCAATGACATCTGACCGATACGATAGGATTCGACGCATCATGCGTACAAATGTAGCTGGTGCGTTCATAAGGCCGAAAGGCATAAAATTCCATTGGAAAAGGCCTCTGGGAGTAGAGAAAGCGGTAAGAGGTTTGGCGCGTTCGGATAATGGAACTTGCCAATATCCTTTAGACAAATCAAGTTTAGTGAAAAAATGCGATTTAGAAAGACGAGTAAGTAGTTCTTCTAGTAAAGGCATAGGTTCAGCATCGAACTTCGTAACTTGATTCAATTTGCGATAGTCAACGCAAAGACGTATGTTATTGTCTTTTTTTCGAACAATAACCATCGGCGAAGAATATGCAGAAGTGGATGGTTCGATTATTTGTAAATCTATCATTTCATCCAACTCCTTTTCAACCTGTGTTTGGAAATGTATAGGGATAGGATAAGGTCTAACCCTAATTGGAGTATGTTCAGTTAGAACAATGTCATGCTCAATGACATGAGTTTGTCCAGGGATGTCAGTGAGGACATCCTGAAATGTTTGTAACATAGACGAAACTTGTCGCTGTTCTCCTAGAGACAAATCAGGAGAAACAGTAACGTCTTTCCATGATTCACTAGAATGAAGTGGGATCATTGGAAGCGGAAGATTAACATCCGAAAAAACTTGTTTCCTCATCCTGTATTACAGACAGTGATGAGTAATGACCATGTTTGACATGAGAATCGTCCGTTGCCTGGAAAATAGGCTGTAGATAGTCAGGACGTTCATGGAACTCCGTAAGCATATTGATGTGGAAGGTTTTATGCTTCCCGTTAATATCGACGATGTAGTCAACATCTGAAATTTTCGATATTATATCGTACGGACCTTTCCAACTAATAAGGAGTCTATTTTCACGACAAGGTAGCAAAACAAATGCTTTGTCACCAGGACAAAGTTGTCGTAAAGTTCTCTTCTTATTAGCAAATTGTCTTGCCTTCTGCTTAGCAAATTCAGAAGAGGACGTTGCCAATTTGCATGCTTCGATAATCTTTTGTCTCAGCGCGATGACATACTCGTAAGAAGATTTTGTGTCATCGTCAATATTGTCAGCTGTTATAAGATCATGCAGCAAAGACATTGGGCCGCGCGGTCGCGCGCCAAAGACAAGTTCAAAGGGAGAAAACCCTGTATGTTCATTGGGGACCTCTCTGTACGCGAAGAGGGCCGCGGGTAAAACCCTATCCCAATCTTGAGGATGATCCTCAGTTATCTTCCCTAATAAGTTCTTAAGTGTTCTATTTAGTCGCTCGACCATCCCATTGGACATAGGATGATAGATGCTACTCAAAGATCTCTCTATCTGTAGAGTAGACATTACTTGAGACATGGTATCCGATATCAGTTGGGTGCCATGATCTGATAATATTTCTCCGGGGAATCCCAGCCGAGAAAATATAAGCCAAAGAGCATCTGCAATGTCAGCGGTAGTAATGCTCTTTAGAGGGATAGCCTCTGGCCAACGTGTGCACATGTCTACACACGTTAAGATAAACTGATGTCCTCTAGCAGATTTGATCTTGAATGGACCAATGATGTCTATCGCCATTTTCTGGAATGGACGAATAGGAATATCTGCAGCCTGAATAGGCGCAGCATGACGAGGACCTTTGGATTTGACTTCTTGACATACTTTACAGGATCGACAATAGATCCGTATGTCCTTGTTCACAAAAGGCCAAAAGAAAGCCGCAAGAACTCTTGACTTTGTACGGGAAAAAACCCATGTGACCAGCACACTGAGAGTCGTGTGCATGTTGTAAGATCTTAACTCTCAAATTCTTGGGTACAAGAATCTGAGAATGACTTGACTTAGTGGAGTCTTGCACCATACGTACAAGTACGCCATTCTTCATTGTAATCCAAGATTTACAATTTGAATCTTTATTCGGATCACCTTTCGTTACAAGAGTGAAGAATTTCTTAAGAGTCGGATCTTCTTCTTGTTGTTTTATAAACGAGTCACGAGAAATTACCAAGGGATCATCTTGGTTATGCACTTCATTATCTTCAACAGATGAAGTTTCAGGCATATTGAGAGCTTGAGCTCTAGTGACTACCGCATTAGCAGATTGCATATTTTGATTTTCCCAAACGGAAATTTGCTCCGGAGTGCATTCTTTGACTCCGTGAATGCGACCGATGATAAGATCAGCGATCGGATTCGGCAAAAGACATGCGTGTACATCTCCTGTGAAGAAAGGAGTAGCAATCCTAATGATAGCGGTAGAGTATTTCTCTATGGTGCCGCCAAATGTTACGCATTTGACTACTTTGCCTGTAGAATGAGAAGGATCTATGAGTGACTGCCTAACCCCAATAGTTGTGCATCCAGAATCAAAAAGTACTGAGACTGGATTGTCATTTACTAAACCTTTGTGTAAGACAAGAGAACCTCTCCCATCATGCGCGATTGACGCAGGAAGAGCGGGAAGAGGATGCCCACAGCTTAAAGTAGACACTGTGGTTGGCTCAAATAATGTTTTGCATTGGGGGCACTGAGATGCTCTCCCAAAATCAAAAGCGGCACATGCCATATTATTAGAGTCATCATTATCTTTATTTTGTTTATAGGCTTCGTGGGACTCTTGCTGTGCAGAGTTCGCCTGGTAATGAGCTTTATGTTTTTTGAATTGTGCTCTACCTCTGTTATTATTGCCTCTGTACTTATCATTGTTTCCACTATTATAACCCCTACTCGGGTTTGAATCATAGCTCCTTTGGTTACTATCATCATATTCATTATAATGAGTATCTCGGTAATTATGATCTTGTTGTCTCCATGAAGGAAAACTTGGATAGTTTCTAGAATGACTTCCTTTGCGAAAGTTCCTGTAATTATGACCACCCCTGAATCGAGGGCTGTCAGCTCTTCTCCAGGTATTCGAAGAAGAACCCTGAAATGATTGGTTACCTTGGTTCTGATAACTGTAATAGTTACCTTTTTTTTATTAAACCTATTTTGAGGTCCTTGGAATTTGTGAGAGTGATTAGGGTTGTATGGTGTTGCAGAAGCAACTGGCATACCTTCTTTAACCTTACTGTTGCTAATAGCTACGTCCGGATGTGCAGTGACGTATTGGGTACAATACTGTTCCATTTCTTTTAGAGACTTAGGTTTACGCTCATGTAAGAATTCGAGGAAAGGTTTATTTATACTTGACATAATCTTGTCTCTGAGTATCAAGTCCATAAGTGCTTCATAAGTCTTTTCTGTTTTGGATAGCTCAATCCAACGATCAAATGTAAGACGTGTCCTTGCAATGAATTCTGAGAATTCTACACCTGCCTCAGGCACCATTGTCTTAAACAACTTCCGATAACCCTCTTCAGACAACTGATACTTCTTTAATAAGGCTGCCCTAATAACATCATAGTTATCTTTGTCAGCCTCTTCAACCAAACTTAAACTAGTCAGAGAATCACCTTTCAGATTTTCTGATAACTGGTTAGCATATTGTGATTTGTCCACATTATGGGCTCGACACGAGCGTTCAAATCTATTTAGCCAGAATGTTATGTCATCACTGGAAGGGTTGAACGCTGGTACCTTGACCTTGTAAGTAAAGGGTTTACCATTACCACCAGATGCTTGATTACCATCACTTATGTTTGTTAACTTTAACTTTTCTAACTCAAATGCTAAAAGTTCTTTTTGGTGTTCATGTTCTCTTATTGCTTTTTTCTCTTGAGCTTTAGCTTGTAATTTTCTCTCTTCTGCAGCAGCTTCATCCTTTCTTTTCTCTTTTTCCATTTCCATCTGGAATCTTTTTTCATCAGTCTGTATCTGCAATTTCTTTTGTTCATCCTCTCTTTGTAATTTTTTTTCCTCAGCTTCTAATCTTTTCTCCTCAATCAATGCTTTTCTTTCTTCAGCAGCAGCAGCAAGTTTTCTCTCTTCTGCAGCTAATGCTTTGTCATATTGAGCAACTGCCCATTCTTCTAATTGCTGACCAGTCTTATCAAGAGCCCTGCCTTGTGTGATAAAATAATCTAATGTAGACATCTTGTCTAATAAGATCAGTAATTTGCAAAAGTAAATAAATTCACTTTCTTAGTCTTAATCAAAGACCTTGTATGATAACTTTGTAACCTGTGGAAAATAGTACTTAACTATCCCAATCACTGTGGGAAACAAGCCTTACAAAGGTCTTGTATAAATCCTTATATAATACAGCTATAAGTTGCTGGTTCACTCTATAATATAAGTGCAGTGCACCAGAAATAGTGTTTTATATCATCAACTGTGTACCTTTAGTAATAGCAATTAACTATCAGTTGATTCTTGTACATCAATTTATATGATCAACTATATTTAAAATAGTGTATGTCGATCAGGCACAAAACAAAACAGTTATACAGGAGAACATGAAAACATTTGCGGAGATGAAATAAATCAAATGGGAAAAACAATAAAAGATAAACCGCAAGAGGATAACAAATACAAATAACGCCACAGTATATAAATATAAATTGAGAATAGAACTGAAAGATAGAATAGGGTAGACCAACAAATTACAAACAAATCAAAACAAACTAAAGAACAGAGGAATATTACAAAAACAACAATGAGTATAGTCTTCACAGCTAACACTAATAGCAACAGCTGTCGCAGCAAATTTTCAATCAAGAAAATTGCACCTATAGAAACGCACACATCAGACCCTCTATTACGTGGGATACTCTGTTGTGTGACACCGCCCAACCAAAACAACAACCCGCTGGATACCAACAAATATCACATATAAATATTTAAACATAAATACATAAATGCATAAATAGTATGGCAATATGATGTAAATAGAGTGTTGCAGAAAGAATGTGTTGGAATGAAGGCTCAGTTACACTGCCTAATAGTACAGTACTGTGGTACTTTATTAAACAAATACTTCTGGTCTAATTATTTTAAATTCAACACAGAAATAGAAGCTCCATCGTTGATGTGAATGATAACAATCGATGTAGGACTTCTCAGTTCAATAACATTTCCTTTCGCAAACACTGTCAAATATTCTCCAGTCCTGATGTGTAATGCTCTATGTTTCAACCAAGCTTGCTGTGTAACACTGTCAGTTGTATGGCAAATGTCCAACGAACCAAATGTCAACAAACGCTGACCTAGTTACTGCATACTGTCGACAGGACAGGTCACGCTGACATCACTGTAGAGTTGTACTGCTGATGTATTTGTGTGTCGTAACAGACCACAAGGAACGGTCTGGTCTCAGTAGTTTACTTCTCAATATGGTCACTGTGCAGGTTGACCCAGGAAGCTGGCACACCAGTTGTTAAAGTCTGTGTAGTTGTTAACTCATACTGGCTACTAGTTGTTGAATCACGCTTTATTTGTTAAATGACGTGAATGTCCACCAGTTGATAAATGTAGATGTTGGGACTGGTGTAGTAAAGTGTAACGATTGTCAACTCATTAAACCCAGCACAGTTTTGGTCATACAGGTCATCTTGTCCCGGAACGTGATGAGGCTCCGACAAGAATGTGAGTGTAGACAATGAGTGTGTATAGGAATGTCAGTACGCGAATGGTAGAATGATTCGATAGAGTTGACAGGTTGGTAGTACATCACTCATACTCACACTGTTCGAATTCAAGAAGTACTGGAACTACGGTGGTCTTTTTATAACATTTAATGGTCGCACACTTGGACAGTACGTGTATGGTTACAGGAACAAATGTCGACATAGACAGCATAATGTTGATCACAGGAATATCATCTTAAGTTAGCATTCATGCTTGGCAAATATCATAATGGAGCATTCGTAAATAAGCATTCAGAGTTCCATCATGTAAATCATCTGGCTTTACTGACTGGGCACGTCAGACCATAACCAATATATAGGAAGGCTCCTAGACCTAACCTCGTCTAGCGAATATCCCTTCACGTAAAGTTCAATATATATATTTTTCCATAAAGATATAGGAATCCCAGACATGGGTTCTCACATGTAGCAGTGATCTCTTGGTTCATCGAGCGATAGTACAGGCATCCCTTTTTCTCACTCGATAAATACAAAGTATATGAATTTCAACATGGCTGTGCTTCTCTCGTGAGCTCCACTCACTATTGGATACAGACCAAAATTGGTCATTCGTTAAATGTCCTCATTTCTTCATAGCTTCTCTCATAGAGGTAATTGAATAATATCATATAATCTAGTGCTGATATATAGGAATGTCATCTTCCTTTGAATAAATATTCTTTTCAAAAGTACCACTGTGCATCTGCTTATCGACAACGATGGCGAAGCCCAAGTTCATAATAAATTGTGGTTTTACCTTTCTATGCGAAATATAACTTTGCCATTCCTTGGCAAAAGAGAATAAACACTGGGGTAAAGTACATACAACATGTCTAAATGACTATCACTTTTCCCCATCTACTTATAGATCACTTTTTCGGCGATAAGCCCGCTACAACAAAATTCGACATCTCGACAGGATGGCAGCCATGAATCACACCCCCTGCTAGCGATACTTCCGCTGCATAGCCTTTGACCTTTTCTAGCGACAACCAACATAGTTCGACTTAGAAATGTAAAGATATCCATATATAAGACAGACTCGTCCTACTCATACAAACACTACGTATAAATTCAGGCCATAGATATACTGAAGCAAGAACAATCTATTCCTACCCAGCCAAAGAATAAATCGCAGTAGGCCTAGAATCGTCCGCGGAGTCCGATCGAAGATGACGGAACTACTTTCAAGGGAAGTAACTCAAAAATGACTTCTCCTTAAGCACTTAAAAAAAGGAAATACTTTGTTTACAAAATATTTGCGAACATAATAAGTATATAAATGTGTTATATTGCAAGATAGTAAAGATTGCACTTTACAGTGACCCCATTACATACAACATCCTCACACACTGGGGGGTGGTAAGGTTCCTGCTGTCCAGTAGGTTTTACCTTTTCTTCCTTTTTCCCAACTTCATAGCAGCAAATCCAGCAGGTTTCTTAGTACAAACTTTGGTGTCATGTCCTTCCCTCTTACACCATCTACAATATAATCTACCTTGATGAAAGGGTTTTCTTTCCTCATATTTCCTGTCATTGAACTGTGGGTTTTTATTTCTATAATCATTGCGTGGCCTATCAAAATTTTGCTTAACCTTGTTACCCTGATCTTTGTGGTCAAATCTATTAGAGTTTTGTGGAGCCTTATAATTGTCTACATCAGGGGTCGGCAAACGTTTAGTAGTGTCGTGCCGAAGTAATGTTGCAAAGTCACTCAGCGTGCCAACCTAAGTCCACCACATTTTTATAAACAACAATTATTGAAACAATTTAAAAATGATCTTGTATTAACATGTTTCCGATACATTAAATAACTATTCTATTCTTTGTAGATTATTCAATATTTTAATATAAATAGGAACAAATATCAATACAAATATTATGTTTTGCAAAATTTAAGTTCTGAAAAGTTTGAAACTTTATAATAAAATTGCCATATGTATATTTTGTTAAGACAGAAAGTCCAACAGTTTGAAGAACAAAACAGTTAGATAAACTAAACATAAAATACGTTATTAAAATTTTAATATGAGAAATCATTGATTATTATTGATCTGAGTCATTAATCAATTAATGGGACCCGTGTCCTTGCTTCTCCTTGGTTAATTGTTCAATATCAGGTGTGTATTTTGTCAATTTCAGCTTCACACAGGCTTCTAAATGCACAGGTGTTAGGCGACTTCTCTGTGGACTTAAAACAGCTTTCCTGTGTGAGAAAATTTGTTCACATGTATAAGTTGACACAAAAGCCGAAAGTAGAGCAAATGCAACTTTCTTCAAACAGGTGAACGCTTCAGGCAGGGATGTCCAGCAGTTGAGGATGGCAGCTGACTTTTCCAAGCAGCTTCCTTCCAGAGTTTTTCTCAATTCTACAAATGTTATCGTCCATAACTCTGATGCCTTGAATTCGAAGTGTTGCATTTCATAATTGTCAACATCCATCCACTCAAAAAGAGATAGGTCAAATGGGATGTTAGTATGATCAATTAAGTCGGGCTTGATGAGATAAGAAAACATGGGCCCGTGAATTTTAAGTCTTGACCTCGTTTAGCAAACTCTCCTTTGAGCGCTTCAACGTACTTCTGAAGCTCATTTCTGTTGACAGTAAATCGTTTGGAAAGTACTTGTATGTGTTAGTGGTAATATCTCTGCAAAATATGTCTAATTTTGACGCAAATCCGTTCCAGTGCTCAAAAAGATCAAGTACTGTTTGACCCTGCCCTTATAAACACAAGTTTAATTCATTCAGATTTGTAGTTATGTCAGCCAGAAACATCAGCTTGCACAGCCAGTCCTCGTCATTCAGTTCCGGGAAATTTTGTTCTTTTTCATCAAGAAACCCCTTGATTGCTTTTAAACATGATACAAATCTGTTCAAAACATTACCTCGACTAAGCCAACGAACATTGCTGTACAGCGGGAGGTCCGCACATGCGCTCTCCATTTCTTGTAGAAGAGACTTGAATTGCCTGTGGGTCAATGAAGAGCGAGAAACTATGAAGTTAACTATCTTGACAACAGTTTCCATTACAGAGTTCAAAGATAGTGATGAAATCTTCGCACACATACTCTCCTGGTGTATATTGCAATGGAAGCTCAATATTTGACGTCCAATATGATCTTCAAGAAGTTTAACAAATCCTTTGTTCTTTCCAACAAATGCAGGGGCGGCATCAGTAGTAACACAGAGTATTTTATTCATGTTAATGTTCTGATTTTCGAAATAGCTTACAAATGCAGTTATAATGTACTCTCCCTTGGCTGTACCATCAAAAGGTATCAAGCAGCACAGTTCTTCATAAATATGGTCGTTGTCACAATATCGCGCAACTATAGTCATTCACATCGACACTTTCGCCAAGAGCGACACTAAATACAACAGCTTGTTGTAACCCTGTTGTTTGTTTTATCGTTACATTTTCAGCCATATCAGTTATGCGCCTCTCGATTGATCTCGCAGAAGCCGGTATTTCTCGAATCCGAGACAGTGTTGTTTCTTTATTTGGTAAATCACTAAACAAATTTCAGCACTACTCAAAAAAGTTTCCTTGATGTATTCTCCATCTGTGAAAGGTTTGCCCTTCGAAGCCACACACTGTGCAATTTTGTAACTACATTCGGTAGCTTTATTTTTGGTTCCAATTACTTGACTAAAAATACTACTTTTTTTTTAAAGCCAGAAACAGCCATTTTTATGGATTCTCTTTTCTCAGTTTTTAAACATGGAATAATGTTTGATTTGATAGTGTCTTTGTACACTTGACGTATGGCACACGACACTTTCATAACATAAAGCACAAACAGCACGATCCTTTTGTTGTATGAATCCATATTCGTTTGTCCAAAAGTCTTGAAACGAGCGTACATCAAGTTTTTTGTCTTTTTTGAGTCATTTAACGGCTTCGTATTACTTAATAACAACACCAACTTTTGTGCTGCGGTCAACGGACTGTACGGGCATGAGTATGCGACAGCCGAGAGAACTGTAGAGGTGGTGGTAGTCGGGAGAGAGGGGAAGGATAGGACGGAAATATAACTTCGTCGAGGTCAGTCATTGATGCTCCAAACTCACACTGGGAGTCAAAAACTGCGAGCGAAAACGAAATAAATACGCTCGTCCAGGCGCTAGCCAGACACTATTGCGTAATTATGATATTACGTCTACTTGCCCGTCAAAATTCGCTTGGGATTCTTTTCAAGAATCTCATCCTGCAAACTACGGTAGCAGGTAGACGCCTGACAAGCGGGTGCCGCAAAGTATAACCACTCCCCTTGAAATTCGTTGAAGAATGTTTGTTCTCGGAAACGGTCCGTAAAAACGAAGACTTACTTGCAGTATAGTATGATCAGGCCTTTAGTTTGCATCAGATAGCACATTCTTACCTCCGATGTCTAAAAACTTTCGTTTTGAAGGTTGTAAAAACAGGTATAGCTTTAAAAGAATTATATGCTTCTATTTAATTAAAAATTCAAATTTTAAAAAAATGAGATCATATACTGTACAGTATTTTGATTCACTCAGCGTGCCATTGAAAATCATTCCACGTGCCACGCTTGGCACGCGTGCCGTAGTTTGCCGACCCCTGGTCTACATGTTTCTTTTTGGCGCCAGCTACCTCTGCCTGGGCTGCCTGATACCTGTCAGCGATATTAAGTAACTCACCCAGCCTCTCTGCACTCTGTTCCATGAGAAACGTTCTCAAGTCTGGAGCCATGGACTCTCTCAATTGCTCAATAAGGATCATTTCTTTAAGATCTTGGGTTTTCCCCAGAGCAGTCCATTTCTCCAAGTACGTCTCTAAACGTGCAGAGAACTGGTGATAGGTCTCACCCGACAGTAGCTTGTCATTTCTAAACTTTTTCCTGTAAAATTCTCCATTCTTTTCACACCTTAGCAAAAGAGTCTGCTTTAACATGTCATTGTTGTCTTAGTCACTTTGCTCATTTTTGCAAACACTTCATAAGAGGTCCCCCTAAGACCCTGAGATAACTTTAAACTCCACCTTTCCTTCTCCAACCCATAGGTGGTGGCTAATACCTCAAATCTGGATAAAAATGATTCAATGTCATCATCCCTCTCTACAAAATGGTCTAAATGGAACCCCATAGCTGAGGTTGAGGCTCCCTGACTAGCAGTGGCATCGGAGGTAGAAGGGCTGTTACTACCTTCAGGAGCATGGCCTTGTAATTCCAACTCCCTTAGTCGTAACTCGTGCTCCCTTTGTAATCTCTTCTCCTCCTTTTCTGCTTCCCTTTCTGCAGCATGTTTTCTTTCCTCTGCTTCCCTTTCGGCAAGCCGTCTTCTTTCCTCTGCCTCTCTTTCGGCAAGCCGTCTTCTTTCCTCTGCCTCTCTTTCGGCTTTTTTCTCTTCCAACTGGAGCTGTTTAATTTCAGCCTCCCTATCCGCCTCCAATGCCCTAGCCTCTTTGTCCGCCTCAATCTGCAGCCTTTTTATTTCTTTATCTTTTTCAGCCTCTATCTGCAATCTTTTTTCTTCTTTATCTTGTTCTAATTTAATAAATTTATCACACTCTGATGTCACATATTGAACCAGAGCTTGCCCCTCCATAGCCATCTCTTTTGCAGCCAGCACAGCAGCAGATCTGAACTTTGCCAAGTCTGCCATAGTATCAATCTTCAAAATGTTCTAATACAAATTTCAAAACTCTAATTAGCAAGGTACTACCAATGACTAATTAATTAACCAATTAATTAACTAACTACTGGCCCTTGACAGTTCATCAGCTATTATTTTCCCCTTTAAATATTTTTATTTTTATTCTTGAATAACTTTTGGGGACACTTGTGCTACAATATTTAAATTTCTATACAAATAACAAAATCAAATCCCGGAACAGGAGACCCCAATATCTGTGGTGGATTTTGATGTTATGCAATGTTGTTCTTTATTACTATTGTACTGAATGAGGTCAGCTGTGAAGATCCCTGATTATTACAAATTTTGGGTTGAGTTATCAGGGTACCTTTCTGCTACCAGACCTCTTCTTGACTAGTATGTATGATAGCTACGTCTAATGTCTAGGGTTATGCAAGTGTGGTGTGATGGTACTTTGACACTAACACACACACATATAAACAACTAGTAAAGTCTATGATCAAATGAACTAACACATGGGTTAAATATTTTGATGTGTAAATATTTTCTATACAATTTTATTGGTCCTGAACCTAGTATTCTTCTGGTCAGGACTTTCCAAATTAAAAGAACTCAAGGTATATACATAAAAGCAACTTTTCAACCCAAAGGGACAGTTTGTCCAAAGATATACTGTTAAAATATATTATTAGTGTTACTAAATTGTTAATATTACTAAATTCTAACACTGGATGGCTGTTTGGGATTCTTTAATCATCCCCAGTTCTTTAATACACAACTGTCAATGTTTTATTCTTTGGGGAATATTTTTATTATGTTACACAGGGGTGCACTAGTCTTTGATGCTGATGAAAAGTCGGGTGCCAGATATTATACTTATCTGGCACAACTTGAACTGTATGTATTCTTGCTGTAAAACGATCACTTTGATACTGGCCCAAAAGTAACAGGGTGGACTCTGTAGACCCCTGTCACTACTGGAAATGAAAAGACTTCTCAACTGCTTTTCACAGACATCTGGCACCGGGCTAGTGCCAGATAAAAACCCTGTAACAATGAAATAATGCCTCCTTGTTGATATCATACTTAAACTGTTATTTCTACAAATTATAATACATGAGAAATAAAGATCTGGGTCATATCTAATTGACCAACCCAGCGCATCCATTACAAAGTGTACCAGTGTTGTTCACATGTCTCTCCTCTCAAGGCGGCCCTACATCTGCAATAATAATATTAATCTTTCTTTTCTTCCATACAATAGGATAGGTGAGCTGTGTCCCTCTGGCCACCTAAGAAAACATTTTTATTTCACAAAACATGTGCATTTTACAAAACTGGCAATGTGTTCTAGCATAACTCTACCTCTAGGCCCTGCATATATCAGCTAGGGACCTAATTACTTACAGTCATAATGGCAGTATCTCTCACTCACATTTTTAAACAAAATATATATGAATAATTTCTGCCTTACCATAAATTCAATAAATAAACACAGGTACGTTGATTAGCAGACTTCAGATGTCCTGCTGGCTGGACTGTGATGCCCTTTTGGTTTACTTTATATATTTAATTCAATAAGGCAAGTCACACTTCCCAGAATGTCAAACGTCCTGTTCGAGAGACTGTATTATACAAATGGCGTCGAGACTTTGAATTTTTTCAATATTATAAACGGCTTTGGCCAATGAGCGAACTACTACTTTTGAATTTGAAAATAAAAGCAAAAACAGACTTGATTTTTGGACCTAACAAGTTTTCTCCTCACTCTTTCTTAGATTTCTACTGCTAAAATATATTTTTAGTGTTAAGCCATCCCATAATTTCTCTCCCCTTGTCTACCCCTCCTCCAACAGAATACATGCTTGCTTGTCTCATTTCCAACAACACGTTCAAAATTTGTAATCGTTAGTGAATGCAAAATGAATGCAAAACCGCCAGTCTGTTCGTTAATCTGCACGATCAAATACAGTCTTTTGTCAATAACTTTCTTATCTACTGGGGGATTTTGTATTTTTAAACATATTATTTATCAGGAGAAGATAAGACATCAAACTAACTAAGTTTTGGGTTCATATTCCTAGTAATAACGAATTCCATATATTTTCCATATCAGTTTCAATTTCTAACATTACATAAACACGCCATCTTTTTCCCGCTTTTGCGTTTTCCAAAACTGAAACTGAAAAGTCTGTTACGTCATAAAATGGACTCTTTTGCAGCGAAAGCGCTGTCTGTGTGTTTATATATTTTCTCAGTGTGCCTATAGTCCGAAAAAGTATTGGGTTTTGCGTGGTATTTTTAAATTCTACAAAGCTTGCGACAACGTTACCGAACACCTGCCACTGTATCGTCTCGCACTGTCGTCTTGGGTAGCTAGTCCAAGAATCTAATGCTTGACAATTTGTGGCATGTTTTCGCTCTCTCTCTCTCTCACTTTTATGCGTTCGTTTATGCCTCCCCTGTTTTATTCTTACTATCTTTCCTGGAACAACTAAGCTTGTTGTTTTTCAAAATTTTTACCGTTAACCCTTTACGGGCGAGTTATAAAGACCAATACCACTAGTGCGGCAATAAGGTTTCACACTACGTTCTTATCTCAATGCGATGACTGGCGCGGGGAAAGAAGACGCAACAACTTTACTATTTCTATTTCTACTCATATTATTTTGACTTTTATACTTTTAATTAATAATTTATCGCTGTATCAATGTACTTTATCACAGTAATGATAACAGGTATGAACTTGAAGAAACACCACTACAAGATGTAGAATCGTACACATATTATGGCAGCAATATAGACAAAGTTGGAGGAACAGACATTGATATCAAAATAAGAATACAAAAAGCAAGAAGAGCTTTCATTGCATTGGGAAATATATGGAGATCCAGAGAAATCGGATCCAACACGAAAATAAGAATCTTCAACTCAAATGTGAAGTCAGTCCTATTGTATGGCTCTGAGACATGGAGAACAACAACGACAACAAGCAAAAAGCTACAGACTTTCATAAATGGGTGCTTGCGTAGAATAGAGGGATTAAAATGGTATGACAAGGTTACCAACGTGGAACTGATGACAAGAACTAGACAAGTGCCAGTGGAACAAGAGATGAGAAGAAGACGATGGTGATGGATAGGACACACATTGAGGAAACCTGTTGATAGCATTACAAGGCAGTCCTTGTTCTGGAACCTCCATGGCAAGAGAGGCAGAGGTAGACCAAGAAGCACATGGAGAAGAGAGCTGGAAACAGAGGTGAAAATGATGAGGAGAACGTGGAAATAACTTGAGATGATGGCACGTGACAGGAGGACTTGGCATGTGTTTGTTGAAGGCCTATGCTCCTTTGGGAGTGGAGGGTTATGAATGAATGAATGAAGCCAGTGTTGGTATGTTTCAAGCTGGAGCAGCTGTGAAGTACACAATAGGATCTTAGTCAATAAAAAATGTGCGGTTCCGAGAGACTAATTGGATGTTAGGTTAGCAGTCGAGAACGTCGGCTGGGCCGGGGGGGGGGGGGGGGGGGGGGGGGGGGGGGGGGGCGAGCGGGGCAGCACCACGCAGAAGTATTCCCTAAGCGACATTTTTTTTGTATTAAGGTGTTTATTACTTTTCTTGATAGCACGTTCAACCTACTACCACATATATGGAACAGTTGGTTATATGACTAAGCAACATCTCTTGCCTCTTCCCTGTTATAATTTACCACACGCGGTATTACGGCCTTTGTCGTGTGTAATCTGGCCTATACTGGTTAATATGAAAGCTATAGAAGTGATGACGTCTATAATTAGTCTGGGTCGTTCCTCGGGCTTCCGGAGTTACATGGAGGGTTCATGCTATTGACTCCTGCCCACGCACTTTTTTATGATGCCTAGTTGGCAGGGAGGATAGTCACGATTCACTCCCGTAGCGAGTCCCCGATAAGCCTGTTACTTCTGTTGTAAAGTTTTCTACGTCTTTATTTCCCACGAGTTCCGGCTATTACCTGTTTTTGTGATTTTTTTTGATTTTTTTTATATTCTTCCCTGGTATGGTGGCTCTACCAGGATGGCCAGGTGTTTCCACCAAATCGTCTTCTTCTTCTTCGTTCGTCCTGAAAAGGACGTTGGTTGCGTTGTGTCCGTTTACAGCGAAGCTGCGATATTTGCGCCTTTCGGCCGAGACATCCGACTTCAGCGCGGCATTTTTGGGACCGGGTTAGCCTTCCCTCTTCTATCCCTACTCACTCAGCCAGACTGCAGTGATGCAGCCTGTTTCCAGGACCACCATTTGGAGGTGGAGTAGGGTCTTGGTCAGCTCTGGTTCGCTGACCCTGACACAAGCAGTCAAGCTATGGATCGCTAACGGCATTTCTCACTGTTGACACGTCTGAGGTCCCGTTCCTACCAAATGACAAAACTAAGTTAGTGAATAATTTATCAAACCAGAATCATCATGGGTGGGAGCTACGAGCATCGTGCCATGTCGTCGCTACCTTCAAAAAATGGTAATTACTCTTAAGATATTTACTTATTGTTTACTCTTAACAAGGATTAGACGTTAGGCGATATTTGGAAATAATAGTTATTTACATCAATGCCTCATTCGGCTATGGAAAGGCACATTTTTCAGCTACCAGTGACCGGTTAGAAATGCGAGGGGAACAGTTACACGCGCAATTAAAACTAGCGATCCAGTTGGTTTACTGATTAGAATTTCTTGTCAAAAATATAAAAACAAAACCAGGGTCTAAACAATTATCAGCCAGGGCTGATAAGGGGTGACAATACAACAGCAGTAGAGGGGTTCAGCTGCCCTAACTTCCCTACTCATTAATTTAATCCATATAGAATCGATAAACACGGCCAATGGCCCTTTTTTGCCCCAGGGCCATGATCAATGTCAGTTCGCCCCTGAAGCACAGGTTTTGCCTCGTAAAGTTAATCCCGAATTGTTACTATGCAAAGAACTCGCATACGCATTTGTGTTATCTACTTCATTGTTATCGTCATCATCGTCATCATCATCATCATCAGGACATTTTAACTCCTTATACAGCACAGGTCCTTAGCAAAACACTCGCCAGTCCTCCTGTCCTGTGACAAGTCCTCGTGTCATGTGACAAGTCCTCCTGTCCTGTGACAAGTCCTCGTGTCCTGTGACAAGTCCTCCTGTCCTGTGACAAGTCCTCCTGTCCTGTGACAAGTCCTCCTGTCCTGTGACAAATCCTTCTGTCCTGTGACAAGTCCCCCTGTCCTGTGACAAGTCCTCCTGTCCTGTGACAAGTCCTCCTGTCCTGTGCCATCGGTTCAAGATCTTTACATGACTTTTTTATCCCTGTCATGTCTGTCACCAGTCATGTCTGTCATGTCTGTCACCTGTCATGTCTGTCATGTCTGTCACTAGTCTGTCACCAGTCTGTCATGTCTGTCAACAGTCTGTTTTTTTCACATTTTTTGGGTCTTCCTGAATGTCTCTTACTGTGGGGGTTCCAGAGCACGGACTGCCTTGAAGGGCTGTCAGCTGGTTGTCTTTATGGTATGTCCTATCCAAGGCCAGTGACTTCTCCTCACCTCTAGTTCCACGGGTATTTCTCTGGTTCTGTCCATCTTTCTTTCTTCTTCTTTGATCCTTAGCCGCCGACCGTCAAAGCAGTAGGTGGCCATCACAATGGCGTCTTGTAGGGCAGCAACAAATTGATTCCACTTTGCTCGGTCGGTGGCCATCTTTCGTACAGTGCCCCAACTCTGGTTCATTCTTTGCATCTCAGCCTCCACAGTCCTCCGCCAAGTTGTTTTTGGTCGGCCTCTCTTTCGTTTTCCTTCAGGAGTCCATAGCATAGCTGTTCTTGTAATGGCATCGGGATCTCTTCTGAGGACATGGCCAACCCAGCTCCAGCGTCTGCCAGCTATGATGGTGTGCATGTCCTCTTGCTTGCTCCGAGTAAGCGGATCTTGATTGGTGATGGTATTCGGCCAAAATATTCGGATAATTTTTCTTAGGCAAGTTGTGTGGAAAGAGGACAATTTCGACATTTCCTTCTCTGTTACAGAAAGCACACAGCTCTGTCCATCCGTTTCCAGTTAATCCGATAAATTAAGAATGAAAACATTACAAGGTAGTACTTGCTGTGCAACCCCAGTTGTAAAAGAAACAGAAGGAGGCTGATAAATACACGGAGAGGGAACTGAAAGCCGATATAAAAGGGGTGAAAACAATAGACATGAAAATAATTTAAACAGATGACGCACAAGAGGAGGGTATAATTTGTTGAAGTCCTTTACAGCACAGGATGTTGGAGGTTCAAGGATGAATATACACCAGCTGTAACGGGAGGTTGACAGAGATTTCATCAACCTGCAACAACATATTCTCATCATGCACCTTGTGGCCTTGATTACGAGTTCCATCCACAGATCTCTTTTACGTTTATTTCAAGTTCCATCAATATTACTCTTTTATGTTTATTACCTGGCCCATCAACAAATCTCTTGTATATTTATTACAAATTCCATTCACAACTCTTGTTCATGCTTTACACAAGTTCCGTTCACAACTCTCATTTCTGTTTATTACAGGTTCCATTCACAACTCTTGTTTCTGTTTATTACAAGTTCATTCACAACTCTCGGTCATGTTTATTGCAAGTTCCATGCACAACTCTCGTTCATGTTTATTGCAAGTTCCATGCACAACTCTCGTTCATGTTTATTACAAGTTCAATTTTAAACTCTCGTTCATTTTTAACACAAGTTCCGTTCAAAACTCTCGTTCCTGTTTATTACAGGTTCAATTCACAACTTTCGTTTTTGTTTTGTACAGGTTCCATTCACAACGTTCGTTCATGTTTATTTCAAGCTCCATTCACAACTCTCGTTTCTGTTTATTACAGGTTCCATTAACAACTCTCGTTTCTGTTTATATTAAGTTACATTCGCAACTCTTGTTTATGTTTATTACAAGTTCCATTCACAACTCTCGTTTATGTTTATTTCAAGTTCCATTCACAACTCTCGTTTCTGTTTATTACAGGTTCCGTTCACAACTCTCGTTTCTGTTTATTACAAGGTTCATTCACACCTCTCGTTTATGTTTATTATAAGTTCAATTCACAACTCTCGTTAATGTTCATTATATGTTCCATTCACAGCCCTCGTTTCTGTTTATTACAGGTTTCATTCACAACTCTCGTCTCTGTTTATTGCAAGCTCCATTCACAACTCTCGTTTGTGTTTTTCACAAGTTTCATTCACAACTCTCGTTCATATTTTTTTTACAAGTTCCATTCACAACTCTCATTCATGTTCATTACAAGTTCCATTCACAAATCTCGTTTCTGTTTATTACAGGTTCCATTAACAACTCTCGTTTCTGTTTATTTTAAGTTAAATTCACAACTCTTGTTCGTGTTTAACACAAGTTCCGTTCACAACTCTCATTTCTATTTATGACAGGTTCCGTTCACAACTCTCGTTTCTGTTTATTACAATGTTTATTCACAACTCTCGTTCATGTTTATTACAAGTTCAATTCACAACTCTCGTTTATGTTCATTACATTTTCCATTCAGAACCCACGTTTCTGTTTATTACAGGTTTCATTCACAAATCTCGTTTCTGTTTATTACAGGTTCCATTAACCACTCTCGTTTCTGTTTATTTTAAGTTACATTCACAACTCTCGTTCATGTTTATTACAAGTTCCATTCACAACTCTCGTTAATGTTTATTACAAGTTAAATTCACAAATCTCGTGTATGTTTATTACAAGATCCATTCACAACTCTTGTGTATGTTTATTACAAGTTCCATTCACAACTGTCATTTCTTTTGATTACAATTTCCATTCACAGCTCTCGTTTATGTTTATTACAAGTGCATTTACAACTCTCGTTTCTGTTTATTGCAGGCTCCATTCACAACTCTCGTTCATATTTATTACAAGTTCTATTCACAGCTATCGTTCATGTTTATTACAAGTTCCATTCACAACTCGTTCATGTTTATTACAAGTGCATTCACAACTCTCGTTCATGTTTATTGCAAGTTCCATGCACAGCTCTCGTTCCTGTGTATAACAAGCTCCATTCACAACTCTCATTCATGTTTATTACAAGTTCCTTTCACAGCTCTCGTTTCTGTTTATTACAAGTTTCATTCACAATTATCGTTTATGTTTATTTAACGTTCCATTCTGTTCCTCTTGGATTTCGCTGTCTACTTTACTTTTTATTCTTTCCTGTATGATTTTGAGCATTATCTTAATTGCATGACTCATCAGGCTGATTGTTCTGGAGTCTGAACATTCTGTTGCATTTGGTTTTTTGGGCAATGTTATGAAAACTGATGTCTTCATGTCGTGTGGTATATATCCTGTATTATGCCTCTCCACAACTTCCTGTCTCCAGTACTGTTCATCATTTTTTTTTAAAAATTAAGGTGTTTGCTACTTTTCCTTGTAGCACGTCCCTTTCAACCATCTACCATATACATGGAGCGGCTGGTTATATCAGGACGCGTTTCATTTATTTTAATCGTTTCTTGTTTGTATTTATTCTTTGCTTTATCCTATATTATTTCTCTAGTCGGTATTTTTTACATTTTATTTATAGTTCATATGGTTTTATTGTTCAAAAAAATATATTGTTTATACTGGTAAGCATTTAATGCTGATTGAAGGATTGTTTATAGTCAATCCGCATTTATCTAAGGAGAATCTAAGACCACTTCAGATTACTGGCTCGCATCTTTATTTATTTCTTTTGTTATATGTTAACTTTTGTTTTTGTAATATAGTGTTTGATTAACTTTTGCATTTCTGGTGGGGTCTTAATGCCTATAAGATATTCTACATTCATTTCTATCTTGTGGTTATTGCAGTATGTCTTAATGTTTTGCCTCTGCTGATCATATTTTTTTGCAGTCCACCAGAATATGTCTAATTGTGTTTGGTTTTTGGCACTCTTCAAATGTGGGTTCCTCTATTATAAAATACCCAGTTCCAAACTTGAGCCTTAGCAAATTTTTATTAATTGGTATTTTTAGTTCATCTTGTATTTGGCATGTTTTTGATTGGTTTTTTTTTCTCAGGATTTTGAATGAATTACTTTTCTTTTTGCTCTGGTCCCATGCTAGTTTCCATTCTTTACTTATTGCTTGAGCAATTCAGCTCTTAATTTCAAACTTCCCTAGGTCTACAATTTTGTTATAACTAGTTCTCCCCCGTTTGGCTTCTCTGTCTGCAAGCTCATTCCCTGCTATCCCAGCATGTGATGGTATCCATGTTAGTGTGACACTGCATCCTGCGGTGTGTAGAAATTTATTGACCTGCAGTGTTTCCTCTATAATATATGGCCTGCTGCATTCAGTTATGTCTCTGATTGCTAGTAACGATAAAAGGGAATCTGTGAGAATGGTTGCTTTCTTTGATGGGGTTTCTGCAACTATTTCTAACGCTTTTAACCTTAACACTAATTTTGCTGTAAAGATGGATGTATTACCTGTTAATTGACATCTTTTGTAAATTTTTAATTTTGATATTGCCATTGCCGCTCCTAAGTGTCCGTCTCCATCTTTTGAGCCATCTGTACATATAGTTAAGCTATTATGTATATTCCTTTCAATGTACTCTAGTGCTTTATTTTTGTTAATATTATGTCTTTAGATTTGTTTACGACCTTTGCTAAGTGGGAGTCAGTTTCTGGCAAGTTCATCAGTCCTGTTGTTGACGTATTTTTATGACATGATGCCAAACTGTTTACTATGATGTACTCTATCTCTTTATCGTTCCTGTCGTCACAATATGTTACATCTTTATTCTTCTCTTAACCCTTTGACTCCGCAATTATTTTCCACCCTGTGCCGTAATTTTAATTCATGATAGACTAAATACAACGCTCAGGTAGTTGTTTTGGCACGGGTGTCAAAACTGACCAACGCTCTAAGCGTTGTTCCGGAGTCAAAGAGTTAACATGCCCGAAAAGAGCCAATCGCTTCCTTCTAACATGGCCAATAAACTTCTTTGTGCTCTGACTTCTTTCATGACATCTTCATTACTCTTGTTTGCTGTCTATGGAATTATTGTTATTCTTTGGTAAAACAACTTCTCTGTGGCCTCCAGTACTTTTTCCTATTTGTTTGCTTATTGTCCATGATTCCCAATGATTGAACACTATGAAGTTTTTAATTCATTTACATTTTATTATTGCTTTATGTAGATTTCATTATCTTTTGAAGCGCGTGTCCTCTCTTACAGATGTTCCTTGATATTCTACGGTGAATGATGCAGTTCTGCGTGTTTACTTTCAGGTGTGTCATCACCCACAATGTACAGAAGACAACGGTGGACTACCACTGCTACTATGCCGGCTATGTGATGCTGAAATTCACAAGAATCCTGAGTACAGTGGACACCTCGTGCTTGACAGCAAAGTGAAACGTAAGAAATATTGTGTGGTGTTTTTCTCATCGTCTATATCCATCCTGTCTTGCCTTTGAAGTCCATGCACAGAGCTTCCGATAGGCAGAGTGATTAGAGCGTCGGCCTCTCGTGGCAAAAGTACCGGTTTCGAAACACGGTGTCGCCACGCTCCAGTCAACTCAGCTGTAAATTGGTACCTGAATCTGCTCTTGAGTTAGGGAAGGCAAGTCGAAACAAAGCGTAATTTGGCCTCCAGTTAAATTATTGTACTCAAGATTATTACTCCTGTATTTTGAAATAATTAGTACCCCTTTCAGTCATTCCTGACTGTAAGAATGCGCCCCAAAGACAATATCTCGGCCGACGCGAGGTTAAGCGCTTGGGTAAAGAGGTCAAGCTGTTGCCTATGCAGCATGACCCACAGAGTTGGGGAATCCAGAGGAGTGCGACAGTGCCATCTCTGGTATTAGTTGGTGGGCACTTGTTAAGTTCTCTATTGTTTATTTCTGCTCTTTACTGCAATTAAGCCTCTTCGTGGTACATGCTAACGCTCGAGATGGTATATTCGAAGGGATGGTTGGTAGGCACGTGATATAGTGGTGTACTCACTTAGTCACAGGTTCTAAGGTAAAGGCTTGTGGGCGATGATCGATTATATGATTCTGTCTTGTTCTAATTAGACGTACGGTCACACCTCGTTGTACGCATAACAATATGTGTACTTGGTTAGGAATACAACTAGTTCACGGCTCTAATTTCACCAACATCACAAAACGTTTATTTTCTGCTTGGTACAGTTCTTCAGTTGGTTTAATTACAAGAATTGACTTGTACAAACAGGTAGACATTCACTAGACGTAGAAATACCGATAACTGTTCTGATGGGATAAGTCTACGTGATCAAATACAGTAGTTAAGTCCATATGTAGCATCCTGCTATAACTAGCAGTCTCAGAAGTCTACTTACTAGACGAAAAGAACAAGCCACACACCTCATCTAAAAGCTGGTGACCTGTAGGAGTTCGGACTTCTACTTGCTTAAAAACTAGTACGCTGCACTTAGACAACAGTTTCACAATATAGACTTGACAGGTGATAAGGTTTTAAGTAAGATGCCCCAGGAGATGCCCAATCGATATTTAAAACATATATACATAAAACAAAAGAAAACATATAAGGTTAGTACTTCACACACAAAAAAAAAAACATTCAAACAAATAGAAATTAAGCAACAAGAACTAACAAATCAACCGAAAAATTTTTTTTTAAAACTTACTAACTACTCATAGGACAAGGAAAGACAACGAGGTTTAAGAAAAAAAAAAACAACTCAAAAAGAACAAATACTAATTAAAATTAAAATCAAGTGTAAAGGACAATAGTTATCTATAAACAATACAAAAGAGAAAATAAAATGGACAAATACTAATATAAATTAAAATCAGCAACTGCAAAAGACAATAGTTATTTAAAATGAATACAAAATTAGTAAATAAAATGACACTAAATACCCCAATTATAACCAATTTTCAGGTTGAACAGGGTAGACCAAGATGGAACGAGAAGAGGCAATAATGGTCAGCTGTTAAGTGCCCGCTCTCCACCCATCACCTCTTCAAAACAACAACAACAACTTAGACAACAGTTCTCGTCTTCAAGATTCTGCTCACTTCTAAAAATTTACTCAATTCTTGCTATAAAGGCTCTTTCAGGACCTTGTTGAATATCAAACTTCTATTTCCAAGAGACGCAAATTTCTTTAAAAGTCTCCTTGTCACCACTATACTTTGGCCTGCAGCCTTCACACGCTGCTATACGTAAACTCGTTACGGCCAAAACACGTCTTGTCGGTTCTCGATCTTCTCTCTTCTCTTCTCCATCCAAACTTCCTATACCTTCTTTGACCGCAACCCGATGCTACTCCCTGATTGGCTTGGCTTGGCTAACTAATCCTAGCCCCAATAAATATTTGCGTTATATAGTTGACCACTTATTTTGTGAAGAACTGTAATGAGCTTGTTGCCAAAGTCACACCATTCTATTTATAACTCAGCCTTGAGGTAACAACAACTACTCGTTATTTCGTGAAAGTTCCAGATGTTGTCTTCTTCCCCTACCCCTAAAATCACCTATAACTTAAACCTGCTTGAACTCTCGGTGTCCACTCACATTCTGTTTTACTCATTTTGTCGTCACAAACTACAAAAGTCCAAACACGACACTTTTCTTGTGTTTGGTTTAAAAGTTACGTTACACCCTTACTGCGTCTACTTTCGCGGCTCCTATGCTTTACCCTACATTCATTACTACAACAGTCTGGCACCAGAAAACATATATAAACAATCATTTTGAAATATGAAGTGTTATAAAAGATAATTGATTTATGGAAATAAATAATAACCACAACGATAAAAAGAAACAATGCATAGTATATTTATTTCTAACTTACCTAATTGTTTTACGCGGTTTTAACTTTAAATCACGCTTCTTATTTTTTTACATAAACAGAAATAAACAAACACAAGTAATTGTAGATAAATAAAATAATAATGAATCTAGGGAAAGTTTAGAGTTGGGGCACTGAACGAAGGGTGGCCACCGATCAAGCAAAGTGCATACAGTTAGTTCCTACCCAACAAGACGCCACTAGGCGTTATAGCCACTGCTTTGTCCGTCAGGAATGAAGGACCCAAGCAGAAGAAGAAGAATTACACTCATAATTTCCATTATAAAATGGCTCTTCTTAGATCCCACCTTATCTTTCTCATAATCCCATCTTGTACGGACAACTGGCAGCTGGCAAAAGAACACTTGGGCGACTCCAGCTGAGGTTCAAAGATGTGCGCAGGAGAGACATGAGGGCAATGGACATAAATACAGAAACTTGGGAGGATGAAGCTGCTGATCGCACCAATTGGCGCTGCTCTCTACGCCACCTCAGATTAGGCGAAAAGAAGCTCTCACGGACAGCAGAAGAGAGAAGAAAACATCGAAAGGAACACCAGGAAAATAAGCAGTTGAGGGCTGTCACCTCAGGGGCATATTCCCATAGTCCAGCGGTTTTCAACCTTTTTGAGTCCATGGCTCCCCTGACCAACTACATTCTTTCTGCGGCTCCACTGTGGGATAACTGGTAAAAACTCTAGCGATGTTTCGACATTTAGCCTAACTTTATTTGAACAGGAGAGCTTTGGAAAAGCTTTTAAACAATGTAATTTTAAAAATAAAATGCAACTGGACAATCTGTGAAAAAATTACACGTACAAGAAAAAATATAGACAGTGCACTTTAAAAACAATTACTATAAAAAAGAAAATAGCACAGATAAGTACTTTCTTTCTAACATTTTTTAAAATTTGTGTCTGAAAATCATTCACTGATATACTTGCCCCCATGATTCAATCTCCATAACAAAAAGCATGTACAGTAAAACTAAAAAAAATATGATGAATAAAGTACCAGTCACCTGTGTGAAACTTGAGCTTGCTTGTTGTTTTACAGCTTGTCAAATCTTGGCACCAATTGAGATACAGCTACCCTCATTTCCTTCTCCACATCAAGTCTTGATCTAAACTTGGTTTTTATGACAGCCGCTGCTGAAAATCCAGCCTCGCAGAGATATGAGGTTGCAAAAGGAATTAGTATTTTCAGTGCTCTCTTGCTCAAGCTTGGGAACTCCTGTTTTACTGAATACCAAAATTTTGGCAATGCCATGGATGGAAACTTCGCTTGTAGTGAAGAGTTTGATGAAAGTTCTATCAGTTCTTCCTCTGCTGCAGTACTGAAGTCCGAAGGAGCATCACTACTGAAGGGATTTTGAACCCACTGAAACCTGTCACAGTTTTCAAGAAAGTAGGCAGCATACATTCGACAGAGAGTACTTTGAAACTCAAAACACACTGTGGACGCCCTTCATTGCTGACAAGAGTGCACGTGAAACCAAATTTTAAGTAACCTTCGTCATATTTTCTATACTTACGTTTCCTTTCCTCACTACCACTTTCCTTGTCATCCTCAACAAGTTCTTGCTTTTTACTAACACTTGCCAAATAAAAAATATCTTTCCATAGTTTATACCAAACTCACAACTGTGGTAAAGTGGGATGTTATAAATATTTATAGGGGACTTAGTGTACTGACTGAGATCAGCTGTGAAGGTATCTGTATCTAATAAGTGTGGTGTATTACAGATGACCTTACTTGCTACCACATTTATACCTCAGTCAGAATTATTCTGGAATATTGTGATGACTACGTTAAATGTCTAGGGTTATGAAAATGATGAAGTGTAAGTCACAACAACAACAGACAGATAAACAATTTAATTTATTCCACAACACTTTACAACACTGTGACACTCACACACATATAACACTCTATAAGACTATCTTAAATGAGTCAAGTGTAAAGTTTCAAATATATATGTAATAATTCCTGCCAATAATAGATATCCTGATTCAACTACACAGTGAACCAGGAATCACAATCAAATGTAATTACAAGTAGTATGTACACAGTTTATAAATATAATCTTTGTATTGACATATTTTATTATTCTTATCCTATGTGTGTAAGTTGTGAAGTAGTAATATGAGGTAATACTGGTTTTGTTTTTCAAGCTAGGTTGTTGTTTGTCATCATGACTTCAAGTGTTTGATTATCTTGGAAATAGTATTGGGAAAAGTTCACAGTTCCTGTCATTTGAAACAATTTATTGTCCCTCGGTGTTTAATATAATGTCAAATTTAGAGGGGGGGGGGCACATAATGTTGAGCTACTCTGGCCACAGAAGCTTATCTTTTGTGATGGCGGCAGGAAAAGACTCCGCTGCTCGATTGCTTCCTGTGTTCTGGAGACACCTCACTGGTCGCTATCTGGACCAAGGAGTATGCTGTCAGCCTCTGGATTCAGCAAAACTCAGACCAGGTGCTGCTTCAATAACTTAGGACCACGGTCCCTGAAACAAGAAGGTTGTACCTCCTACTTCAGCTCTAATTTATAATCTATTTCCACACTGAACACAATACATAACAAACACTGAGTTCAGAGCGGTAGGCCAACTGCTAGCTTCATCTGAAACAATTTACACCAGTATACTCCTCCCAAATGGTTACTACGCCTCTGCAATTCCAGCATTAGTTCTATCTAGTCAATAAGATAGGTGTCAGTGTACTGTTTGGCAATTCCATGCAGTTTTCTTTTCTCCGACACGTTCTGTTCAGGTGGGAGCAATATTTAGGCTTTGCCTCATGTTGGCTACTGAACCACACACATATACAGACATAAATTATCAATTCACATTCAATTTTCATTAAAAAGATCTCAAATATGTCAAGCTTACCACAATTCATGGAAATGATAAATACGTTGACTGGCGATGAATAATGGCACAAATTCCGATCTGCCTCTGTCCCAGACTTTTATTTAGAAAAATATGATCTGGTTCTCAACGCACTGTTTCTTAGTAAGTTTATTTTAAAATGTGGCACTGAACTGACGCTCCTAATTGACTATATTAGCGGATCTAACCAATCGGGCCATGTTTACACAGCTTTTCAAAAAATGTTACCCTACTACCGTTTCCCTTAACAACACAAAATTAGTAGTTGTAGTCCGACTAATCGTGTTTAGCCTTACATATCATTCCCGCCAATCAAATAGGATTTAACATGGTGGCCTATTTCCCGTAAAATGGTGGTTTCAAAACATGCCACTGTGCGATTATTATTTGATGTTTTCTGACACCCTCACTATTTTCTTTTGGCTATAATTTGTTAATTCCTAGACTATTTGCGTAACACTTAACATATTCTTTGTCAGCAAGTCCTAAGGAACCCAAATATATAAGTTTTATGGGGCTAAGGGGCTGCGTTCAAAATATGCATTTTCTTCTACCTCCCGTTCACTTCGATACGATGTGAAATGTGAAAGCGTTACAATTTTCAGACGAAGTAGAAAAAGGGGGATCTCGAGTACAGTCATTGCGACAGCACTGTTCTTTACCATTCTTCTTTCCTTTTATTGAATTAATGTGTTAGGCTTAACATTTACCTTTTAATTTATATATGTTTATTTAGAATGTTTCACGACAACAACACAATTAAAAACGTTTGAAAACAGAAAATCACCGTGTTACTGTAACTGTCTTTTTCTCTTGTTGAGGTGATCACTGGCCCAAGACAGTATACATGTTGTTAGGTGTGTAGTGCTGGCGTATGATGAACTGAGTGTGGGTGCGAATGAAGGCGCGAATGTGTTTAGGCTCGTATCTGTTGTGTAATGCAACCCATACACTCACATGCAGTAGTCAAGGATGCTTGAACACTGCTGGCACGTTTCCAAACATTTATTGACGGTAACACACATAGTATCAACAGGAACAGTCAGTGTAAACACGGTCATGCTGACCGGAAATCGTTAGGTATACATCAGGCATTCAAAAGGCTGGTAAACATTTGAATATTCGTGCATGGACAATAGCAATGTTCTTCAAAAATGACAGTTCGTAGCGCCGCCCTGGTATCTCTGGCTAAACGCGTCAGATACCTTAATCACTTTGACATACAGGTACAACATGGCATTCCCCGCCAATTGCACTTTATCAGGCTGTAATATATTAGCCTTAACACAGGCCTCGTTATGACGTCATCTGTGTACTTCTTTTAAGCAGGTTAACATCAACCCTGCAGTAATGCTTATGTAGACATAAATACCGCCAATCTGCGGTTCCCACAATATATCTTCGTCACTGGACTTCTGGATAATATAAAGACTAATAGTCTTGGATGGCTACCTTGAGCGCAACAATATCAGTTCTGAAATGTAGGATCGGTGAGCTGTAGTTCACAGACTAGGTAATCTTCTAACATGTTCTGCCACCGAAAGCGTAATAATGGAAAAAGTCGGTATTACCTGGAACCGAATCCTCAGAACACAATAAGGAACTCTGTCGTCATTCCGACGCACAGAGATTCACTGGGGAGACCTGCCAACGCAGTCACTTCGAAGATTTTCCCCGAAAACACAATGGACGTTCGTCCCTCAGAAGCCAGCTTACATCCCGGCCTGACGGAAATAACTCAACTTGGCGATTAAAAAACCTACGCATGGGCACACGCCCGAACTGTTTACCTTTGACCCTAAAGGTCAAACACAATGAATGAACCAACAAGGGAAGACAACCCCTAATCACCCTGACATCGCAAGGTAAAGACACAATTATTCTTATGAAAAAACATAAGCAAATAACTTGACATATGACTCCGTCGAAAATGACAGCAACAGTTACCTACTATGGTCGCGCGAGGAGAATGCGCAGAAAGTTGATAGGCGGGTCGGGGGATCGGAACTTCAAAGTCTGGCCAACATCAAAAGATAAATTTCTCCGGGGTCACGCAGGTTGACAAACACCGAAAATGAAATTTCCCACAGCTCTGTGTTTTCTTTACAGTTAAATACGAAAACAATCGACGCCTACCCACGGCGCCCCTGACCGTCAGTCATGGCGTTCCAGGGCGCTGCAGCGCACAGGTTGAAAACCGCTGCCATAGTCAGTTATGACTGACGGGGCTATTATTATTTTTTTTTTAAATCCTAGCTCAACGCACCATTGTTGATAGTAAAAGTTCCGGTTACACAAAAATCTAGTTATTTTTAGCTATAGCTCATCACATCCGTTGTTTCTAAGCTTAAATAACTCCCAAAGTCAAAATACTGTGTAGAGCCGATGCCTTCTCGAGTCCTTCTTGCTAGCAAAGATGTCGCTGGACTTCCCTTGGGAGTCAACAGTCTACCTGTAATTCGCTCACCGTGAGGATTCCAAAACAAATATAGACCTTCATTTATATAACAAGTACAAAGTGCACTGAAAGAATCATAACCTTAAGCTATGAGATATTGAAGAAGATACGACAAAGTGTTATAGTAATTATAACCTGCGTGTTTAACATGATATCTTCTTTCTTCTTCTTCGTACATGCTCAGATGTCTACTAGAATATGTTCAAAGACAGCAGCAGTTATATTAAGGCTATTTGAATCTCCGTAGAGCTTTTTCACGAATGGTACTGATGACGGCCATATGTGCTTTCTATGTTCCTCATATGTTGGGCATCTTTGAAGCAGACGTTCAGCAATCATTTTATCTATGCCACAGTTACACTCATCGGTAGTTCCAATCATTAGCTTGTTGAATAGATGATATCTCAATCTGTTGTGGCCAGTGCGGAGTCTGAAGATTACCACTTGTTCTCTTCTGTTGAGCTGGTAGTATGCATCATTTTTGTATGTGATCTGAATGCTCTGCATAACAGGATATGGAATTTAAGAAAAATTCTAAAGGCATTAAAAAATTCAGTAATTATTCCAATATTAAAACCAGAAAGGGGTGAACGTGATGTTAGTTCATACGGACCACCTTCTCACTTAGGTAAGATAATTGAAATTAGAGTAAACAAGAAACGGTGGTTCTGTATGAAAAAAAGGATCTCGTTACAGCCCATTGAAGCATGCTGGGAATATGGTGTTAGGCCCATATTCTCTTGACCATTGGCACAATAGAGGTGATGTGGTCAGCATCACGCCGGCCGCCTTAACCGTCCCAGAGTTGCTCAGATACCCAATTCATGAGGCTGGGTCGAACCCCGGAGCCGTTTACGGTCTAAAAAATTCCCTCAACTGGGAATCGAACCATGAACTACCGAGTTAGTAAGCCAGTACACTAACCACTGCACTACCGCGGCTTCATTTAAAAAAAAACAAAAACCCAGCATATATTATCCCACTCAGTCTGGATTTAGAAAGGACCGTTGCAGTTTGGGCCAACTAGTTAAACTGGAACACATAAGCAAAGCTAAATATCGAAAGAAATAAAAAGTGAAACGGTGGATTTATTTCTAGATGTAGCCGTGCCGGATGATGAATGCTGTTGAGAACATGCTGTACATATAATGAAAAATGCAGGTGTTGCAGGTAGAGTATATAGGCAACTAGAAAACTTCATGCGAGACGGTGTATTTCACTGTAAAGGTAAACAATGAAAATTCATAACCATATGATTAATAAATATGTTATTTCCAAAAAAAATTTACAGTAATTGAAAATTATTGAGGTTCAATGATGTTTAAAATAAGCTGTCATAAAGCTGTGACTTATTTTAAGTGATGTCTCTAACATTTCGTTTCCCTACGGCAATATCTGCTAAAGGATTGCCTTTATAATTTTTTGTTACCTTCAGAATATTAACACATTCTAAAATATATCTGAAATCTTTTTTTTTCACCTTTGTTATTTAAGTATGTAACGTTTTTCGTTTTAAGTTATAGGGTTTGCGCTTACATGTATTGGCGCAATTTGACATGTTTTAACTGGGCTCACAAAATTTTCTTGACGCAATGTGACATATTTTTAACAGGGTTCACTAATATTTTTGAAGCAATGGGACATATTTTAACAGGGTTCACTAAATTTTATTGACACAGTGTGACATGTTTTTAACAGGGTTCACTAAATTTTATTGACGCAATGTGACATGTTCTCAACAGGGTTCAAAAAATTTTCTTGACGCAATGTTAAATTTTTGTAAATACTTTCTTTGCAATTCTAATTAGCTATTATCTGAAAAACAGATTAAAGTCAACAATTTATGAGGATGCTTCGTTAATTTTGCACTTCCTTTGTTTAAAAAAAATGTACATGTCTTCTATGGAATATACAACATTTGTTATAATATTATTTCCGTAATTTCAACATGTTTATTACATTTTATATGAGCGTTGTTTGGATGTTTCCAATCTTTGAGCCGCTGATTCACTAGGTTTCAGATGACCCAGGGACTTGAAATTTTGCACACGACCCTCTATCCTGGTTTATTTTAAACTATCAAAAAGTGAAGGAACCTCAAGTGACCTGTTCTGGGTCCGCCATATAAAAATTGAAGCCGGAAAAATAATATAATTTTACAAGATTACAGCTGTGAAAGGATGGCAGAACGTGGTGACGCAGTACATAAAGTTGTGAATAGTATCACATAATTTTGTGACATACACACAATTGTGAACAGGAACACAGAATTTGTGACATACATAGTTGTGAACATGAACACAGAAATGTATGACAAACACACATGTGTGAATAGGAACATGGAACTTTGTGACATACACAAAGTTGTGAACAGAATCACAGAACTTAGTGATGTACACACAATTGTGAACAGGATGACAGAACTTTGTGACATACACACAATTGTGACCATGATCACAGAATTTGGTGACATACAGCAAGTTGTGAACAGGATCACACAACCATGTTTTGTGTGCCTGTTCACAACTTTGTGAAGTTGTACAGAAAATTGTGAACATGATCACAGAACGTGTCGCTGTACACAATTATTGTTAAAATTATTATATTTTTTTTTTTTTTTTTTTTTTTTTTTTTTGCGATTCGTTGCGTTGGGAGCAACAATCAAATCAAAGTTTGTTTAGTGGATTTGGCAACATTAATAAAGTGGATCCCAAAAAACGTGTGTTTTTCTTCACCTGTTTCCTACGTAATATTTTCAATAAATTTGGCATATTTACAGGAGGTCACGCTCCGCCAAGACCACCATCACCAACTGTTGACTATGAAGATGAGAGTGACAGTGATACACAACACACGGCTGGTGAAGACAGAGTGGACGGTATATTCGTCAAGCACAATTCACAAATTAAGTAAGTCGGGCTACACTAGAATTAGGGACGCAGCTGTGGTAACTTTGCTCGTACGGATGGCGAATGTGGTTGTTAAAGGAGTGAACATGTGAGATGAGATTTCAAAAAAAAAGGCTATAAGTTTAAGAGATAGTCGCAACAAAGAAGTTTTCTGGAAGTTTGTGGTAACAAATGCATCAAATGGTTACCCATGCGCATCAAGTACTTCCTTTTTATTTCCACTTCGAGAACAGGCTCGTAACGAATACATCCCAATCATTCATTTCATGTGCCATCTCTTCAAGGTCCTTCGTTGGCTCCTTTATCTACATCATATCTATGTCCTTTTCCCTTCTCCGTTTGTATGCGTTTCTTTTTGGTTTCCCTCTTTTTCCCTTACCCCGGTGATTCCAGAACAAAGGCTTTTAATATGATCACCTGTTTTTTCTCATTTTGTGTCCTATTCAACGCCAGCATCTCCTCGCATTTATTCCACTTGTATTTGTCAGGAGAAACAGTAAATACAATAGATTGGACGTGTGCCAGAAAGCAATCAAATAAACTGCAGCAAGTTTCTTTAGTTGCAGAAAATCTGGCAAGGATACCCCAAAAGAAAAATGAACAAACAGTCCTTAAGGATAACCCGCTCTAACTTCAGTTTCCACAGATGAAAATCACTTGGTGGACTTTTTTACTTAGTAACTTTTGCCGTTGACCTGGCTCTTCTGTCCCACAAAGGTAACCAGAGGAAGACACTTTGAAAATACTTGAGAGGTCACAGTAATTGGGTCAGAAAATACGCAGGGAAAATACGCAGATAATGAGAATAGATGCGGAAAGCAATAATAAGATCGCACTGCAAGAAACATTCATACGAGATGTAGAATCATACATATATCTAGGCAGATATATAGACAAGGTTGGAGGGACAGACAGTGGTGTCAAAATAAGAATCCAAAAGGTTGGAGGAGCTGGAATCCCTGAAGTAAGCGTGGTAGAGAGAGAGAGACCAATAGATATGGAGAAGAGAACTGGAGACAGAAATCAAAGGGATAAGAAAGATATGGTAAAACCGTGAGCTGATGGCACGTGACAAGCAGACTTGACAAACGTTTGTTGAAGGTCTATGCTCCTTGGGGACCTGAAGGGTGATGAATAAATTAATCTTCTTATTCTTCTCCCAAAACTCTCAGACGTCTGCTTGAATATTTTCAAAGAAAACAGTGGTCAGCTATTTATATCTCCATAGAGTTTTTCCAGGAATGGTACTGGTGACGGCCATTCGTGCTTTCATTGTCGATCATATGCGGGGCATCTTTGAAGCAGATGTTCAGCAGTCATTTATTCGGTGCCACATTTACACTCATCGGTAGTAACAATCTTTAGTCTGTTGTGGCCCGTGCGGAATCTGAAAATTATAAATTTTTCTCTTCTGATGAGCTAGTAGCATGCATCATTACTTGTCTGGCCTGGATGCTCTGCATCCCATTTGTTTCTGTATCTGATTCTGATAAAACTCTGCCTCTTCGAAAGTTATGCTCGAATCAGGTTGAGATAGCTTTCATTCTTCATTTGAATACTTACTTACTTACTTAGTCGGTCCTCTTCTGCCGTGAGGTGTAGAGGTTTGTAAGAGAGAGCGCCATACTATTCTATCGGCTGTCTTCCTCCTGGCTTGGTTCCATTCTAGTCCTTGGTCCTTCAAAGATTGTCTAATGTTGTCCTCCCAGCGGACTTTGGGTCGTCCTGGAGGTCTGGCTCTTAGTTTCCCATGCTTGCCGTGGTAGCCGATCTTCTCCCATTCTGCAGACATGGCCAAACCATCTCAGTTGGGACTGTTCTACTTGGGTCTGCAGTGGTTAGGTTTTTAGGCCTTGACGTATGGTCTGGTTGCGGACCATGTCTCTTCTTGTTACTTCAACCACCTTCCTCGGATACCTCATTTCTGAGGTTTGGATCTGGCTTTTGTGGGTTGTAGTCATTGCCCATGCCTCGCATCCATACGTCAAGACTGGGACATAGGTGGAGCGGTATACAGCTATCTTTGTCTTCTTACCAACTTCTCATTTGCTGAGGAATCCTCGATTTATGGCTTGAAAAAGTCTCCCAGCTGCTGCTCTTCGGGTAGCCAACTCTTCTTTGATGCCTCCCTTCCGGTCTATGACAGCCCCGAGGTATTTAAAGTGGTCGACCTGCTCCAGGAATAAATGAATGAAGTATTGTATAAATGTCTCTCAGGGAAGGGTGACTTTCTATCAGGACAAAGAAAGAACAGGACTACTACTCCATCAACCATGTCGTAGGAGGCAGCTAATAGAAGGTTGTGCATATGGGTGACAACTTAATCATGTAAAAAGGCGGTCGGAATGGCTTCGAGGTACGGTGTCCGCCTCGAATTCTAGAGGGACCGGGTTCGATTCCCAGTTGAGGGAATATATATATATATAGATATATATATATATATATATATATATATATATATATATATATATATATATATATATATATATATATATATATATAATGGAAACATTTTTTCAAAACCATTGGACCTAATGATGTCATACACCCACCTGGTCTCCTGGGAAGTGAGATCGGATGCCTAGCCTTCTCGGATAATGGCGAAAAAAAAAATAGGAGGTCCCGTGTGCAAGAGTCGCACGTTAAAAATCCGACGGCAGTTGGAAATCGTAAAGAGTAGGCCTATCAGGCCGCTGCCCTGGCAAAATTAAAAAATTAGAAACCTACCCACCACAAAAATACTTATAAAATGTGTGATTTCTATATATACACATTGGGATTCTCGCCGGTGCTACGGAGCTCGTGCACTGTACTGAGATCCTCCTTGTGTGATCTAAGTGAGGAGATCGTAGCACTGAAGTCCGTTTGCAATGAAGATAGTCCTTGAAACCAAACCAAACCAAACCAAACCAATCATGTAAAACAAATTGCTACAGAAGCCACTGTTGCCAGAGAATATAATTACTTTTGTGCACGCTTCCTGGAAGAGCGGTCATCTGCAGTGGTTGCGCCATGCACAATAAGGAGAGAAAAGGGTCACGGATGTACAGGTATACCTCGGAGATATTGCGGGTTCGGTTCCAGACCACCGCAATAAAGCGAATATCGCAATAAAGCGGGTCATACCCATTTTTTGGGCTTCCCAGTGGTGATAAAGCCTAAAAACATGTTTACACTTTGTCTATTAAGTGCGCAATAGCGCTAGCTCTAAAAGAAAAGCAATGTACTGTAACATTACAAATACTTTATTGCTAAAAAAAAAAATGCTAGTCATCATCATCTGAACCAAAATCTATCGGCAGAAGTAGACACGTTCTAATAAACAAACACAAATAATTTGAAAAAAGCGCAATATCTGTGAAGCGCAATAAAGCGAGGTATGCATGTGTCATCATATGATGTATCATCATCATCATCATCCTGTTCGCTCCTTACTGAGCGTGGAGTATTCAGCCATCATTGCAGGTGTTCCACTTGAGGAAGGCTGTGTCACAGCATACGCTCATACAGCTATTGGTTTTACATGATGAGGTTACCTATGTATAGCCGCCTCACATTAGTTTTCTATACAACGTGCCTTAGGAATTATTCTTCGTATTCTGTCCGTGTCTCCTCAGAAAAACCTTGGGAACAAATTGTGCCCCGAATGAATAAATAAATCAATACCCTTTAGCTCCCCAAGGAGCATAGGCCTTCAACAAACACATGCCAAGTCTTCCTGTCCTGTGCCATCCACTCAAGTTCTTTCCATGTTTTCCTTATCATTTTCACCTCTGTATCCAGCTCTCTTCTCCATATGTTTTTTGGTCTACCTCTGCCTCTCTTTCCCTGTGGATTCCAGAAGTAGGACTGCCTTGTAATGCTATCAACAGGTTTCCTTTAATGTGTGTCTTATCCATCGCCAGCGTCTTCTTCTCAACTCTTGTTCCACTGGCACTTGTCTGGTTCTTGTCATCAGTTCCACATTTGTGACTTTGTCATACCATTTCAGTCCTTCTATTCTACGCAAGCACCCGTTAATTAAAGTCATTAGCTTTTTGGTTGTTGTTTTTGTTGCTCTCCGTGTCTCAGAGCCATACTATAGGACTGACTTGACATTTGAGTTGAAGATTTTTATTTTCGTGAATGAATAAATGATGTTCCATAAATCACTTTCTTGAACATATTCTCTAATGGTAGTTTCCCCCCGTCATATGACGCTTCTTTAACTTTTATAACGTATAAGGAAGGGAACCCCGAGGCCTGTAAACAGTAAATAAATATTAGACAAACATAAAGGTATATTATCAGGCACTCGTAAGAAATAAAGAAGTAGAACACTAGACAACAGAAAAACAACAGACGTGAGTGGCTTACCCAGGATTCGAACCCCGGACAACACCGCCTAGCTCGAATCCTGGGTAAGCCACTCACGTCTGTTGTTTTTCTGTTGTCTAGTGTTCTGCTTCTTTAACTTATTGGTTACCTTCTTAATCCATTGCTTTGTGGTTGCTATGGTTGTCAAATAGATTACTGTGTATAAAGAACAATTGGAAGGTCCTAACCAATCGCTATATAGGCAGAATCAATGGGAGATCCTTACCCAAGGTACATAACTTTATCATTCTAGTCAGGCTGCTTCATTTATCTCGAGTTCTGTTCCCAAGACAGGCTTTTTAATAGACTGCTGATAGTATCCTGGTTTTGTCGAACAATTTGTGGGATGTGTATTTGTTGTTGCTTGTAACGGATGGACGTAAGGACATAAGGGCGGAAGTGTTTCATCGGAGCAATTTTATTGTATGGAAGTGAATCATGGGCATCGAGCAAATGGAAATCACTGGAAGCAGTAGAGATATACTGTTGCTCTACTGAATGTCACAGCCGGTCAAAATGACAAATTAAAAAAGCATCCATAATATAGAGAAGGAACTACTGATGAGTGTAACTGTGGCACTGATATAATGATTGCTGATCATTTACTTCAAAGGTGCCCAACATATGAGGAACAGAGAAAGCGCATATGACCATCACCAGTGCCATTCCCAGAAAAGCTTTACGGAGATGTTAATAGCCTCGGACTGACCGCTGCTTTCTTTGAACATATTCAAGTTGACGTCTGAGGGTGAACGAAGAAGAACATATTCAAGTTGACGTCTGAGGGTGAACGAAGAAGAAGAATATAGAGAAGACAGCCGAAGTTTCATTGACAGTGAGACGAGAAAAGAAGAGAAAAAAAACACTGCAAAATATAACAATCGAAAAACGCGAGGACACGAGAAATTTGTGATTGGTAATGGACATATTTCAGAACAATCAGCCTGATGAGTCATGCAATTAAGATACTGCTCAAAATCATACAGGAAAGAATAAAAAGTAAGGTAGACAGCGAAGTCCAAGAAGAACAGTTTGGTTTTAGACGGAACAGTGAAACAAGAGAGGCAATATTTGCCTATGAATATTAGCAGAAAAATATACAGAGGTCCAAAAAAGTATGTACATGTGCTTCATTGACTATAAGAAGGCTTTTGACAGAGTCCATCACGAGAAAATAATTGAATGCCTCGAAGACATAGGTGTTGATGGAAAAGATATAAGAATACTCAGTAACATTTATTGGGAGCAAACTGCCACAATAAGATCTGGAAGGAATTATTCACCATACATAGACATAAAAAGAGGTGTCAGACAAGGTTGTGTGCTGTCCCCCTGCATATTTAATTTATACACCGAAAAAATTGTCAAACAGATACAGGAAATACCAGGACTGAACATCAGCGGAAGGTCAATAAACAACTTTAGATATGCAGATGATGCTGTGTTAGCTGAAAGCGAACAGGAGTTACAAGAACTAGTGAAGCAAGTGAACAGTATAAGTCATGAATTTTGAGAAAACAAAAACTATGATAATTAGCAAAACAGACGATAAGCCCACATTAAAGATAAGCATAAATGGCAAAAATCCTGGAACAAGTCAAGAGCTACTAATATCTTGCTCATATAATAACAGAAGATGGCAGATGTGAAACAGAAATCAAGAAGAGAATAGTGATGGCCAAAGCTACATTCAACAACATGAAACATATACTGACATCTAAACAGTTATCTCACAAATTAAAACTGAGAATCATAAAGTGTTATATATATATATTCTGCATTTCTGTAAGGTGTAGAAACATGGACGATGAATAAGCATTTGGAAGAAAGAATTGAGGCTCTTGAAATGTGGACATATAGAAGAATGGGGCGTATCTCATGGAAAGAGAAGAAAACAAATAAGGAGGTCCTAGAAAATCTAGGTATGAAAAGAGAACTAATGAGGAACATGAAAGGTCGGCAGCTAAAATACTTTGGCCACATAAAAAGGCATAACACCTTGCAGAAGACCATAACAGAACGGAGAGTTGAAAGCAAACGTGCAAGGGGAAGACAGCGCTATAAGTGGGAAGATAACATCAAGAGATGGACAGGAAAGAGTCTATCAGAGTGCACCACCAAGACAAGAGACAGAAGACGTTGGAGATCCATTACAGCCAACCTTCGTTGTGGAGATGGCAACTGATGATGATGATGATGAATAGACATATTGTTACTATGAATTAACAGATCTGGCTGAGAACACAGGGAACGATTGAAATGGTGTGATAGGACCACTAAAGTGGAACTAATGGAAAGAACAAGGCAAACACCAGTGGAGCAGAAGGTATGGAGAGAACGCTGACGCTGGATCAGTCACACATAAAGAAAACCAGCAGATGACATTACAAGACAGTCCGTGCTTCTGGATTCACCAGGTTAAGAGAAATAGAAGGTCACCAAAATACATCATCATCAGGTGCCATCTCCACATCGAAGGTCGGCTGCAATAGATCTCATACGCCTTGTGTCTCTTGTCTTGGTGGTACACTCTGATAGACTCTTTCCTGTCTCTTGTCTTGGTGGTACACTCTGATAGACTCTTTCCTGTCTCTTTTCTTGGTGGTACACTCTGATAGACTCTTTCCTGTCTCTTGTCTTGGTGGTACACTCTGGTAGACTCTTTCCTGTCTCTTGTCTTGGTGGTACACTCTGATAGACTCTTTCCTGTCTCTTGTCTTGATGGTACACTCTGATAGACTCTTTCCTGTCTCTTGTCTTGGTGGTACACTCTGATAGACTCTTTCCTGTCTCTTGTCTTGGTGGTACACTCTGATAGACTCTTTCCTGTCTCTTGTCTTGGTGGTACACTCTGATAGACTACCTCCTGTCTCTTGTCTTGGTGGTACACTCTGATAGACTACCTCCTGTCTCTTGTCTTGGTGGTACACTCTGATAGACTACCTCCTGTCTCTTGTCTTGGTGGTACACTCTGATAGACTACCTCCTGTCTCTTGTCTTGGTGGTACACTCTGATAGACTCTTTCCTGTCTCTTGTCTTGATGGTACACTCTGATAGACTCTTTCCTGTCTCTTGTCTTGGTGGTACACTCTGATAGACTCTTTCCTGTCTCTTGTCTTGGTGGTACACTCTGATAGACTCTTTCCTGTCCATATCTTGTCTTGATGGTACACTCTGATAGACTCTTTCCTGTCTCTTGTCTTGGTGGTACACTCTGATAGACTCCTGTCTCTTGTCTTGGTGGTACACTCTGATAGACTCTTTCCTGTCTCTTGTCTTGGTGGTACACTCTGATAGACTCTTTCCTGTCTCTTGTCTTGGTGGTATACTCTGATAGACTCTTTCCTATCCATCTCTTGATGTTATCTTCCCACTTACAGCGCTGTCTTTCTCCTGCACGTTCACCGTTAGTTCTGCCTTCTGTTATGGTCTTCTTTAAGGTGTTATGTCTTTTTAAAAGGTAAAGGTAGTCCCATAGCAAATACTGCCGAAGGGGAGTGAAGTGTTAGAGACTTCACCATACTAGGTCCAGCATCGAGAGGTGGGGTGACCAGTTCCCTTCCTCGCTGCCTTTCCCCTCCCTAACTCAAAGTCAGGTACCCATTTACAGCTGGGTAGACTGGAGCGTGATAGCACCGTGATTTGAACTCGGCACCTTTGCCGCGACAGACCAGCGCTCTAACCATTATGTCAATCTGATGCTCTATGCCCTTTTACATAGCCAAAATAGTTTAGCAGTCTAATTGTTATCTCCTTCATTCATTCTCGTTTCATTCGGTGATGGTGATCATGATAATATTGATGATGATGATTATGATGGTGATAATGATTATGATGGTTATGATGATGATGCTTATGATGATGATGGCGATGATTATGATGATGATGGCGATGATTATGATGATTGTGAAGGTGATGATGATAATGATGGTTGTGATGATGATGATCCTGATCAGGGATCTAGATCTGTTGAGGAATATGGTCTCCTCCTCTTGGGGCACTGCACATGATGATGATGACTATTACAACGATATAGGTGATGATATTTGATACTGCCATGTGAAAAACTATTTCTATGGCTGTCTGTATGTTTATATGTCTATATGTCTGCCTGCCTGTCTGTCTTTCTGTCATCCTATCTGTCTGTACGTCTGTCTATTAGGCTATTTGTCTGTCTATGTGTTTGTCTGTCAGCCTATCTACCTCCCTGTCTCTCTGTCTGTCTGTTTCCCTGTCTGCCAGCCTGCCTGCCTCCCTGCTTTTCTGTGTATCTGTCAGCCTGCCAAGCCCCTTCCCTTTCCGCCTGTCTGCTTGCATGTCTGTACTGAAAAAATAAATCGTGCACAAATATGTGTGTATGTGTATATATACAACAGCATAACACACATATTACCGACTGTTCTCTGTTATATTTAACTTACCTTGACTCGGACATTTAAAACATTAAAACCAGCAGGAATGACGCCTCATCGCAACTTTGCCTGTAGGAAACAGCTGTGATTTTTGTTGTTGTTGTTGTTGAGTCCTGCCAGGTGATCCAAATCAGGGAGTTTTTGTTCTTATTTTAATGTTTTCTACCCGATTCACACCTTCTTTCCTTCTTTTTTTTTCTGTCCCTGACGAAGGCCTTATGACCGCAATCTAGGTTTTTCCTGTCTGTTCCACTATTAAGACGCATTATCTTTTTAATTCTATTTTAACCTCTACTCTACTGTAGGAAATAACCAATCCATAAGGTGATTTAGTGGATACATTGTAGATGATGGATGTTCCGTATAGATCCTGGGGGTGTCTCAAGAGACGAAGACCCCTGTTCCCTCTTGCATGTCGTACAGGGCGACTAATAAGAGGTTGGCAACCACGCCATGTCAAACATACTGCTACAGAAACCAATGCTGCAAGAGTATGTGAAAGTTTGGTGCAAGCTTCCTGCCAGGGGACCAGCTGTAGCTATGGCTCCGTGCTCCGTAAGGAGCGAAAACCAAAAAGGATGATAATAATGATGATGATGATATTGATGTTGATAATAATATTGAAGATGATAATGATGATGATTATATTGATGATGATGATGATGATGATAATGCATATGGTGATTGAGGTGATGATAGTGATGATGATAATAATGATGATGATGATAGTAATGATGATAATGAAGATGATAATAAGGATGATGGTGATATTGACGATGATGAGAAGCAACTGGGGGCCTCGTTTGTAATGATGATAAGTACGGAGGCAAAATGTGAATATGTGGCGAGCAGCAGTTGTAGTGTGTTTCATGGAAAACGGTGATGATGATGGCGACAGCGGCGCCGATGGTAGTAATCATAACGAAGACGACAGCGATTATAGTAATGATGAGGATAATGAAGAATAAAAAGAAGAGGAAGATGAAGAAGAGTAAGAAGGGGAAGGAGTAGATGAGACAGAAGAAGAAGACATAGTAGAGGTACAAGAAGAAGATGTGGAGGAAAAAAGAAGATGAGATTGTGAAGTGGAAGATGAAGAGGAGGAAGAAGAAGATAAAAAGGAAAAAAGAAGAAGCGGAAGAAGGCTAAATACAGGAAGAAGAGGAAGAGGTAGAACAAGAGGGAGAGGAATGAAAAACAAATTTACCTGTAGCTGATGTTTGCTCTTTGATGTCCCTAAGATATTATAGTCTTTGTCATGTGATCTTGAATCTGTATTTTCAGAAACAAGATTCCCAACACGGAACTAGAGCGCAAGTTGAAACGGAAGATGGCTTTGAAAAAGAAAGGAAAAAATGTAAGTGATAGAGCGGTTCTAAAGTTGTTTAAGTGAAAAAGCGGTTCTAAAGATGTTAAGTGAAAGAGCGGTTCTAAAGTTGTTTAAGTGAAAGAGCGGTTCTAAAGATGTTAAGTGAAAGAGCGGTTCTAAAGTTGTTTAAGTGAAAGAGCGGTTCTAGTTGTGGTAGTTGATCAGTTTATGTCAGTGATTCTAGTTTTCAGAACTCAGAGAGTGGTTAACTACAAGTTTTTATGTATGAGAGGGAGAGAGAGAGAGAGAGAGAGAGAGAGAGAGAGAGAGAGAGAGAGAGAGAAAGATAGATAGAGAGAGAGAGATAGAGAGAGGCAGAGAGATAGTATACCGATACAATAAATTGAAGAGAGAATGAACGAATTATTGAAGCGGATCAGAATGAACGTTTATAAATACTGATCCCCTTATGTATAATTGTTCAGAATGGGCCACATCTCATGGACAGAAAATAAAATAAGAAGAGGTCTTAGAAACGTTATCTCACAATTTAAGTTACTCACAAATTTAAACTGAGATTCATCCAATGCTGTATGTAATCTTCCATTACTGCATGGTGTTAAAACATGGGCAATGAATAAGCAATTAGAGGTCAGAATTGAGGCCTTTGAGATGTGGACACATAAAAGAATGTGAGAAAAGAAGAAATAAACAGGTCATAGAAAAACTAGGAATGAAAAGAGAATTAATGGAGATCAAAATTAGACAGCTAAAATATTTTGGCCATGTAAAAAAGACATAACACCTTGCTGAAGACCATAACAGAAGGAAGAGTTGAAGGAAAGCGTGCAAGAGAAAGACAGCGCTATAGGTGGGAAGATAACATCAAGAGATGGACAGGAAATGATCTATCAAGTGCACCATCAAGACAAGAGACAGAAGACGTTTGGCATTCAATGCACCCGACCTTCGATGTGGAGATGACAGGTGATCTGATCTCATACTTGTTCCCGGGTTCTCTGAGGATAAGTAAAAAACGAATACGTCTACTGACCGCTCATCAACATCATCATTGTTCATTGCACTCATCACGTGGCATAAAACCACCATTGAAGCTGGTTCTCTTGCTAGGACGTCAGCACCAAGCAGTCACATGTTCTCGCAATGATGGCGTTTGTAGCCATTTGTTTTACATAGTGAGATTATGGTTGCCATCTTCATGCATAATCTCATATTAGTCGCCTTATACGAGATTCCCGAGGGTGCAGTAAATCATTCGTTCCCTCATTTAGTTCAATGAACTCTTGCAGTGAACTAGTATAACATAATTCATATGTTCCCTCTGTTAGTTTATCCAGCACTTGCAGTGTCTAATCTAACGTAATTCGCATTTTTCTTGAGGTAGTTTAACGAACGCTCGCAGTGTCCTCGATTAAAGCAACGCCTATTTTCCCTTATTCAGTTGTACGAACCCTTACAATGTCATAGTTTAACGCAACGGTCATTTTCTCTCATTTAATTTAACGATCTTTTACAATGTCATAGTTTGACGCAACGGTAATTTTCTCTATTTAATTTAACGATCTTTTGCAATGTCATAGTTTAACGAACGCTCGCAATGTCCTCGATTAAAGCAACGCCTATTTTCCCTTATTCAGTTGTACGAACCCTTACAATGTCATAGTTTAACGCAACGCTCATTTTCTGTCAGTTAGCTAACGAACTCTAGCACAGTGTCCTCGACTAACGCAACGGAACGTACATTTTCCCTCATTTAGTTTAACGAACTGTTGCAGTGTCTTCTACTACCACGACGCATATTTTCCCTCATTTAGTTCAACGAACCCTTGAAGTGTCCTCGATTAACGCAACTCATAATTTCCCTCATTAATTTAACGAACTCAGGTGAAGCCCACACGACAACCCATATTTCCCCTCATCGTTTTACGGAACCTTGTAGTGTCCTCGATTAACACAACGCATATTTTCCCTCACTCAGTGTAACGAACTCTTGTATTTCCTCTGTTAACTTCAGACGAACCAAACCTTAATGTTTTAGCCTTTAAACATTAATTACTTTGAACGTTTTACCCATTCCTGCAGGAGCTAGACGCTGTCCTTGCTCAAATAGCAGACCCTGAGGGTTTTGAATCCACCCAGTATTACAGAATGGACTCCGAAAGCAGTGAGCACAGGTAGGCACTGAAGCTAGCAGAAACAGTTACCCATTTTATGGTACATAGTTTGTATTATTTTCAGAGTATTTAGTAGTAGTAAGGAGCGTCCGATTGGCAGAATAGTTAGAACGCTGGCCTCTCGTGGCAAAAGGTGCCAGGCTCGAAACTTCGTTTCGTCACGCTCCAGTCATTCCACGTCTCGGAGCTGGCCCTAGTAAAATGAAGTCTCTAACATGTCATTCCTCTATGGCAGTAGCTGCTGTGGTTTGGTTTGTTTTGTTTTGTTTCTTTTTGGTTTTAAGGACCATCTTCATTGCACACGGACAACTCCATCAGTGCTTCGATCTCCTCCCTTAGATGACACAAGGAAGATCTCAGCACAGTGCACGAACTTCGTAGCACCGACGAGGATCCAAATATATGTACACAGAAATTACACATTCTTTAAATTGTTTGTGGTGGGTAGGTTTTCCTGATTTTATAAATTTTGCTAGTGCAGCGGCCGTATGGCCTTCTATTTACAATTTACGACTGCCGAGGGATTTTTAACATGCGCAACTTGCACACGGGATATCCTAATTTTTCGCCCTTATCCGAGAAGGCTAGGCATCCAATCTCACTACCCATGAGAGCAAGTGGGAGTATGACATCATTAGGATCCACTGGTTCTGAAAACAAAAAAATTTCAATAAAATACTTTATCTGTTATGGGACCACCTTTACCTTTGACTGTAGTGAGACTATATGTGAAGAACAAAGTATAACTTCGTGTGCTCGTAGTAACATCTGTGAACAACAAGATTATCTTAAACTGATTTATTGTTGATTAGTCACAGCTGCAACACAACATTCAGACTGCCGCTTGGAGAGTTGCTTCGAGCATAGCAACAAACGTAAACTATATAGATCGCTTGTTTTCGGGTTTAACGATAGCTTTATATAACCTGCCGCGAGCTATCGAAGACTACTTTATTGCAGCAATAATTATATTTTCAACGAAACAAATTATAAATATAAGAATGGTTGAATGAATCTCGTGACACTTAATTGTCTGAAAATTCTCGTATAATTAAAGATTTTTTGGGGTCAAAGTTACAATTTGCCGTTTTTAAAACTCAAAATAAAATTAAAATTTAAAAAAAAATAATTTGTGTCGGAGCGCGGAACTGAGCCGGGGCAGATTTGAGTATTCAGCTTAAGTGCAGGAGCGGAGCTGGAGTGACGCAGTTCAAGAATGAGAATGCTCCCTAGTGCAGCCTGTTACACCCTAAATGTCAGGTTTCTTATATCAGCACTTAAAACACATTAATCATACTTATAATTTCATAAATTGGTGCTTACAGCGAATAGAAAGATTGAAATTGTATGACAAAATCACCACTGTGGAACTGGTGACAAGAACCAGGCAAGTGCCCGTGAAACAAGAGATGAGAAGAAGACGATGGAGATCGATGGGACACACATTGAGCAAACCTGTTGATTGTATTACACAGGCAGTTCTTATTCTGGAATCCACATGGTAAGAGAAATAGTTGGAGACCAATGAACACATAGAGAAGAGAACTGGAGACAGACATGAAAGGGATGAAGATGAAATGGAAAGACCTTGAGCTGATAGAAGGACGAGGCATACATTTGTTGAAGGCCTATGCTCCTTGGGGAGTCGCGGGATGAAGAAAATTTGTTCCATATAAGACTTACGTCACTTTAGAATAGTCTTCACTCAATTCACAATTACTTTATACCGCACGATATGTTGCTGATATATATATTAGGGCTGCACCGAATATTCGAATAGTGCATTAAATGAACTATGCGTATTCGGCCGAATAGTACGCTGCCATCAAATACGTATAGTAAATTTAGGTCAACCCGCGGCGTGATAATTTTAGCCCCAGAAAGTAGGCTGACTTTAAGTTTAAACTGGTCCCGCTCCTAACTCAACACACCACGCCTTGCGATGCATACTTTAGCGTGTAACGGGTTGCATCAGCTGACTAGGCAGAGGGAACAAAGTCGTGGGCAATAGACAGTGCAGAGGCAATGAAAGTACATCATCAAGCCATCGGCAAAATGATGGCACTAGACATTCAGCCATATTCTATCGTGCAAGATGTCGGTTTCATGTTTCTGGTTGGTTTATTGGAGCTGAGATACACAATGCCAAGCAGGACATTTTTACTGACATAATTATTCTTACATGTACAGCTCTGTTAGCGCTAATATCCAGCACAACGATATCTCACCACGCCTCCAACAAGCGTCCCAAGTGACTGTCTGTTCAGTACTGCCGGCAACACGTTTTCAGATAACAGATGTTGTCTTTTGGCAGAGAATGTTGAGAGACTCGTTTTTTGAACGCCAATGCATGTTTCATGCAGCAATTTTAAAAGTGATTAATTGCTATTTGCCATGTTTTTTGTAACAGTGTATAATTAATAAAAATGTCAGTAGACCTATTGAACACAACGTTTCATGCCCAATATTCACTCACTATTCGTATTCGGCCGAATAGTTAAAGGCCTCAATTCGTATTCGGCCGAATAGTAAAAACTACAATCTTTGAAGGACCGAGGACTAGAATGGATCCAGGCCAGGAGGACAGTAGATGGTATAGTTTGGTGCTCTCTATTCCAACCCTCTACACCTAAGTAGGAACGACTAAGTAAGGAAGTATGTATGTATATATATATATATATATATATATATATATATATATACATACATATATATACATACATATATATACATACATATATATATATATATATATATATATATATATATATACAGTAGAACTCCATTTATCCGAACCCCAATTATCCGAACATCCAATTATCCGAACACTTTTTCCAGAAAAAAAAAATCAGTCTCCACCAGTCACGTTAGACTACAGTTCTGAATCTTTTGATGCGGCACGCTTCAAATGTGTGCGAACAATTTGTAGACAATGAGATGGGCTAATGGACGGTCGCTTACGTACATGAAGTCAGTTAGATCATAAAGTCCGTTAATATCTGGTTTACCAATCCAGTGTACGTGTGAGTTCTAGGCAGAACACTGGCTAAACAGACAGTTCAACTTAAAATAATTGTGTCTGCTACTACAGCAGAATAATTTTGGTGTACACGTATTTCTCTGTGCGACCTGGCATCTTCCAGTAGGCCTAAAGCATATAAAAGGAACCGCAATGTTTTGTCAATTGAAACGAAAACAGAAATTATCAAGAGACTAGGAAAAGGTGAAACTGTGTCTTCATTTGCGAGGATTTCCAATGTTGAGAAAGCTACCGTCTCTGACATCAAAAGTAACAAGGATAAAATTATGAGTTTTGCATCGAAATTGGATAGTGAAAATGGGTCGAAGAAACATAAAACCATGAGAAATGCGAAAGATTTGAAATTGGAAGAGGCTTTGTATATATGGTTTGTGCAAAGAAGAAGCAAAGGGGAACCTATCTCTGGCTCTCTATTGTGTGAAAAGGCACTTCAGTTCAACAGTCAACTTGACGGTCCTCCTGACTTTAAGGCTAGCCAGGGATGGTTAAGAAACTTTAAATCTCGTCATGGCATACGAGAATTGGAGATTCAAGGGGAATCTTCATCTAGCGATGCAACTGCCGCTGAAAATTTTAAAGAAACATTCTTGGCTTTTTTGGAAGAAGAAGGTTATTTACTCGATGATGTGTATAATGCCGATGAGACTGGCTTATACTGGAAATCATTGCCTCAAAAATCACTTGCATCTCAGCGCGAAGCAGCTGCCCCTGGGTTTAAAAAGTGCAAAGAGAGAGTAACAATTTTGGTAGCCGCGAATGCCAGTGGAAGTCATCGTTTACCGGTGCTAATGATCGGCAAAGCCAAAAAAACACGTTGTTTAACACATTAACTACCGCAAGCCGGTGGGACCGGCTTTTGAAATCCTATCATATGGACCGCGAGCCGCTCAGAGCGTCAATCTAATTTTTTTGTAATAAAACGAATGAAAATGTATTGAAACACTTTCTGATCTGGTTCGAGATTTTAGGTTGCCACCGGAAAACAAATTCCCAAATCATGGCTGTTGTAGAACACTGGAAAATTGATATTATGTTCATATTTTTCAGCGTTTTGGGTTAGTTACCAAATCGTGTAAAACTGTTTACCGTGGCAACTAGTGATAGGACCACAGAAAATGCGTGTACATCTCGTCTAGCGGCTGAATAGGCTAGAAAATTGTTTCAACAATTGACTGATAGATCTAGCGACGAGGACAAGAGTGTAAACGGTGTGTACATTGTTTGAAATAGTGATTTTGATAGAGATGGGGCGCAAGCAGTTATAATTGTGAAAATATTGCAAGTCCTCGGCCATCGGTCAGCCGTTAAATAGCAGCAACCAATATTAGAGTTACAAATTGTGCTTATTGTAATAGTACATTCATTTATCTTTAAAATGACGTGTAATTCATAGAATTCTGTAAACAATTATGAAAACGACAGCTTACTTTGTGCAAACACCTACAGGATGAAAATGAGAAAAAAATGTGAGTTTTTCAATTCGGTAGTTAATGTGTTAAAGAATGTGACATGTCTCCCATTGTGCTACAAAGCACAGAAGAGTGCTTGGATGAATAGTGAAATATTTCTTGATTGGTATACAAATCAGTTCATCCCAAATGTGAAGAGGTTGAAAGAACAAGAAAAGAAAACTGGAAAAGTAATTCTTCTACTGGACAATGCACCATCTCATCCAGAGACGGATACATTGAATGCAGTTGATGCAAATTTTAAAGTAATTTTTCTGCTTCCCAATGTAACAGCACTGATTCAACCAATGGATCAGGGTGTTATAGCAAAGCTTAAAAAGATGTACAAGAAGGAAGTCCTGCGTCGTTTATTGTTGGCTGAAGATGAAGAAAGTGTGGTGGCGTTTTCAAAAAAAGCTTAATCTCAAAGACTGCTGCTATATGTAAGCTGATGCTTGGACCACCCTGTCACAAGATAATCTCAACAAGGCTTGGAATAGATTGCTTGGGAAAAAAGGAGGAAATGAAACTACTGCAGTGGACACAAATGATGATTGTATAAATGAAGTTGTGGAACTGTTTCAAGCAATGCCCGGATTTTCGGACTGTGACAAAGATGATGCAGACATGTGGCTAGAAGATGATAATGATTCTGGTTTTCAGTTTTTGAATGACGAAGAAATTTTGTCTTTTGTGCAAGAAGAAAACCAAATACATGTAGTGACCGATGATGAAGACTCCTCAGAAGTACATGATGTACTTGTAGATTATGAAGAAAACCCAAAACGTCGACCAAGTCCTGAAGAGGCCTTTATAGCACTAGAAACAGCGATGGCTTGGTACGAGCAAGAAGATGACAGCTGTCCTACACAGCTTCTGCTGTTGAAGAGAATGCGGGACTTAGCAGCCAAAAGCAGACTATCCAGTTTGGCGCAAAAGAGGATTCCTCATTATTTTAAATAGTGGGCTACATCTGTGCAAGTACATGTATACGTAAGTTGCGCCTCGTTTTGAATTGTTTGTAATGTTATTTTGAAAACATTTCTCTTTCTTAACAAAAATAATTAATACAAGTAGTACATGCACTGCAGTGTAATGAAAGATTTTGGTGATACAGTGATCTAATACAGTGTGGGTATTATTATTACAGTACAAGTAAATATGTTTTATAGTGTATTTTCCTTGTGATTGTTAATTATTTTTAGAAATATGTGTACATGTACTCGATACATCATGTAATCCAATTATCCGAACATTTGATTATCCGAACGATGCTCGGTCTCATGGAGTTCGGATAAATGGAGTTCTACTGTATATATATATATATATATATAATATACATTGTTAAGGGATAGAGAATGTGCCCGAATTCTAGCTCGGTCTAGGGTTCATTGTTGTTAATAAAGATGTGAGAATTCGTGTATTTTTACTTGGTTCTCCTTACTTTGGTTTACAATGTCAAATATTATGGTAACCACTCTTCATGTCTGAACCTTTCTCCTTTCAAAATATTTAAATATTGAATAACGTTGACAAATGCTGGAACGAGCTGGTATTAACTGGAGAAACATCTTGGCTTAGACGATATTGCGAAACTTTAATAAACACTAGGTACATATTCTCAACGTCACAATTACAATAATGGCATGTATGCTCCACCTCCATTTCAGTCTTGCTTTCTCTAAGTTCGACTTTCTTAAATTATATTATTCAACTTCTCAATATACCTCTTTATAGTTTCATTCATTATTTTCCATTATCATCGGGGTATTTGGCGTCCCGGCACAACGAAGGTTCACATATATTAATCCAATATCATTGGGGAAATTTCATCCCGGCATAGCAAATATTCATATATAATACTTCCATTATCATCGGGGTATTTGGCGTCCCGCCACAACAAATGTTCACTTGTATTAATCCATTATCATCGGGGGATGTGGCGTCCCGGCACAACAAAGGTTCATGTACAAGTATATATCATGTAACACATTTCTGTTCTCATGGGAATTATCATCCCGCATTATATTCACTTTTAATCTTGGCACTTAATTTTGCCTATAATTTAAAGCATATATTGCTTACCATATTCTTCTGCATATCCCTTTAATAAATACTGCAATGGCTGACATACAAGCCATATGAAATAACACATCTAGACGCTATGGCGTCACACATACAACTCTTCTTTTTACGTCATTGCCTAGCTACTCATCTCATAGCAACTGCATTCTTGTCTCTCTTGCATTCAGTTGAAGTACGACATGGTGTGACAAAAACCCGGTGTTAATAATAATTTGCCGCGATAAAAATCACACCAAGAAGTAACCTCAACATATATATAAAATAATAATAATAGCCCCTTCAGTCATACCTGACTATGGGAATGCGCTACAGAGGTGACAGCCTCAGCTGCTTTTTTTCTTGATGTTCCTTTAGACGTTTTCTCTTCTCTTCTGCTTTCTGTGAAAGCTTTTTTTTCGCCCAATCTGAGGTGGCGTCGTAGATAGCATTGCCACTTGGTGCGATCTGCAGCTTCATCCTCCCAGGTTGCTGGATTTATGTCCGGTGCACTCATTCTCTCTCGCACACATTTTTGAATCTCAGCTGCGGTCGCCCAACTAGTCTTTTACCATCCGCTAGCTTTCCGTAGAAGATATCTTTCGAGATGCGACCATCTTGCATGCGGCGGACATGGCCAAGCCAGCCTAGTCTGTGCTGTCTAAGCTGTGTATACATGCTTTGAAGGCGAGCACGTGACAACACCTCGATATTTGTCATTTTGTCCTTCCACGAAATACCGAGGATGTGGCGTAGACACCGTAGATGTGACGTAGACACCGTAGATGTGACGTAGACACCGTAGATGGAAGGTACTGTGCCTTCTTCCTTGCTTAGCATAGGTTGTCCATGTCACTCTGCCATATAGAAGTGTGCTGGTGACGCAAGCGTTATATACCGCAGCTTTGGTCATCGTTGTGAGTTTGGAGTTTCCCCAAACACACGATGTGAGGCGGGCAAAGGTAGCTGCAGCTTTACCAATGCGGCTGTCACTTTCTGTGTCCAGAGAGTGTTTGTCGTTGATGATATGTGAAGTGGTGTACCACTTATATATATATATATATATATATATATATATATATATATATATATATATATATATATATATATATATATATATATATATATATATATATATATATATATATATATATATATATATATATATATATATATATATATATATATATATATATATATGCACATTAAAAACGCACCACTATTATATATACTGATGCCGAGAAGCTGGAAAAAAAGTGCGGGAATGGATTTTCCCCGTGTTTGTCATGAGGTAGAGAGCGAATGGCTGCTGGAATGGAAAGTGCATGATTCAACCCACGGGTTTGTGTACAGACTACATGAAAACAATGAAAGTTACACGTGCAACACGATTCCCAACAGCTATGACCCTGAAAATGTGTATGCGTTGTGGCAGTATACTCGGTATAAAAAGGCCGTTGAGACAAAACACCCTGTACATGTGCTTGAAATGCCACGACTATTTTAAAACGACCGCCAACGAGCCATTGATATGTTGGAGACCGGAATGAGCTCGCGGGCCATTGCCAGAAGAATGAATTGCCACCACAGCACTATTGTACGTCTCAATGAACGTTACGGAACCACTGGCAGTGCACGGGTTAGACTTCGGAGTGGCCAACCACGAGTTACTACCCCTGCGCAAGATCGTCATATTGTGCTGAATCACCTAAGGAATCGTTCTCTCCCGGCAAGTCAAACAGCAAGAGCAACAGTGGGTAGACGTGGGCAAGTCTCTCGAATGACAGTCATACGACTACTCAGAGATACAGGCCTTACTGCAAGACGACCTTATGTTGGGCCAAACTTGACTCACAGACATCGTCAGCAGCGCCTGCAATGGGCAGAACAACATGTCAGATGGACTAGACTGCAGTGGAATGCTGTCCTATTCACAGATGAGAGCAGATTCAACATATCCTTTGCTGATGGACGTATGCGGATTTGGCGACGGTGTGGAGAGCGCATTGCAGATTGCTGTGGTCGTCAGCACAACCGATTTGGAGGTGGCAGTATTCACATTTGGGGAGGATTCAGTTTTCACCATCGCTTGCCTCTTCACGTCTTCCGTGGAAATGTTAATGCTGTGGCATATCGAGATGAGGTTCTTGATGCATTGGTTGCTCCTGCGTTCACAAATTATCCAGACTTGCAGCTTCTCCAGCAAGATAACGCACGTGCGCACACCGCATGCATTACGCAGCAATATCTACAGCAGCAGAACATTGTGACGATTGATTGGCCTGCCCTATCACCAGACATGTCCCCTATAGAATATCCGTGGGACGAGCTTGGACGCAGAGTCTACAGGCAAGGTTCTCCAGCTAATCTGCAACAGCTCGAAGCTGCTCTTACACGATAATGGGACTTGATTCCCCGGAATTTCCTTCAGAGACTTGTGCGTTCCATGCGGAGCCGCTGCCAAGCTTGTTTGCAAGCACACAGTGGACATACCAGATACTGAGGATAGTGTGAATGAATTTTTTTATTGGTTGCATTTTTGGTTTTCTCCCTTGTCTGCACAGAATGCAACGAATTTCATAACAGTCAAATGTACAAATTAATGACCAGCATGGATTCATAGGAAGATGAATAAAGATTCCAAATATGTAAACTTGTAAACACGTATATTTACATTTCACACACTGTTCCTGGATTATACAGGTGGTGCGTTTTTAATGTGCTTCAGTATTGTGACAGGGGCCAGGTGTGGTGGCGGTGAACTTATGTCGATGTGGCTACCTCACACCCAAGACCCATGCACTAAGAAAATTTATAAAGGATCGTTTGACAGGGGTTGCAATTATTGGTTGCTTGCAACCCTCTCAGCAGCAGACTTAGCAATTCAAGCAACACAAAGCCTTATACAGATCAACATTTAATACTACCGAACACCCAGACAGTGTTCGTAGACTTTCTGAAAAACTATATACAAAAACAATGTCTAAGTGAAAATCAATAGCATAAATAATAACACTTACCATACAGAAAACGTGCGCCCACCTGACACACTCAACTATCTCACACACTCATGCATATCGTCCAATGAGACTAGTATGGTGTTGTGCATGAGGCTGGCAATCTCACCGTGTAACATCGGTTGCTACCGAAACCACTACTGCAAGAGCATCTGAATGCTTCATGTGGAGGCAAACAACACTGGTGGCCCCATGCTCCCTCAGGAGCGGAGAACGGAAATATGTATCTCCAAGTGAGCCCACGTGCTCTCACAAACCATCCTTCACATAACAATAATTAAATAATCATGAAACATGCATAACATAGAATTAACCAATGGAGATTTTACACAGTATAAAAGACTAGGAAACTAAGAAAGCTAACACCAACTAGCTAGCCGATTTTACTATTACTTAAACCACATAATCAGTCTAACATTACTGAAAAAGCACAGGACTTTATCCCAGTAAGCTGTAACATAATATATTGCAGCACTCGCCACGCTAAAATAAACTATTTCGGCATCCGCACTGTAATTAATAAATATAACATCTAAATCGCGCCACAATTAAATATTATTCAAACCAACTACGTGTCGGATTTACATAAGCTCGTGGAAGGTTTCCTGGATCCCAAACAATATGGAAATACTTAACCATTAAATTTCATTTGCACAAATGTAATAACTGAATATGCCAGTTCTAGTACCGGCCACGTGTTATATTTCCTGAACATGGACCCACGCCATGTTCGAATAGATTTAGATCTGACATCAAACCGCACGCGAAATACAACACCACAGAATTAAATAGATACTCATTTCAAACAATACGGCACAAAGATGGTAAACCTAGTATCCTTGCTAACACTGTAAAGACTTTAGAATGTTGCAGAATAATACTATATCTACTTACAAGTCTTAGGCATGTTCTTGCTTGAACTAGACTTCAGATCAATAGCTTGTTCTCTCTCCGCGACCGCGATTGGAATGATAAAGAATTTTTCAAATGACGCTGGCGCCTGGACGCTCTTTTCTCTGATTGGCTGCTATACGTAAGCGGCTATAACTACTAAGGTAGCTATTTTTAGGTGTAAACCAAGATGGCTGCCACATAACGACAAAATGGCGGTGAAAAACAGGCGAGATGACTATGGCACTGTCACAGTATATATATATATATATATATATATATATATATATATATATATATATATATATATATATATATATATATATATATATATAGCTACACTCCCGTATGGTAGTATCCGATGTGGGACTATTTTTACCTTTACTCATAATTATAAACCAAAACGGGTTGAATGTCATATTGTTATCATTTATTTTTTTAACCAAAAAAAAACAAAGAAAACAAAAAAAAAAGAATAGAACATTCATTCCAAAGATGATAAATTAAGGGGCTGCTGTAAAACTGGTAAGGAATATAAGTATCTACGGATCTAGCTAAGTGACCTTTTACTTGTTCCGAAGCTTTGTTCATTCTTTTTTTCGTTTCGTTGATTATTTACTTTCTTGTTTCGGTATTTCTTTCAGGTTTTACGATTTTCTTGTATTATTATTGTTCTTTTTTCGCTCATCACTGTGGGTGTTTACTTTTTCCATCCGCTTGTATCGCTCATGTGGTGTATGTTTCTCATCATCGTATGTTTTTGTAGTACCTATATGTAAGAGGTGTCAGACAAGGTTGTGTGCTGTCCCCCTGCCTATTTAATTTATACACCGAAAAAATTTTCAAACAGATACAGGAAATACCAGGACAACATCAGTGGAAGGTCAATAAACAACCTTAGATATGCAGATGATACCGTGTTGTTAGCTGAAAGCGAACAGGAGTTACAAGAACTAGTGAAGCAAGTGAACAGTATAAGTCAGGAATATGGACTCGATATTAATATTGAGAAAACAAAAACTATGATAATTAGCAAAACAGACGATAAACCCACATTAAAGATAAGCGTAAATGGGGAAATCCTGGAACAAGTCAAGAGCTACGTATATCTCTGTCATATAATAACAGAAGATGGCAGATGTGAAACAGAAATCAAGAAGAGAATAGGAATGGCCAAAGCTACATTCAACAACATGAAACATATACTGACATCCAAACAGTTATCTCACAAATTAAAACTGAGAATCATAAAGTGTTATATATATTCTGCATTTCTGTATGGTGCAGAAACATGGACGATGAATAAGCAGTTGGAAGAAAGAATTGAGGCTCTTGAAATGTGGATATATAGAAGAATGGGGCGTATCTCATGGAAAGAGATGAAAACAAATAAGGAGGTCCTAGAAAATCTAGGTATGAAAAGAGAACTAATGAGGGAGGTCAAAGTTCGACAGCTAAAATACTTTGGCCACATAAAAAGGCATAACACCTTGCAGAAGACCATAACAGAAGGGAGAGTTGAAGGCAAACGTGCAAGGGGAAGACAGCGCTATAAGTGGGAAGACAACATCAAGAGATGGACAGGAAAGAGTCTATCAGAGTGCACCACCAAGACAAGAGACAGAAGACGTTGGAGATCCATTACAGCCAACCTTCGTTGTGGAGATGGCAACTGATGATGATGATGTAATTCTTGTCCTTGTCACCTGTTTGTAACTGTGGCTGACGAAGGGTAAAACCCGAAACGTCCCTTGTTTCATGTGAACCGTTATTTGTAGAACTGATTCAATACCATTTTATAGATTTATATACTTATATTCCAAAGATGAGTAAACATTACAGTGTCCGATTGACATAGTGATTAGAACGCTGATTTCTCGTGGCACAGGTACCGGGTTTGATTCACTGTATCGACACTTTCCAGTCTACCCAACTGCAAATGGGTACCTGACTTTGCTATTGAGTTAGGAAAGGAAAAGGCAGCGAGGAAGGGAACTAGTCACCCCCACCTCGTGATGCTGAAGCTAGTATAGGGAAGTCTCTAACATTTCACTCCCCTACGACTGTATAAGTAGGCTATGAGACTACTTATGCGTGTAACCATTTGATTATCTAAAATCCTAATTCTTGATTTTTGATGTTTCAGACTTCTGTTTGACATCGCAGATAATCCTGGACTCATGAGCCAAGATTCTTTAGAAAGTCCTACGGATGAGATTCAGCCTGTTGATTATGGTTGTTTGACAAGCCGGGTTCCTGTTCGGAGACAGTCACGGGTGAGTTAATTTGAAATATAATAAGGAGTTTTATGCATCACTGGTCCTCACCATGTTTGGCGGAGGTACACCTGGAAGGTAGGCCAAGCTCTTATGTACCCCTTAAGACGATCATGGGCATAAAACGCTGAGAATCCCATCTTTTCGAGGATTTTATGCTATCGTGGTAGAATCAAACTTTCTTATTGTTTCTCTTACTAAAAATTAAGTCTTCTTATTCAGACCACAAGGTCTTCTTATATTGGGAAAGGTGTTCTAATATAACCGATGGACTCTTTTTCAAGGTTGGATGGGGCGCGCCTCGTCAACACAAAGCAAACTTTAATTTTATTTTTAATTTAACAATGCTTGGACCGTGTGAAATAAAACGGAAACATAGTTACACAGAAAAACATGTTACGCTGCTTCAGCACAGCTCTCAGGCGTATCATACAAAGTTGTGCGTGAGGGCTGACTGACTCATTATGCATAACAAATTGCAACAAAGACCACCGCTACAAGGTCATGTGAATGCGTAGTGCAGGCTTCCTGCAAGACGACCAGCTGCCTTGGTGGTTACATGTTCCACAGGGAACGTTGAGCAACATGATGATGACGATGCTACAGCACAGAATGCCAGTCATATTGTTTCTTGGAACTCCCCCACCATTCTTGATGTGGCTCAGCGATTGCTCTAGACTGAATAGGGACCCACGCTAATACAAGCCCAACTGTTGTCTCCAGCGTCCGGAGCTGCGTGCAGTTGTCAACAGATAGAGAACAACCAATGCCATCGCGGCACCGCATCTGATATTCAGCTGTTAAGTCCAAACTTTTGTGAACCCCTACCCACCCTCATTAGCAAGCAAGAGGACATGCACACCATCATAGCTGGCAGACGCTGGAGCTGGGTTGGCCATGTCCTCAGAAGAGACCCCGATGCCATCACAAGAATAGCTATGCTATTGTGGTGAAGTAGGATGTTATAAATATTTATAGGGGACTTAGTGTACTGACTGAGATCAGCTGTGAAGGTATATATATCTAATAAGAGTAGTGTATTATATATAACCTTACTTGCTGCCACATATGTATACCTCAGTCAGAATTATTCTGGGATAGTGTGATGACTACGTTATATGTCTAGGGTATGTGTATGATGAAGTGTAAGTCAATACAACAACAGACAGATAAACAATTTAATTTATTCCACTACACTTGACAACACTGTGACACTCACATACATAAAACACTCTACAAGGATATCTTAAAGGAGTCACTGATAACTTTTCAAATAACAATATGTATTCATTGCTGTCATGAATGTATATGTGTCCTGATTCAAATACAAAGGAACCAGGAATCACAATCAATTTTAATTACAAGTTATATGTACAGAATTTATCAATATGAATATTGTAGTGACATATGTTATTAAAAGTATCCTATGTGTGTCAGTTGTGTAGTAGTAATATGAAGTAATACTGGTTTTGTTTTGTTCAAGCTCTGTTGGTATTTGTCATCATGACTTCAATAGTTTGTCTTTATTGGAACTAGTATTGGAGATGTTCTCAGTTCCTGATATTAAAACAATTTACTTCCCCTCTTAAGTTTATGTTACAATGTTATTTTAAGATGGGGTACATAATGTTGAGCTCAGCTGGCCACATCAGCTTATCTTGCGTGATGGCGGCAGGAAAAGACTCCTCTGCTCGATTTCTCCCCTGGGCTCTGGAGACACCTCACTGATAGCTAAATGGACCAAGGAGTATGCTGTCCGACTCTGGATTCAGCAAAGCTCTGACCAGGTGCTGCTCAATAACGTCAAGACCACGGTCCCTGAAAACAAGAAGGATGTACCTTCTACTTCATAACTAATTGATACTCTAGTTCTACACTGAGCACAATACATCACAAACATTGAGTTCAGAGCGTTAGGCCAACTGTCAGCTTCATCTGAAATACTTTATACCAGTATTGACCTCCTTAATGGTTACTACGCCTCTGCAATTCCAGCATTATTTCTTTCTAGTCAATCATCTAGGTGTCAGTGTACTGTTTGGCCATTCCATGCCGTTTTACTTTCCTCCGACACCATCTGTTCAGGCTGGAGCATTATAGGCTTTACATCATGTTTGCTACTGAACTACACATATATACAGGCATACATTAACAATTCACATTCAATTTTCATTAAAAGATACTGAATGTTTCAAGCTTACCACAATTCATGGAAATACACAGATACGTTGACTAGCAATGAATTCTGGCACAAATACTGGCACAAATTCCCATCTGCTTATGTTCCAGGCTTTTATTTAGCAAAAATATGAGCTGGCTTCAACGCACTGTTGCTTTATCAAGCTTATTTGAACTAGTGGTCTCGAACTAACGCTCCTAAGTGAGTATATCAGCGAGTCTGGCCAATGGAGCCACGTTTCGACAAGTGTTTGAAAAAAATTTAACTTCCTACGTCTCCCCTAACAACCAAGGATAGCATTTATAGTCCGACTAATCTTGTTTAGCCTTACATATCATTCCAGCCAATCAGTTCAAATGTAACTTGTGGCCCATTTCCCGTACAATGGTGGTTTAAAAAAATCTACCACTGAGCGATTCTGATTTTGGGTGTTGTCTGACAGCACCATCATTTTATTTTGGCTATAACTTGTTAATTCCTAGACTATTTGCATAACGTTGTACATATTCTTTGTCAACAAACCCTAAGGAACCCAAATATATATATATTTAATAGAGCTAATATGCTGCGTTCAAAATATGCAATTCCTTCTACCTCCTGTTTCGAAGATGTGCTGTCTGGGTACTGTAATGTTTTCAAACGTAAACCCATCTAATGTTATCTTTTCTAATAAGAGTTTTTCAGGATTTAAAAACCTAACTCTGGGAAGGGTAGTGAATTTATCACTGTCCGTCCGAAAAAGTTAGTGCATGTGGCCTTACACGCGTGATAGTGGTAATTGTGTATCGCGCGACGCGTGTTTAGTGTTGCACGTGTTCGGCTTTATGCCTCTCCCTTCTCTCTATCCTTTAGTCCATCTGTCTTTAGTTACGCCGTGTATAAAATGGAATGAATGAAATATTAAAATTAGGTCATTGTTCAGCTTGCGTATCTCACTGTTTTTCCAAGAAATACAGCACACGTTTCATTGAAGAAAGCGGGTAAATAATACAGTAGGCTTTTACTATCAACGTGAAGGCGTTACAATTTGCCGACGAAGTAGAAAACACGGGGAATTTCGAGTACAGTCATTGTGACAGCACTGTTCTTTACCATTCTTCTTCCTTTTATTAAATTTATTTGTTAGGCTTTATATTTACCTTTTAATTTATATATGTGGATTAGAATATTTCACGACACCTCCCCTCTTAAAACAGACATTATATGTCAGTCCTTTATTCTATATACACATAGATAAATGTAAGTCAACTTGACTTTACTCTGCTGTGGTGCTATCATGGTTTTATGTAGTTGGGTCCATTCAGAGTAGGCACTACTCATGAAATCTGCCTCAGACTTCTACAACCAATAATATATTTCGGTTATGTTACTGAACAGCCGCAAGTGTGAGTGCTTGTCTTAATGCTGCTTCGCAACCCGTATTCACCATTTCTCTTCTCTGAGTCTGCGCAATGACATGTCCAGAGAACATTATATTTCCCTCAAAATGTACGTTATGAGGAGATAACATATACCTGGTAATAGCAGAGTTTTCGATAAATGTGTACTGATTTTCACCTGTGCTGCTGTCTCACAGGGGTGTAATGGATACTCAAATGATGAAAGTGGTTCCTTTTTCATCTCCATGGCGATGGACAAGGTCAACAAGTGTGTCTCTTCCTGATGTTCTCTTTCCAAATATTTCTTCAGGAGATTCACATGATAGATTTTTTCTTTCCCCTTCTTATCTATCTTATAATTTGTTCTAGACACCTTCTCTAAAACTGTATATGGACCCTGCCATCCAATTTGTAACTTATTCTGACTCCCGGGCAAAAGAAGCAGTACTTTCTCTCCCACAGCCAAATTTCTGTCTTTCGCCTTCCTGTTATAATAGGCAGCATGTTTCTTCCTGGCTTGTTTCAAATTTTCATTGGCAAGTTTCCAGCCAGTTTTTAAACGAGTGTTCAGCTCATTCACATATTGGTATGAAGATGTAATGTTTTCCTCTGCCTTTTCATCAGTCCACGTTCTTAACAAAGCTACATGTGGACCTTTAATTGTGTGGACCTATTTGTCCATGCACCGGTATGGTCTCTTCCACTCGAAGCTCTATAGTGATGATTTTTCCTCCCAGAATTATCATGCACAAAACGACCGCTACCAATTTTTTTCCTGGGGCTTTCTCCCCACTTAAAATTCTTGATGAGAGATTTCCTCTCTACATCCTCTTCCTCCAGTTTGTTTAAGTCCGATTGAGGGATTGTCGGCTTATCCTGGGGTAAGACATCCTTTTGCACTCTCCGCATAGTGGCCATTGTAAAACAGTTAAGTGAAGCTTGTCCGTGAAAAGGGGCTTCCCATTCCATTTGGTCCACTTTATCAAATCTATTTTTCTTTTTATTATCAGGCCTAATTTTGCCCCGTGGCGTGTCCAGGTCCTGATCCATGTTCCCACTTGTGGGTGTTCCCTCATGTGCTATGCTACACCTTTCTACAAAATTCTCAATGTCCCATCTTGCTTTAGGCCAATAATAATTGTGAGCCACCTTTTGAATGATGGTACCTATCTTCTCATGGTCCCCATCTGGTTTCACATGTAGGCTCCTTATTAATTCTGCCCTATATCTTTTAGGAAGTACCAGTTGTCCCTGACCTTGGGATCTAGCTCCAGTCTTCCTATACATCAACTTGTTTTTCATGTAAAAATCTCCCTTGCCTGGAGTTGTATGACAAGTTGACAATTTCCTGAAACAAGGCTTGAGTGTTTTATCCCCAGCCTGTGCCTTCCTCATCTCTTCTGGAGTGGTATCCAACATAATATCCTCCTCCTGTCTTGAGGTCGACCTGACCTGAAGGGTTGCCATATACACAGGTTTCCTTCTGCAACGGTCAGTGTCATGATTGTCCATCTGACAATTTTTACACCACCTTTTTCCTTGGTTGAAAGATTTTCTTTCATCATATTTCCTTTCATCGAATTGTGGGAATTTATTTTTATTTTCATACCGTGGCCTATCAAACTGGTGCTTACCTTTGTTTTGATCCCTAGGATCAAATTTATTAAAGTTCTGTGGTGCCCTAAAGTTATCCACTTGTTTCTTTTTATTACCTGTTACCTCTGCTTGGGCTGCTTGATACCTTTCAGCAACATTTAGCAACTCACCCAGCCTCTCTGCACCTTGTTCCATGAGAAACTTTCTCAGGTCTGGAGCCATGGACTCTCTTAATTGCTCTATAAGGACCATTTCCTTAAGATCTTGGGTTTTCCCCAGAGAAGTCCATTTCTCCAAGTATGTCTCTATTCGTGCAGAAAACTGGTGATAGGTTTCACCTGACAGTAGTTTAGCATTCCTAAATTTTTTCCTATAAAATTCTCCATTCTTTTCATATCTTAACAAAAGAGCCTGCTTTAGCATGTCATAATTTTCCTGATCACCTCTGCTCATTTTTGCAAAAACTTCATAAGCTGCCCCACGAAGTCCTTGAGATAACTTTAAGCTCCACCTTTCTCTCTCTAACCCATACGTGGTAGCTAATAGTTCGTACCTATTTAGGTAGCTCTCTATATCATCGTCTTTCTCAACAAAATGATCTAAATGAAAATTCATAGCTGAGGTTGAGGCTCCTTGGCTAGCGGTGGCATCAGAGGCAAAGGGACTGGCACCATTTTCAGGAGCATGGCCCTGAAACTCAAACTCCCTAAGTCGTAACTCATGTTCCCTTTGTAATCTTTTATCTTCTGCTTCCCTTTCTGCAGCTAATTTCTTCTCTTCCCTTTCTGCAGTCAATCTTCTTTCTTCTGCTTCCAATTTCTTAGCCTCAGCCTCAATCTGCAACCTCTTAGTCTCAGCCTCAGCCTGCAACCTCTTAGTCTCAGCCTCAGCCTCAAATTGTAACTTCTTAATTTCCCTTTCAGCCTCTAACTTTCTTTCGGCTTCAAACCTTCTTTCTTCGCGTTCAATAAATTTGTCACATTCCGTAGTGACATAGGCAACCATAACTTGCCCATCTAATCCTAACTCTTTTGCAGTCTGAACAGCAGCAGATCGAAATTTGGCCAGGTCCGCCATTGTCTATCAGGTAAGTTTATAAAATGTCTAACCAACAATTCACTCTCTAAATATATATCTAATGGACAACACAGGCACCGTGAGCTCAACCTTATTTAATTCCACCCAAGGATACCTTTTAATTCTTATATTCCCTGAAGTGAATTACCCCCACTATTTTTAATAGGGAAAGATTCAAAATCCCAAGAGCGAGACCCCAATATATGTGGTGAAGTGGGATGTTATAAATATTTATAGGGGACTTAGTGTACTGACTGAGATCAGCTGTGAAGGTATATATATCTAATAAGAGTAGTGTATTATATATAACCTTACTTGCTGCCACATATGTATACCTCAGTCAGAATTATTCTGGGATAGTGTGATGACTACGTTATATGTCTAGGGTATGTGTATGATGAAGTGTAAGTCAATACAACAACAGACAGATAAACAATTTAATTTATTCCACTACACTTGACAACACTGTGACACTCACATACATAAAACACTCTACAAGGATATCTTAAAGGAGTCACTGATAACTTTTCAAATAACAATATGTATTCATTGCTGTCATGAATGTATATGTGTCCTGATTCAAATACAAAGGAACCAGGAATCACAATCAATTTTAATTACAAGTTATATGTACAGAATTTATCAATATGAATATTGTAGTGACATATGTTATTAAAAGTATCCTATGTGTGTCAGTTGTGTAGTAGTAATATGAAGTAATACTGGTTTTGTTTTGTTCAAGCTCTGTTGGTATTTGTGGTGAAGTGGGATGTTATAAATACTTATAGGGAACTTAGTGTACTGACTGAGATCAGCTGTGAAGGTATCTATATCTATTAAGAGTAGTGTATTATAGATAACCTTACTTGCTACCACATATCTATATATCTCAGTCAGAATTATTCTGGAATAGTGTGATGCTACGTTATGTGTCTAGGGTATGTGTATGATGAAGTGTAAGTCACAACAACAGACAGATAAACAATTTAATTTAATCCACTACTCTTAACAACACTGTGACACTCACATACATATAACACTCTATGAGAATATCTTAAAGAAGTCACTCGTAACTTTTCAAATAACAATATGTATTCATTACTGGCATGAATGAATATGTGTCCTGATTCAACTACAAGGGAACCAGGAATCACAATCAATTTAAATTACAAGTTATGTACAGAATGTATTTAATATGAATATTGTAGTGACATATATTATTACAAATATTCTATGTGTGTCAGTTGTGTAGTAGTAAAATGAGGTAATACTGGTTTTGTTTTGTTCAAGCTCTGTTGGTATTTGTCATCATGACTTCAATAGTTTGTCTTTTGGGACTAGTATTGGAGATGTTCTCAGTTCCTGATATTAAGACAATTAAATTCCCCTCTGAATGTTATTTTTATAAAGTCATTTCAAGATGAGGGGACATAATGTTGAGCTCAGCTGGCCAATTCGCTTATCTGGCGTGATGGCGGCAGGAAAGGACTCCTCTGCTCGAATTCTCCTCTGGGCTCAGGAGACACCTCACTGATAGCTAAAAGACCAAGGAGTATGCTGTCCGACTCTGGATTCAGCAAAGCTCTGACCAGGTGCTGCTCACTACCATCAAGACCACTGTCCCTGAAATCAAGAAGGATGTACCTTCTACTTCATAACTAACTTAAACTCTCTTGTTACACTGATCACAACACAGCACAAACATTGAGTTCAGAGCATTAGGCCAACTGTCAGCTTCATTTGAAATACTTTATTCCAGTATTACCCTTCTTAATGGTTACCACGCCTCTGCAATTCCAGCATTATTTCTTTCTATTCAATCATCCAGGTGTCAGTGTACTGTTTGGCCATTCCATGCCGTTTTACTTCTCTCCGACACCCTCTGTTCAGGCTGGAGCATTACAGGCTTTACCTCACGTTTGCCACTGACTACACATATATATACAGGCATAAATCAACAATTCACATTCAATTTTCATTAAAAGATATTGAATGGTTCAAGCTTACCACAATTCATACGAATAAACACAGATACGTTGATTAGCAATGAATTCTGGCACAAACTGGCACAAATTCCCATCTGCTTATCTTCCAGGCTTTTATTTAGCACAATATAAGCTGGCTTCAACGCACTGATGCTTTATCAAGCTTATTTAAACAAGTGGTTTCGAACTAACGCTCCCAAGTGTGTATATCAGCGAGTCTGACCAATGAGCCCCGTTTCGACAAGTGTTTGAAAAAATGTTACCCTTCCCCGTCTCCCCTGACAACGAAAGATAGTATTTATAGTCCGACCAATCGTGGTTAGGCTTTCATTTGTTGCGCTCCAATCAATTTGGAGTTTACATGGTAGGCTATTTCTGTAACGTAAATTTTTTTCAAACACGTTATAAAAAAAATCTTATGAGCAGAAATGATTTTAGGCTGTCAGGCACCCCCAATATTTTATTCTGGGTATAATTTATTAATTCCTGGACTATTTGCGTAACGTTTTACATATTATTTGTCAGCAAGCCCTAAGGAACCCAAAAATACAAATTTAAAGGAGCTACGTGGCTGCGTTCAAAATATGCAATTTCTTCTACCTCCTGTTTCGAAGATGTGCTGTCTGGGTACTGTTATGTTTTCAACCGTAAACCCATCTAATGTTGTCTTTCCTAATAAGAGTTTTTTATGATTTATAAACCTAACTCTGGGAAAGGGTAGTGTATTTTATCACTGTCCGTCTGAAAAACAATTAGTGCATGTAGACTTACACGCGTGATGGCAGCATTTGTGTATCGCGCGACGCGTGTTGCATGCGTTCCTGATTTTCAGCCCTCCCCTCTCTCTTTATCCTTTTGTCCATCTGTTCGTTCGTTTTGGTAACGTAATATAATTAATGTTAGGATTAATTTAGGTCATTACGCAGGGCCTCTCAATGTTTTTCTTAGAAATGCAGCACACGTTTCATTGAAGAAAGCGGGTAATAATACAGTAAGCTTTTACTATCAACGTGAAAGCGTTACAATTTGCAGACGAAGCATAAAACAAGGGGGATTTCGAGTACAGTCATTGTGACAGCACTGTTCTTTACCATTCTTCTTCCTTTAATTATTATATGTATTTATTAGGCTTTATATTTACTTGATAATTTATATATGTGGATTAGAATATTCCACGACACCTCCCCTCTTAAAACAGACATTATATGTCAGTCCTTTATTCTATATACACATAGAGAAATTCATTATTATTTCTGGGTTTTACGGTGATTCTCATCACACGGATGGCGGCTTAAAAAATCCGCTCCCAAATTGGTTTTTCCAGATATATACTCAATGCTAAAATTATATGGAGCCAAAAGTAAAGACCATCGGAGTAACCTGGAGTTCTCATGCTTAGCCTGTGCTAGAAACGATAAAGGTTTGTGATCTGTTTGCAACTTAAATGCCTTCCCATATAGATAAATATTGAATTTCTTTATCGCCCATATTACTGCAAGACATTCTTTTTCGCTAGTTGAGTAGTTGATTTCAGCTTTATTCAACTTTCTGCTAGCATATGCCACTGGGCTTAATTCCCCATCCAATGCATCTGATTTCTGTAGTAGAGTTGCACCTAACCCAATATTACTTGCATCCGTCCTTACTATGAATTCTTGACTTAAGTCAGGTAATTTCAAAATGGGTTTACTTGTGAGCTTTTCCTTCAATTCTTGGTAAGTCATTTCACATTGTGGTGTCCATGTAATGCGATCTGGATGTCCTTTACGTGTCAATTCCGTTAAAGGTGCACATATGGAATTAAAGTTTTTGATATACTTCTGGTAGAAACCACATAATGAGACAAAGGATCTCACGTCCTTCTTGGTTTGTGGTCTCGGGGCTTTCTGTAGTTTTTCTAAATTCTTTGGGTCAGGGGTCATGTTTCCCTGATAAACTGTGTGTCCCAAAAATTCCAATTCTTTACATCCAACGCAACATTTTGTTGGTCGGGCTGTTAAATTTGCCTCCCTAAGTCGATCAAACAGCATGTTCAGAGAGTCAATGTGTTCCTCAAATGTTTCTGTTGCTATAATGATATCATCCATAAAATTTGTTATACAGGGATTATTCAGAGGATCCAATAATTTTCTCATCATTCTAGAGAAGACACTAGGCGCATTCTTCAATCCAAATGGCAATCTATTAAACTCATAGTGTCCTTCTGAGGTACTAAAAGCTAAGTATGGTCTAACCTCAGGCTTTACTGGAATCTGATAGTATCCTTTACTCAGATCCACTTTTGAGAAATATTTCGCTTTATTTAGTCTGGCAAACAGCTGATTTGTATCCGGCAATGGATCCACCTGTCCTTCTGTAATAGCATTCAGTCTCCTGTAATCTATACAGAGTCTATGTTCTCCAGAAGGCTTCCTTAAGAGTACAACACCGGAGCTATACGAAGACTCACTGTGCGAAATAATTCCTTCCTTCAACAGATAGTCTATCTCTTCCTTCAAAGCTTTCTCCTTAGCAAACGGAATCGAATATGGTTTCATACAGACAGGTGTGGAGTCTATTAGTTTCATATCATATTCCAATAGGTTTGTATGCCCTGGTCGGTCTGTTAACACCTCTGCATGATTATTTAGAACCTGTTGCACTCTCTCTTTCTGAGTTTTCGTTAAATGTGTACTGATTTTCACCTGTGCTGCTGTCTCACAGGGGTGTAATGGATATTCAAATGATGAAAGTGGTTCCTTTTTCATCTCCATGGCGATGGACAAGGTCAACAAGTGTGTCTCTTCCTGATGTTCTCTTTCCAAATATTTCTTCAGGAGATTCACATGATAGATTTTTTCTTTCCCCTTCTTATCTATCTTATAATTTGTTCTAGACACCTTCTCTAGAACTGTATATGGACCCTGCCATCCAATTTGTAACTTATTCTGACTCCCGGGCAAAAGAAGCAGTACCTTCTCTCCCACAGCCAAATTTCTGTCTTTCGCCTTCCTGTTATAATAGGCAGCATGTTTCTTCCTGGCTTGTTTCAAATTTTCATTGGCAAGTTTCCAGCCAGTTTTCAACCGAGTGGTCAGCTCATTCACATATTGGTATGAAGATGTAATGTTTTCCTCTGCCTTTTCATCAGTCCACGTTCTTAACAAAGCTACATATGGACCTTTAATTGTGTGGACCTATTTGTCCATGCACCGGTATGGTCTCTTCCACTCGAAGCTTTATAGTGATGATTTTTCCTCCCAGAATTATCATTCACAAAACGACCGCTACCAATTTTTTTCTTGGGGCTGTCTCCCCTCTTAAACTTCTTGATGAGAGATTTCCTCTCTACATCTTCTTCCTCCAGTTGGTTTAAGTCCGATTGAGGGATTGTCGGCTTATCCTGGGGTAAGACATCTTTTTGCACTCTCCGCATAGTGGCCATTGTAAAACAGTTAAGTGAAGCTTGTCCGTGAAAAGGGGCTTCCCATTCCATTTGGTCCACTTTATCAAATCTATATTTCTTTTTATTGTCAGGCCTAATTTTGCCCCGGGGCGTGTCCAGGTCCTGATCAATGTTCCCACTTGTGGGTGTTCCCTCATGTGCTATGCTACACCTTTCTACAAAATTCTCAATGTCCCATCTTGCTTTGGGCCAATAATAATTGTGAGCCACCTTTTGAATGATGGTACCTATCTTCTCATGGTCCCCATCTGGTTTCACATGTAGGCTCCTTATTAATTCTGTCCTGTATCTTTTTGGAAGAACCAGCTGTCCGTGACCATGGGATCTAGTTCCAGTCTTCCTATACATCAACTTGTTTTTCATGTAAAAATCTCCCTTGCCTGGAGTTGTATGACAAGTTGACAATTTTCTGAAACAAGGCTTGAGTGTTTTATCCCCAGCCTGTGCCTTCCTCATCTCTTCTGGAGTGGTATCCAACATAATATCCTCCTCCTGTCTTGAGGTCGACCTGACCTGAAGGGTTGCCATATACACAGGTTTCCTTCTGCAACGGTCAGTGTCATGATTGTCCATCTGACAATTCTTACACCACCTTTTTCCTTGGTTGAAAGATTTTCTTTCATTATATTTCCTTTCATCGAATTGTGGGAATTTATTTTTATTGTCATACCGTGGCCTATCAAATTGGTGCTTACCTTTATTTTGATCCTTAGGATCAAATTTATTAAAGTTCTGTGGTGCCATAAAGTTATCCACTTGTTTCTTTTTATTACCTGTTACCTCTGCTTGAGCTGCTTGATACCTTTCAGCAACATTTAGCAACTCATCCAGCCTCTCTGCACCTTGTTCCATGAGAAACTTTCTCAGGTCTGGAGCCATGGACTCTCTTAGTTGCTCTATAAGGACCATTTCCTTAAGATCTTGGGTTTTCCCCAGAGAAGTCCATTTCTCCAAGTATGTCTCTATTCGTGCAGAGAACTGGTGATAGGTTTCACCTGACAGTAGTTTAGCATTCCTAAATTTTTTCCTGTAAAACTCTGCATTCTTTTCATACCTTAACAAAAGAGCCTGCTTTAGCATGTCATAATTTTCCTGATCACCTCTGCTCATTTTTGCAAAAACTTCATAGGCTGCCCCACGAAGTCCCTGAGATAACTTTAAGCTCCACCTTTCTCTCTCTAACCCATACGTGGTAGCTAATAGCTCATACCTATTTAGGTAGCTCTCAATATCATCGTCTTTCTCAACAAAATGATCTAAATGAAAGTTCATAGCTGAGGTTGAGGCTCCCTGAGTAACCGTAGCATCAGAGGCAAAGGGACTGGCACCATTTTCAGGAACATGGCCTTGAAACTCAAACTCCCTTAGTCGTAATTCATGTTCCCTTTGTAATCTTTTCTCCTCCTTTTCTGCTTCCCTCTCTGCAGCTAATCTCTTCTCTTCCCTTTCTGCAGCTAATTTCTTCTCTTCCCTTTCTGCAGCTAATTTCTTCTCTTCCCTTTCTGCAGCTAATTTCTTCTCTTCCCTTTCTGCAGCTAATTTCTTCTCTTCCCTTTCTGCAGCTAATTTTTTGTCTTCTCTTTCTGCTTCCAATTTCTTAGCCTCTTTGTCAGCCTCAATCTGCAACCTCTTAGTCTCAGCCTCAGCTTCAAACTGTAACTTCTTAATTTCCTTGTCAGCCTCTAACTTTCTTTCGGCTTCAAACCTTCTTTCTTCACGTTCAATAAATTTGTCACATTCCGTCGTGACATAGGCAACCATAACTTGCCCATCTAATCCTAACTCTTTTGCAGTCTGAACCGCAGCAGATCGAAATTTGGCCAGGTCCGCCATTGTCTATTATGTAAATTTATACAATGTCTAACCAACAATTCAATCTCTAATGGACAACACAGGCACCGTGAGCTCAACTTTATTTAATTCCACCCAAGGATACCTTTTAATTCTTATATTCCCTGAAGTGAATTACCCCCAATATTTTAATAGGGAAAGATTCAAAATCCCAAGAGCGAGACCCCAATATATGTGGTGAAGTGGGATGTTATAAATACTTATAGGGAACTTAGTGTACTGACTGAGATCAGCTGTGAAGGTATCTATATCTATTAAGAGTAGTGTATTATAGATAACCTTACTTGCTACCACATATCTATATATCTCAGTCAGAATTATTCTGGAATAGTGTGATGCTACGTTATGTGTCTAGGGTATGTGTATGATGAAGTGTAAGTCACAACAACAGACAGATAAACAATTTAATTTAATCCACTACTCTTAACAACACTGTGACACTCACATACATATAACACTCTATGAGAATATCTTAAAGAAGTCACTCGTAACTTTTCAAATAACAATATGTATTCATTACTGGCATGAATGAATATGTGTCCTGATTCAACTACAAGGGAACCAGGAATCACAATCAATTTAAATTACAAGTTATGTACAGAATGTATTTAATATGAATATTGTAGTGACATATATTATTACAAATATTCTATGTGTGTCAGTTGTGTAGTAGTAAAATGAGGTAATACTGGTTTTGTTTTGTTCAAGCTCTGTTGGTATTTGTCATCATGACTTCAATAGTTTGTCTTTTGGGACTAGTATTGGAGATGTTCTCAGTTCCTGATATTAAGACAATTAAATTCCCCTCTGAATGTTATTTTTATTAAGTCATTTCAAGATGAGGGGACATAATGTTGAGCTCAGCTGGCCAATTCGCTTATCTGGCGTGATGGCGGCAGGAAAGGACTCCTCTGCTCGAATTCTCCTCTGGGCTCAGGAGACACCTCACTGATAGCTAAAAGACCAAGGAGTATGCTGTCCGACTCTGGATTCAGCAAAGCTCTGACCAGGTGCTGCTCACTACCATCAAGACCACTGTCCCTGAAATCAAGAAGGATGTACCTTCTACTTCATAACTAACTTAAACTCTCTTGTTACACTGATCACAACACAGCACAAACATTGAGTTCAGAGCATTAGGCCAACTGTCAGCTTCATTTGAAATACTTTATTCCAGTATTACCCTTCTTAATGGTTACTACGCCTCTGCAATTCCAGCATTATTTCTTTCTATTCAATCATCCAGGTGTCAGTGTACTGTTTGGCCATTCCATGCCGTTTTACTTCTCTCCGACACCCTCTGTTCAGGCTGGAGCATTACAGGCTTTACCTCACGTTTGCCACTGACTACACATATATATACAGGCATAAATCAACAATTCACATTCAATTTTCATTAAAAGATATTGAATGGTTCAAGCTTACCACAATTCATACGAATAAACACAGATACGTTGATTAGCAATGAATTCTAGCACAATATAAGCTGGCTTCAACGCACTGATGCTTTATCAAGCTTATTTAAACAAGTGGTTTCGAACTAACGCTCCCAAGTGTGTATATCAGCGAGTCTGACCAATGAGCCCCGTTTCGACAAGTGTTTGAAAAAATGTTACCCTTCCCCGTCTCCCCTGACAACGAAAGATAGTATTTATAGTCCGACCAATCGTGGTTAGGCTTTCATTTGTTGCGCTCCAATCAATTTGGAGTTTACATGGTAGGCTATTTCTGTAACGTAAATTTTTTTCAAACACGTTATAAAAAAAATCTTATGAGCAGAAATGATTTTAGGCTGTCAGGCACCCCCAATATTTTATTCTGGGTATAATTTATTAATTCCTGGACTATTTGCGTAACGTTTTACATATTATTTGTCAGCAAGCCCTAAGGAACCCAAAAATACAAATTTAAAGGAGCTACGTGGCTGCGTTCAAAATATGCAATTTCTTCTACCTCCTGTTTCGAAGATGTGCTGTCTGGGTACTGTTATGTTTTCAACCGTAAACCCATCTAATGTTGTCTTTCCTAATAAGAGTTTTTTATGATTTATAAACCTAACTCTGGGAAAGGGTAGTGTATTTTATCACTGTCCGTCTGAAAAACAATTAGTGCATGTAGACTTACACGCGTGATGGCAGCATTTGTGTATCGCGCGACGCGTGTTGCATGCGTTCCTGATTTTCAGCCCTCCCCTCTCTCTTTATCCTTTTGTCCATCTGTTCGTTCGTTTTGGTAACGTAATATAATTAATGTTAGGATTAATTTAGGTCATTACGCAGGGCCTCTCAATGTTTTTCTTAGAAATGCAGCACACGTTTCATTGAAGAAAGCGGGTAATAATACAGTAAGCTTTTACTATCAACGTGAAAGCGTTACAATTTGCAGACGAAGCATAAAACAAGGGGGATTTCGAGTACAGTCATTGTGACAGCACTGTTCTTTACCATTCTTCTTCCTTTATTTATTATATGTATTTATTAGGCTTTATATTTACTTGATAATTTATATATGTGGATTAGAATATTCCACGACAGTATTTGTCATCATGACTTCAATAGTTTGTCTTTATTGGAACTAGTATTGGAGATGTTCTCAGTTCCTGATATTAAAACAATTTACTTCCCCTCTTAAGTTTATGTTACAATGTTATTTTAAGATGGGGGTACATATCAGGAACACTGAGCACAATACATCACAAACATTGAGTTCAGAGCGTTAGGCCAACTGTCAGCTTCATCTGAAATACTTTATACCAGTATTGACCTCCTTAATGGTTACTACGCCTCTGCAATTCCAGCATTATTTCTTTCTAGTCAATCATCTAGGTGTCAGTGTACTGTTTGGCCATTCCATGCCGTTTTACTTTCCTCCGACACCTTCTGTTCAGGCTGGAGCATTATAGGCTTTACATCATGTTTGCTACTGAACTACACATATATACAGGCATACATTAACAATTCACATTCAATTTTCATTAAAAGATACTGAATGTTTCAAGCTTACCACAATTCATGGAAATACACAGATACGTTGACTAGCAATGAATTCTGGCACAAATACTGGCACAAATTCCCATCTGCTTATGTTCCAGGCTTTTATTTAGCAAAAATATGAGCTGGCTTCAACGCACTGTTGCTTTATCAAGCTTATTTGAACTAGTGGTCTCGAACTAACGCTCCTAAGTGAGTATATCAGCGAGTCTGGCCAATGGAGCCACGTTTCGACAAGTGTTTGAAAAAATTTTAACTTCCTACGTCTCCCCTAACAACCAAGGATAGCATTTATAGTCCGACTAATCGTGTTTAGCCTTACATATCATTCCAGCCAATCAGTTCAAATGTAACTTGTGGCCCATTTCCCGTACAATGGTGGTTTAAAAAAATCTACCACTGAGCGATTCTGATTTTGGGTGTTGTCTGACAGCACCATCATTTTATTTTGGCTATAACTTGTTAATTCCTAGACTATTTGCATAACGTTGTACATATTCTTTGTCAGCAAACCCTAAGGAACCCAAATATATATATTTAATAGAGCTAATATGCTGCGTTCAAAATATGCAATTCCTTCTACCTCCTGTTTCGAAGATGTGCTGTCTGGGTACTGTAATGTTTTCAAACGTAAACCCATCTAATGTTATCTTTTCTAATAAGAGTTTTTCAGGATTTAAAAACCTAACTCTGGGAAGGGTAGTGAATTTATCACTGTCCGTCCGAAAAAGTTAGTGCATGTGGCCTTACACGCGTGATAGTGGTAATTGTGTATCGCGCGACGCGTGTTTAGTGTTGCACGTGTTCGGCTTTATGCCTCTCCCTTCTCTCTATCCTTTAGTCCATCTGTCTTTAGTTACGCCGTGTATAAAATGGAATGAATGAAATATTAAAATTAGGTCATTGTTCAGCTTGCGTATCTCACTGTTTTTCCAAGAAATACAGCACACGTTTCATTGAAGAAAGCGGGTAATAATACAGTAGGCTTTTACTATCAACGTGAAGGCGTTACAATTTGCCGACGAAGTAGAAAACACGGGGAATTTCGAGTACAGTCATTGTGACAGCACTGTTCTTTACCATTCTTCTTCCTTTTATTAAATTTATTTGTTAGGCTTTATATTTACCTTTTAATTTATATATGTGGATTAGAATATTTCACGACAGCTATGGACCCCTGAAGGAAAACGAAAGAGAGGCCGACCAAAAACAACTTGGCGGGGGACTGTGGAGGCTGAGATGCAAAGAATGGACCAGAGTTGGGGCACTGTGCGAAGGATGGCCGCCGACCGAGCAGGGTGGAATCAATTTGTTGTTGCCCTACAAGACGCCACCAGGCATAATGGCCACTGACTGCCTTGACGGTCGGCGGCTAAGGATAAGAGACCCACCCTCTTTACAACAGAACAGAAATATAATATATGAATATATCCTTTAGAATGTTAACGATTTCGCAATTATTTGATAACTATGTTACTAACCTTTATGCCCATGAATGCACCGCCCAATGGTACCCTCTGGTACCTCTCAAGGTTCCCGCAGGGGTACACTTAGCCCAGTTTGAGAATCACGGGTATGTGTCATTATCAGATTGTCAAAGATGAAAGGCAGGGTCGAATATGTTTTGTGCCCATGTTAGCGAGGATAAAACTACTGCATAAAAATATCAGAGTAAGTAACAGGAGGATAAAACTACTGCATAAAAATATCAGAGTAAGTAACAGGTGGATAAAACTACTGCATAAAAATATCAGAGTAAATAACAGGTGGATAAAACTACTGCATACAAATATCAGAGTAAGTAACAGGTGGATAAAACTACTGCATAAAAATAGAGTAAGTAACAGGTGGATAACACTACTGCATACAAATATCAGAGTAAGTAACAGGTGGATAAAACTACTGCATAAAAATATCAGAGTAAGTAACAGGTGGATAAAACTACTGCATAAAAATATCAGAGTAAGTGTCAGGTGGATAAAACTACTGCATAAAAATATCAGAGTAAGTAACAGGTGGATAAAACTACTGCATAAAAATATCAGAGTAAGTAACAGGTGGATAAAACTACTGCATAAAAATATCAGAGTAAGTAACAGGTGGATAAAAGACACTGGCGTGATATAGGCCACAGATCGTGAAAGACAACTGATAGCATTACAATGCAGTCCTTTTCTGGAATCTCCAAAGGAAGAGAAGTCAAGTAATAAATCAACATAAGGGGAATGTAATCAGAGACAGACTTATAGGAAATAAAGAAGATATGGTATAACCTTGAACTGATGGCACATGATAAGAAAGTCTGGCGTGAATTAATTGAAAGTCTTTGATCCATAGGGACTCGACGGGTGGTCAATGAATCAAGAAATAAATAAGAAAGCGAAGAAGAGAAATGATAGATAAAATACAATTGACAAAAAGTAAACATGAAGTCAGACAGCTCACTGACCATCTCCGCATCAAATATCATCATCATCATAAATTTTTTGTTTGCACCAGGGAGCCACCACTGTAGTTGGTCGCCTTGCAGGACGCCTGTACCAAGTAATCACGTGTTTCTACAGGGATCGTGTCTGTGGCGAATTTTTTGTTACGTGATGAGGGTACCGGCTTAATGCCCAACCTCATGTTAGTCGCCTTGTACGACATGCCTGAGGGTGTAGTAGTCCTTATTTGTCTCTTCAGAGACCCCCACGTGACTACACCCACACGTGACTACACGGAGCTCTGCATTAAATGTAGATTATTGTCTTTGTTATTGTTGGACTGCGGCTGCTGAGCTTCTCGCTCTTCGGTAGCCAATACCAAGTTGGCGACTCCTTAGTATTATCTACAGTGTAGATCTAGGCTTTTCCTGTGGCTTTTCCGCCATTCCAAAACGTGTTGAGCTGAAGTCATGACCTCCAGCTTCCCCTGCTTGGCCTGCATTGAAAAGATCATCTCATCTGGTCCCAAGCTAGGGGAAAGAAGCGCATGGCATACTGTGCATTCCCCGCCATCCAACTGGACGCTCCAACTATGCAGAGCTAAAATACTGTGCTCTGGTTCTGTACTCTGCCAAGGAATTGTCACATCATGCATAGAGTCACTTCTCGCTCCCGCTGCCTATCATTGGGTCCATAGTGAGATTCTCCAGCATGCAGTGAACCAGGTCAAAGCCAAAGAGTTACATCTGGGGCTCAAGTGATTCCTCCATCCTCAACAAATTTCACCACAGGGAGAATCCATGGAAGTGTGTGGATGATTTCAAGAGTCAATGAGGGTGTAATTAGCCTCACAGACAGTGGTTCACTTCCACATATGTATATTATAGCATTATGCATAGCTGGTGGTCATATAAGGATGACTCCAGATATGCCTCCGTGCATATATAGACTATAATTAATGGCCAACAGTGTCTATCTCTTCATTTAATGATACTTTCTCCTCCACGGTGATTCAAAATTCACGTCCTATTTTTACATTATTTCTTCATTCATAGCCAACTTATTTACATGAAACAAACGTCAAAATAAAGAAAATTAACAGCCACTTTATTTCTTTAAATGTTATTTCGCATTAACATTACAGCTCTGCACCAATTCATTCTTATTGTATGGCTCTGAAACATGGAGAACAACAAAAACCAACAACTAAAAAGCAGCAGACTTTCTTAAATGAGTGCTTGCGTAAAATAGAAGGATTAAAGTGGTATTAGAAGGTCACCAATGTGGAATTGATGTCACGAAGCAGACAATGGCCAGTGACGAAAGAGATGAAAAGAACACGCTGGCGATGGATAGAACACAAATTGAGGAGACCTGTTGATAGCTTTAGAAGGCATTCAAATTCTGGTATCTCCAGGAAGAGAGAGGCAGAGGTAGACCAAAAACACAAGGAGAAGATAACTGGAGACAAGTGAAAATGATGTGGAAGACGTGGAAAGACCTTGAGTTGATGGCACGTGACAGGAGAACATGGCACGTGACAGGAGAACATGGCACGTGTTTGTTGAAGGTCTATGCTCCTCTGCGAGCTAAGGATTATTGATTGATTGATTGATTGAATGAATGAATGAATGAATGAAGATACAGCGATAAGAGATACAAAAAGACAAAGATATAGTAAGGATTGAGAAAAAAAGAATAGAGACAACTTTTATAGCGCATACAAAAAATAAAAGAGATAACAAAAGATGAGAGCGCAGATGAGAGCAATACTAGAATGAGAACTTGTTGCCCGTTCATTGATCCATATCAATTAATCACCTCAAATTGCAAAGCCCGTAGCAGCTGGAAATGTCGCGGCTTTAAATACGTTGCAGAAACAACTCGGCTACGCCAGTGATATTGATTTAAAGTGCATTCCCGTGTGCGATTTTTTCTTCTAGTTTCCAGCGTAACATTTATCCACAACAATGTGATAACACAAGTGTCCGTTTTCTTTCTACATGTGTTTATAAATGCTTTGTTTTGCGAATTCCTCGTTCTGTTTTTCTGAGGTAGCAGAGAATATCTGGACATGTTTTAGAATCTTCAGCTAGTATTACGTGTGAGTTCATATCTTCTATTGTTTTGCTATACGCTTTTCAGTATGTGAATTCACAGCGGAGCCGTCAATTACTTTTAAATTAATATCAAATGGGAATCAGAACATCCAGATCAACACACAAAAATGCATAATACCTGCTCGGCAGACAATAAGTGGTAGTTTTCAGACTTCGCACGAGGCACAACAGATTGGGATGTTATATATTCAACAAGCTAAAGATAGGAACTACAGATGGACGTAGCTGTCAATCAATACCCTTTATCACCTCAAGGAGCATAGGTCTTCAACAAACACATGAGTGTAACTGTGGCACTGATAAAATGGCTGCTGAACATCTGCTTCAAAGATGTCCAACTTATGAGGACCAGAGAAAGTGCCTATGGCCATCATCAGTACCATTCCTGGAAAGACTTTATGGAGATACAAATAGCCTCATGCTAACCACTGCTTTGAAGATATACAAGTTGACGTCTGAGAGTGTACGAAGAAGAAGAAATAGAAGAATATATTATATTGTTTTCTTATACGATTTTCAGTATGTGAATTCACAATCAATGTTTTTAAATTAATAGCAAACATATATAATCTGTCCATCATATAGTTCCCTGGTGTATCTGGAGAGACCAAGAAAGAATGGGCCTACTTCACTGTCAGGCATGTCGTACAAGGCAACTAATATGAGATTATGCATGTGGCTGGCAACATCATCATGTAAAACAAATTGCTACAGAAACCACCGGAGCATGGGACTGCTTGGTCAGGCTGCCTGGAAGGAGAACAGCTGAAGCATTGATTCCATGCTCTGTAAGGAATTTTATAAACGTTGACAAGGGCGTCGAGTGGCAGTGCTGTTGAGGCGTTTGCTTCTGGTGAAAAAATTATTGGGTTCGAAGTCAGCGTCACGCTTCATCATGCCCAACTGTAAATGGATACGTGACTCTGCTCTTGAGTTAGGGTCGGTAAAAGCAGCGAGAAATTGAACTGGTCAGCTCCACTCCATAAAAGACGAGACCTAGGATGGTTAAGCCTCTTAACACTTCACACCGCTACGGCAGTATCTGCCATGGTATTATCTTGACGGGACGTCGAGTAAATTGTACATACCTTTACGGTAAATGTAATTGAATTTAATATAATGATAACTGTCGCGAGAGGTTCAGATGTTATTAAAATTAAGAGGATATCCTGGACATAAAGGTGTATCAGATGATACCAGGATAGTGCCAGATAAGAGTCTGGTCTTATCAGTAATACCCCCTTATCTGAAGAGAGTAAGGGTGTATAGACACAAAGGTAGGGTCAAGCTATGTAAGTTCCCAGAGAAGATGATGATGTAGTACTCTGAGTCCCTAACTGCTACCTCTCCTGATCCGCCTCTGTGATTATGGTATTTAATATTGTTTCTGACTCTGCTAGGGGTAATTTATATAACTAAATTCACCAACAAGAACTATAATTCAACTTAAAGGATTTAAGAAAGTCTGCTGGTGAATATTTACAATTTAATTAAACAGTTACTCTTTTCTGTTTGAAAAGTTTTAAACTCAAATAGTTTACAACAGTAAATAAATAATAAAAGTTAACAAATATTTTTCACTTGTGTGATGATGTCTATCATTCTGTAGACCTTCTAGCTTGCTTGATTTTCACTGAAGAATTTCTAGTGTTATTATTACAAGTTACTTGAGCTCTATACGTTCATCACAAACTGGATGCGGTTAACTTTGGTGATCATGAATAAGCTACACAGCTGCCCTGAGAGCAACTTAACTGAGTCACTGCAGATGGCTCCCTCTGATGCTGGATATACTTTTCAGATGAAAATCTTCCCAACTTTTACACACGCTATGGCTGGCCTTCTACTTTAGACTGGCACTGCATACGTTGCAAATTCAGTATGAGACGCCTCTGCTTATTTGATGTAGGCTTTTGGTTAAAGGATTAAACCTGAAACGAAGTTAAACGCAATCCCTGTATTTGCCTATCAATATCCCTCTATGACACAGATGGATACGATAGACAGTTTCAGACTAGAGTGCTAGCAGATGCACAAGGTATAGTATAGTAGCAACAATCATTTTAATTCAGTGTGATTATAATTTTCTTCTACCTTCTTAATCATCATTCGTTTCCCATGATTCACCTCCATACAATAATTTGGTTGCGAATAAAACTACTAAGTAATAGGTCAAATTATACAGTACTACAATCCCTTTCATCTTTCTTTATGGTCCTGGTAGGTGTCTCATTCCATTCAAGAAATACTTCTTCAAATACCTTAACAAACTTACAGTCGTACTTTGGCCATCATTCTCAATATTATACACATTTCACAATGCTGGCTTTTCCACTAAAGGTTAACACATGAGTCTGTAAGTTTCATCAGTACACACTGTCCATTCCTAACACATCTATACACGTCTTATCGCACAGATGGATTAATCAATATAATTACACACACACACATATATATATATATATATATATATATATATATATATATATATATATATATATATATATATATATATATATATATATATGTATATATATATATATATATATATATATATATAGAGAGAGAGAGAGAGAGAGAGAGATTCGTTCTTACCCTCAGGCACACACAGACAGGCCCTCAATGGTTGATTAAGGTCTGCTAACAAGTACAGAAGTCAAACACTTGCATTAACAAATGCACTTCTTTCCCCCGCTTTCTGTGTATTCAAATCGTGACTGACCGGAGTTTGTTAGGCAAGTCTATTTATAGTGTGACCTTGGACGTACGAGATGGAACTCCCGAGGAATGTTAATCACGATCATAAAATATGGGTACCTTTTGCCTATCGTTCAATGTAGGAAAACTTCTTTTTTAATTATCTCCGTTATTCCTGATGCGATTTTATTCCCTCAAAGCTTAAATTATACTTGGAATTAGGCTTTATATATCTATGTAATAATCTTTTAGTTCCCAAATTGCATTTTATGGTATGCGTAGTTTAAACTGCTAAATTTAGGATAACCTGAAGCTTCGAGTGCATTCAACCTAAGATTTCTCCCGTCCTATATTAGTATTAGTAAAAGTATTATTACTTACGGGTAGAGTAACATCCCTAATATTGTGTTGATACCCTCTTTCAAGTGGTACTTCTTCTAAAATGCTGTAGTGAAATTCCGAATTTAATCAGGTTACACAGATAGGGCCTTGCCATCTTTAATTTCCTAGCTGTAGTAAACACAGGACCAAGAAAGCGTTTTCATTGGTCAGAGTATTTTATCTTTCTACCATGTATGGCGCGCGGTATGGTCAGAATATTTAGAATTCGTGATGTGAGACAGACGTCATTTCACGACAATAACATCAAAGCAGTATAAAGTAACAGTTCGTGAAAAACATTGCAATGTTGATAACAAGCCCAAGTGATGTTTTTTAAACAAGTTGATTGGACACCTATATAATTTTTATGCCAGCACCGAGCAAGCGCAATTGAGTTTAACATAAGTCCACAGCGAGTTGAATTTTATTAAAAGTTGAAGAAAAGTTGAAGAGAACTTCATCGTTTTCCTTTTCTCTGCTTGTGAAGCACGGAGTCACAACTGCAGCCTCTTCTTTGCCTCTTCAGAAACGGTTGAGGTAACACGGAGAGACTTGGTCCGCAGCCAGACGATACGTCATAACCTCAAAACCCATCCCCTACAATCCCCAGTGGAACAGCTCCAATTACGACAGTTTGATCATGTTTGCAGAATGGGAGAAGATCGGCTACCACGGCAAATATGGGAAACTAAGAGCCAGGGATCCAGACCTCCAGGACGAACCAGAGTTTTGGCTGGGAGGACAACATTAGACAATCTCTGAAGGACCGAGGACTAGATTGGAACCAGGCCAGGAGAAAGACATCTGAAAGGATAGTATGGCACTCTCTCTGGCAAACCTCTACACCCCAGAGTAGAAAGGGAACGACTAAGTAAGCAAGCCTTCTCAGAGATGTCCAGAGGAAATGTAAGAGAACTTGGCATGTTTTAATGTTTACTATTGGTCATTATTCATTACTGACTACAGTGCCTTCGAGTGTTCATATTATATATAGCTGTTAGCTTAACGATCTCTGTGATTCGCTGTTAATACCCCATGTGTGAATAGCTTAGATACTTTCTTGTGAATATGTCAATATTCAGTATTACTGTGCTTGCAAGTTCTGTTCTGCGAATGTCTAAAACAATCATTGTATACCTCTTTCTTGTGCACCCGTAAACGTATATCCCTAGTTATTTTTTTTTTAACCTATACGGACATCAAATTTTGGCCCTGCTTAAAAAAATGTACATTCTCTCAAATATTTATTTTACTTCAAAACTTTTAACAATTACTACAAGACGAGGAAATAACCCGCCAAATGATGACCCGTGTGGGGGGGGGGGAGGGGGGGGGGGGGATAACTATGTAGTGGTATTTCTGCTGCATTTTTTTAATGGGTGTTGCAGTTTAGTTTTCAGGGTGCAATGTGGGCCCTTTCCATGTTTTCCCGAAAAGCTGGTGGGGCTGTTTCATTGTTATGTGCAATCGTTTCACGAAGACAATTAGTCTATAGGGAATGTCCTGCTTGTTTGCAAAGCTTCTCAGTACAGCACAAGCACCAAATTAAGATTATACGAGAGTTGCGTACTTTCTGCACTTTTTTATGGCGTGGAGTGCTAGAGAGTAACAGACAAGGAAAAGTCCAAATTATACTCTTTCCACACAACCTAACTAAGGAAAAGTCCAAATTATCCTCTGTCCACACAACCTGCCTAAGGACAATTCTACTCATTTTTTGGTCGAATACCAACCATCTCCAACCAGGAACTGCTTACACGGCGCAGTCAACACGGAATGCACACCATCATTGCCGGCTGACGCTGGAACTGGGTTAGCCATGTATTCTCAAGAGACCCTGACACCATCACCAGAACTACAATGCTATGGACCCCAGAAGGACGGCGAAAGAGAGGCAGACCAAAGACAAGCTGGCGGAGAACATTGGAGGCTGAGATGTAAACCACGAACCAGAGTTGGGGCACGGCACGAAGGATGGCCACCGACCGAGCAAAATTGGGGACAGTTTGTTGCTGCCTTACAAGACGCTACTAGGCGTGATAGCCACTGACTGCTTTGTCAGTCGGGGGCTAAGAATCCAAGAAGAAGAACTTGTTGCTTGGTATATCTATAAATACTTGCTAGAAGGTAAACTACTGTTTTAGAGATATCTTGTTTAGAGTTATTTTCTTTTGGAATGACCGTTCATTGTTGTTACGTGTTTAAGACCCCAAGGGAAGTCACTTAAACAAGAAATCTCTAAAATAGTCTTTTACCAAAAATACATAACTAAAGGAACAGTTGAAGGCCAAAATGACAGAGGGTGACAGTGTTGTTAAATGGGAAGATAACATCAAGAGATGAAAAGGAACGAATCTATCAGAGTGCACCATCATGACAAACGACTTAAGATGTTGACAATCCACTACAGCCGACCTTCACTGTGGAGATGGCAAATGATCTTATCTGATATCAATAAAAGATACCAAATGTGTTTAATACTTGTAAATAAAACTGGAATTGTATGATGCTTGAGACCTCAATGTTTCCTGGATTCAGTGTCGGATTTACATATTGGAGGCCCTGAATCTTGAACTCTTACAGGGGCTCCTTTTATTTATTCATGTTTTTAAATTTTGTGGTGGGACATAAACGTATTATAGACCTGGGGGCCTTGAAACTCTAGCTTCAGTAGCTTCATAGTACATCCGCCTCTGCCCGGATATATCGTGACTTCGTTCGTAAAGGTATTACACCCAAATGGTCTTTTAATATTGAACATGTACCCTAATAAACTGACCTTGTGTCCACGTTTAAAAAAAAAAAAATATTGCCTCGTTTTGGCGAGTCCGCGTCCCGTTCAACTTAGTCGGTTATATTAGCGCGCGTGTCCAAATGTTAAAGACCTTCAGGTCTGACAACTACTTAGTGTCTACGTTGAACGCCGGAAAAAAATGCTATTGACAAAAAAAATTCCTTGCTATCATTTGTTGAATCTAGTGTAATCTAGGAGACATGAAAAGAAAAAAAAATTATAAACACAAAGGAAAAACCAACCCGTTAAGAACGCCAATTATTTAGCTTTCCGAACGGCAAAGCTGTTAGACCGCTTTCCGGGTTCGGGAATTGAAGCCTCGTAGCATCACACTTCTGCTTACCTGGAATTAAATGGGTGCTTTCCTCTGCTATTGAGTTAGGAAAGGCAAAGGCAGCGAAACAGGGAACTCGTCACCCCACCTCATACAAAAGTTGGACCTAGTATGGTGAAGTCATTAACTTTTAAAGGACGTGGTTGTTTTCTCATCTTTGACGCAATGAATTTTCTGTCTCTGAGTTATCACATATTTGTAATTTTTAACTGTTGGTTCTTTTAAAGTTTTATATTTATATTGAGTATAGTAAAGGTATATATAGCTGTGACAGAAATCAAATGAAGATTAATAACATGAGACAAAACAAAACTTTAGTTCAAATGTATTGGTCCGCGAAAACCGGCCTTCCGCGATCCACCCTAAGGGCCTGGAAAGTCGGCCCTGAATACTGGCCTCTCGTCCTTTAGGAGATATCACTTCCCTCCCCTACCTCAGTTTCTGCTATGGGACCATCTTTAAACTTTTTATTTAATTTTGGCTTCTTTTGTTTATATCCAGGTCTCTGTAAACGACAGCCACTTCACGCTTAAATTTGGTACCACTGACGGTGGCAAAGAAGATCTGGAAGTAGTCGCTGCAGTAGCACATACTGCCCTCAGGTAAGCAGACACATCTTGATCATTCATACATAATTATCTTTGTTGTTTTAATTTGTGACTTTTCTTTATAATCAACTAATGAGGCTTAGAGGATTCGGAAGACGCAGTTCTAAGGAGTCTATAAGCTACGTTTAAAAGGGAATTATTCTGCTGAATAGGCTAACTTGATTTAAATATGGACTGATCTCTAGAGCTGGGGTCGACAACCAGTCGATCGCGTTCTATTGATAGATCCGAGGGAATGATTTGGTAAATTCTATGTGACGGAAAAGAGGGTGGGGTGAAATAGCTTTTAAGCTATGTAAATTTGGGGTCGGGGATATGAGGTCGGAGTGGCTCAGAGGTATGGCGTCCGCCTCTAAGTCTAAAGGTACCAGGCTGGCTCCCAACATAGGGAATATAATTGTTGGATATTTTTTAAAGAACCAGTGGTTCCTAATGATGTCATACTTCCCCCTTATCTCATGGGTAGTGGGAGCGGATACCTAGCCTTCTCGGATAAGGGTGAATAAATAGGAGGTACCGGGTTAAAAATCCCTTGGCAGTTGGAAATTGTAAAGAGTGGGCCATATGGACGATACCCTGACAAAATTAAAAAATTAACAAACCTACCCACTGTTAAAGGGTCCGTTTACGGCCACCATCTGTTGAAGGTGTATATTTATTGAAGCAGGGTATTTCATTAATAAATTGGGTGTCATCGTTTTCTTGCTTCCGAACCCCGTCTACAAGTTCGTCAATATTAGTGTTCCTGAATGAGCAATATCGTGCTTAAACAAACCATAGAATGAAAACAAAGGCGTTTGATAAGTTCGCCAACTTGAGGGTCAATCAAGTAAATCAGTTGATAATCCCGGTTTTCTTCGGAGTCCATCTGACATATTTATTACATGGCACATCACGGTTCATGGCATAACAATATATACATTAATACAATTCATCTCCAATTAGTGCAGTCCAGTCCAAACATATATATCAATTATTATTATCGTCAAAACATGGTAGGCTATATATACGCACTGCTGCGATGCAGTCAGTCGAAAGTGAGAACTACCAGCTTGCGAACTTGGATCAAAACATGATCAAATTACTCCCATAATCTGGACTTCAATAACTAATGGTTATCCATAACCATTCTTACTTTAATCATAATAAAGGCTGACCCTCTTGCCAAAATTCTCAAAGAAACACTCTGCACTATAATGATATCCTGGGAGTAAACAAAATACGTCCGACTCGTTCGGAGCTTATAATCAAAAGGGTAAACGAAGAGCGTAGTCAAGCGGGACTATGTCAACCGTACCACGTCACAAGTGTACTATACAATTCGCGTTCAATAAATACCGTGAAGCGTGAAAAACATTCTTTATTTATAACATCTCAAGCATCTAATGCGTAACTTTAAAGTGCTCACAACTGTAGCAGACGACATTGTTAAAACGTGTCGTAACACCCACCACAAAAATATTTATAGAATGTGTGATTCCTGTATACACACATTGGCATCGTCGCCAGTACTAACGAATTGTTCGTGCACTGTGCTGAGATCTTCCTTGTGTGATCTAAGGGAGGAGATCGGATCACCGATGGAATTGTCCGTGTGCAATGAAGATGGTCCTTACAGCCAAAATGAACCAAACCAAATTTGGTCATTATAGGAATAAAATTACTTTTTCCACGTTCCCTGTGAAAACCCACAAGTTAGCTGACTAACGTTCACGTTATTCGTGAAATGCATTAAGACATTTGTGTGAAGTTTTGCTTCTCTTATGTGGATGTCACACCATGACTGTCATGCTGCTCCTGCACTGATTTTTTGCAAGGTTTACTCCCTGAATATAAATAACATATAAATATTTATATTCTCTAGAAATTTCTCTAGCTCAAACATACAGTTTTGTTCTCATCCGTAATCTTGAGATCTAACAATTCATGCACTTTTATCTACCGGTAGGCCGAGATACACCTTATGCCGACCACTGGGGTAATGTTTACGCATGTATTCATGATTCTCATTCGTGAAGTAGAAGCGGTCAACAGTCTAACTCCCACGAAGGACAACGCAGAGTCACTTTTAGACTTTAGGCATATTACCTGCTAAGCAGTGATAATCTTCAGACTTCGCACGGGCTACACCAGATTAGGATACCATCTATTCAACACGTTAAAGATAGGAACCGCCGATGAGATCGCACTGTGGCACCGATAAAATGACTGCTGAACATCTACTTCAAAGATATCCAGCATATGAGGAACAGAGCAAGAACATGTGGCGGTCACCAGTACCAATTCCTGGAACAACTCTATGGAGATACAAAAGGCCTCAAGCTGACCAGTGCTTTCTTTGAATATATTCAAGTAGACGTCTGAGATGTACAAAGAAGAAGAAGACACGTCTGAGATGTACAAAGAAGAAGAAGACACGTCTAAAAACTTGATTACATTTTCTTCCATTAAGCTTACACGGAAAGAAACGAACACTCATTTAATGGACCCCTTAAAAAAAGGGGAAAAAAAAGAATATCGGATGTAAAGGAGAAAATGTGCTGTAAAACTCAGAATAACCGACTACATTCGTAATCACCGCTTTTAACCACAAACGAAATATATAAAAGACAAACATATATTAACTGTGTTATTGTATTTAATGTGCAGTGTCAACGATGTATATTTTACAGTTGTATACAGTAATGCATTTCTTGCTGTTTTATCCTTGAAATTCTGCGTATCTTGTGTGTACATACCGAGTTTCCCTGCCCGCTCTTCCCAGAGCCGGATTAACGTAGTAGCACAAGTAGCATATGCTACGGGCCCCGAGCTTTTAGGGGCCCCGCGCCAATAAATATGTACATAATTTTTTGGTCATCTTCAACTACGAGCGTTGATGGGAAGGAGCGAAGCTCCTGACCGGGTTGAAAGGAAAGTCCACTGACCCCCCAGCTACGCAATGACATGTCATTGGGCCAAAAGAGCTGGAAAGCTCGAGGGCCGCTGGTTAGAGAGAAGAAAAAAAAATACGAGCGTTAAACCAATGACCTTGTGATTTATGCCATCTTTAGCGCCTTTTCATTTGGTGTCACGAAATTGTGAGAGAAAGAGCATAAGAGGGTGACTTAGTGTGACTCTTCATTACTTTAATCTTAACTGTTTGCGGACGGAAGCCATTTAAGTGGCGTTGAAAATTTGGTCACGTTTGGACGGAAGCCACTTTTTTGGCTCTAGGCGACTGCCCCTCTAATTTTGTTTCTTTCTTTTAACAATAAAAACTAGAATTTAGGAAACGGAAACTTCCTGTTTTAATTGAGGTATACGGCGTGCTCGCACTCTCTTTCGATCTTGATTAAAATTTCTTGATTTGTAAGGTTAGAAAACTCAAAAAATGAGCAGTAGACACAGAGATATTGGACGTAATTATGCTTCTGGAAGTGAAAAACGTAAAGCGAAGGAAGAAAAAGAAAGAAGAGATCAACTTGTGATATCAAAAACACGTAAGCTGACAGAATATTTTGATGCTCATGGTGGTGGTACTCTAACCGCTGAAGCTGGAAGTACAGGAACAACTAGTACTAGTGCAGGCTGTGCAGCAGAAATCATACAGCAAAACCCAGTATACACTGAGTCTGAATGTGAAAGAATAAGTGAAACGAAGAAGTTCTCTAATGATATTGGTGACTGGCTGAACAATATAGATGACTGTGAGCGTGAATATTGCATATCCAAGGGAAGTGAAAAATGTCAACATGTTGATAGTGCTTTCTCTTCATCCGTGCGATTGTATGACACTGAAAAGAAAACTCGATACTGTCAGAAGTCTTATTTTACAGATATTCATAAACTTACAAACAAGCAACATGCAAGAAAATGGTTATGCTATTCAGAAAGTAAAGGGCGCCTATTCTGTTTCCCATGCAAGCTTATGAGTTCACAATGTTCATCAAAGTTTACTGTGGAAGGGTTTAATGACTGGAAAAATGCAAGCAATCTATTGCGTCGACATGAAGAAAGCTCCTCACATAGACAAGCTTTAATTTCACTGTTGATGCGTAAAAACAAAGGTGAACGTGTCGATTCCCATATTGTGAAACAAATGGACATTCAAGAAAAGTATTGGCACAAACTTCTAGAGCGAATAATTGAAGTTGTGAAGTTTTTAGCAGAACGAGGCCTTTCATTTCGTGGCAGTGATGAAATTGTTGGGTCCCCTTATAACGGGAATTACTTAGGGTTGTTTGAATTACTGGCCAAGTTTGACCCTTTTCTGGCAGAGCATATAAGTACTCATGCAAACAAAGGATTTGGACATACATCATATCTATCTAAAACATCGTGTGAGGAATTCATCAATCTGATTGGATCCAGCATACTGGATCACATTCTCTGTGAAATGAAGAAATACAAGTATTATTCCGTTTCATTAGATTCTACTCCAAATATATCTAATATGGACCAGCTGACTTTGACTCTGCGCTATATTTTGCCATCTGGACCAGTTGAACGATTTGTGACATTTTTGGATATGGAAGGTCATAGTGCTGAACAGCTTACTAAAAGTCTACTTAATTTTTTAAATGCAAATGACATTGATATTAAAGACTGCCGTGGTCAAAGTTATGACCACCAGCAACATGAGTGGCAAGTTTATAGGATTACAAGCACGAATTAATTGATAATGATAATTACTATGCAAATTAAAAATGTGTGTTCAAATATGTTTGTGTTGTTTTATTGTTTTTTTTTAAATATAGGGCCCTTTTCTTAACATATGCTACAGGCCCCGCACTAGCTTAATCCGGCCCTGCCTCTTCCCACCCACATTATTCGGATGTAACATAATTGTTTTAAAGAAAATGGTATGGGGCCCAGTTTTACATATGGATAGTACACTAGAGACACGGGACGTTTTGAGATTCACCCTTCATCAGCCACAGTTACAAACAAGCGACAAAAACAAACATAGACAGGTCAAGAGAAAAAGGCCATATACACTGCAAACGCGTAGAAAGAAATGATGAACAAGTTGAAAAAAGAGCGATACAGAAAAATGAAAAAAAAAAAAAAATAGATGACGCTGTGAAAAAGTAAATAAGCAAGTAAAAACTACGGAACAAGAAAGAAATATCAATTTGACAAATTCAACAGATAACGAATATCCAAAGGCGTAAATGAAATAACAAAGCAGAAAAATAATCCTGGTATACGCTGAGACGACTAGTTCCGCTGGAGTCGTAAAGCTGGATAGCTAAGAGCTGCAAACTATTTATTTATTTATTATTCGGAAGGCAGGACAACTGTTAATAACTGATAACCTCTCTCCTTCCCCTTATTAGTACGTTAAAGTTTTTACGTACTGTCCAGCCCTTGAAAATAAGAAGGATTCGTAATACGATTTTTTTTGTTTTAAATACAATTTTGCCTCAGTTTGGCGAGTTCAACCTAGTCGATTATATTAGGGCGCATGTCCATATATAAAAGACCTTTAAGTCTGATATAAGTATATATTGAATGCGGACTTTCTTTCTGAAACAGGTGATTGCGTAAAACAGACAAGATTACCAATGTGGAACAGATGAAATGAACCAGATAATAGTCAGCAGAATAAGAGATAAAACAAAGACGCTGGCAATGAATATGACGTACGAGATTAAGAAGACTTTTTGTTGACATTTACGAGACAGCATTTTGTCTGTAATCTCCAGTGTAAGAAAGAACGGAGAGACAAACACTGAACACAAAGAAATAAGAACTGGAGGCATACATTTAAAGGATTCTGACGATATGGAAAGACATTACGTTGATGGCACGGGAAAGGAGGACGTAGTTTGAATTTGTTGAAGGCCTGTGATCCTGAGGGGAAGGGGGTTGAGTAAAATGGTGAGAGATGCGCTTGTATGGAATTTTGGGTTTTCCGTTTGTTCAGATTCCAAGCGCCGGTGTGCATCTTGGGAATTGTGAGAACGCCTGTGCTTGCGATGTGGCGAAAGTGTGAAGACTGAAGGAACAGATACATATGATGTGACAAAGGTTTACTGCAGTTATAATGGTCCTTGGATACGAATATAACTTGAGATTTTCTTGTATGTAAGGTAAAGGGTAAAGGATCCGTTTACACGCTCATTGAGGCATATTGGGAATATGGTGTTAGGCCCATATTTTCTCGACCATCGGCACACTAGGGGTGATGTGGTCAGCATCATGCCGGCCGCCTTAACCTTCCCATAGTTGCTGTGGTACCCAAATCTTGAGACACTGCTTCTAATGTATTCTAATGTATTTGATATAACAGTCTGTGGACTAGGTTTATTATTATCAATTACGAATTGACGTTTAACACATTAGGATGCAACTGGCAATATTAAGTCTGTTGACCTACTAGGTCAAGGATAATTCGTCTCAGTAAATACAAGAAAGGAGCCGCGTTTGCACAGTGAGAAGTTTCTTTGAAATCTAACAAAATGTCATGAAAAATAGTGTGTATTGTTGACTGCTGAAATGTCAATATGTGCCGTAATATATGTCATGGATCGATTGTCAGATTTCAGCGTCGTCATTTAAGTCGTGAGCTGGGGTGGGTGAACATGAGCCCTTGTCATCAGTTCATAACACCATACCTCCTCTCACCACACGTGATTCCCCCGACAAGTGGTTTTCCTTTCTATTCCGTTAGTCTGTCCATTGATGAGTCTCTTATATTTACGGCCCATAAATATTTAATATGAGATCAGCTCTGGATAGGACTAAAACTGTCATTAATTCCTTACTCATTATTTGATGTAGATTTACATATATATATATATATATATATATATATATATATATATATATATATATATATATATATATATATATATATATATATATGTAAATCTACATTCTCATATATATATATATATAGTAGCCCTTTCAGTCATGCTGACTATGTGAATGCTTAATAGCCCTCGGCTGCATTTATTCCAGGTGTTCCTTTTTTCGCATGTTCTTTTCTCTTCTGCCTGTTGTGATAGCCTCTTTCTGCCAAATCTGAGGTGACGCCTTAGGAAGCATCGCCACTTGGTGTGATAGGTTGCTGAATGTATGTCCAGTGCCCTCAGGTTTCTCTTGCACACATCTCTGAACCTCATTTGCGGTCGCCCAACTGTTCTTTTGCCATCTGACAGCTGTCCTAGAAGATATATTTCGGGATACGACCATTTTCCATGCGGCTGACATGGCCAAACTAGTGTCGTCTGCGCTCTCTAAGCTGTGTATATACATGCTTTGAAGGCCAGCGCGTGACAGCACCTCGAGCTGTATATATTATTATTATTCGGATGACAGGACAACGTGTGAAAATTGATAGCCTCTCTCCAGTACGTTAAACTGAGAGGTGACTGTATCTTTAATAAAGTTGTTACGCTAAACTTACGTCTAAACTTAATAACGCATATTTTATCCAAAGATGAATTTCTCTGTATCGAGGTGAGAACGGTTCTGACAAATTAATGTTCAGTTATGTTTTTAAAAAAGTGATGGAAACAATAAATTGTAGGAGCCACCTTTATTGTTGTTAGATCACTAACAATCAGAAAAGAAATTTTTGTCTATGCATTCTACTGCACAGAACAAAAGTGGATGACCAGTTGTCGTAGATAAGTAATTTGTAGGTAATTCTCGTGTGGTGTATATGTACAAACAAGAAAGAAGTTACAGACTTTCATAAATGGGTGCTTGCATAGAATCGAAGGATTGAAATGGTATGACAAAGTCACCAATGTGGAACTGATGACAAGAACCACTGGAACAAGAGGTAAGAAGGAGACGCTGGCGATGGATAGGACACATATCGAGGAAACCTGTTGATAGCATTACAAGGCAGTCCTTGTTCGGAATCCCCAGGGAAAGAGAGGCAGATATAGACCGAAAACACGACGAGAAGAGAACTGGAGATGGTAGTGAAAGTGATGAGAACTTTCCGCTGGCGCGTGACAGGAGGAGGACTTGGCATGCATTTGTTGAAGACCTGCGCTCCTTGGGGAACTAAAAGGTAGTGATTGATTGATTGATTGATGTACACTCGTACAATATAGTAATTTATGTATGTTAGTTTGACATATATAAATCCGCTTTCTTCAGAAATGTAATTTTGACCAATTTATTATCCTTGCAAAACTTTTATTTCATCCATTTTTACTCGGAAGAAACATTTTCAGCTTCGAGATTTGATAAACTCTCCACATGTCATTCTTGTATACGTCCTCCTCCTCACTGCACATTTTTGTTTTTTTCCTCTCTGTCACTCCTGCCGCCTCTTTCCCGGAATTAATCCTTAAGTTAAAAGAACTTTTAGGTTAAAGAGATAAAACTCGGCGACACACGAGAAATCAATAGTTCTTGTCGCATTTAGAACTCTCTGAAAGACGTCCTCGATCTGGGTGTTTTAATAGAAGATTGTTTTTTTTTTTTTTTGGTGTGTGGACGGTGCGGAGAAGTGGTAGACAAGCAGACAGGTAGTCATTTAGATAAACACATACATATTATCATTGCGACCCATTAGCTTCCTAAGGAGAATAGGAGTTCAACAGATTCAAGACAGGCCTACCTGAATGTGGCGTATAATAGAAATATAGCATACAGTAATCTGACAGCCTTTGTAATCCCGTTAGCGTTCTATGATTTGCTAGCAAAACCATGCATTTACAGTCTGTGTTTACTCACTTTTTAGTCGTACCTCTTTTTCTGGGTTCAACACGAGCTAACACAAGGTTTACAAACTTTTGTGACCTGCCAGTCATAACAGGTAGCGAATCAGGTTTGTTTATCGAGTCTTCTCACGCGAGCTTATCTGTCAATCATGCGATACCTGACAGACCGCACGTGAATAACATAGATCCTTTCAAGTAGACTCGCGGGCAAAATATTTCCCCGAGTATGCTTTGAAGTTCGTACTCAGCGTAGTCAGAAAAACCCCTGGGTTCTTTGATCTCAGAAGCGGGCATTCGTACAGAGAAAATCTTCGAGAACCCTGTTACACGGGATAAGTATTTTGATGGCGGTCTAACGCCTGAGAAAGGCCGACTGTAAACTTTTATCTGGGGAACTCATGTTTCTGATTCTCTGGTATACACAATAGTGTGAAATGTAGCATCATCTATAGATCAGAGAAACCATGATGATATTTAAACTGTGTTTTCGTAAACCTGTTATCGGTTGTCACTCAGAATTTTTGGATAATCTAAGCAGGTAGTTCTAGAACCATTGTGGAAGATGTGTTAATAGTATTCGTGGGAATTGTCATTCTGATTTTCTGGTAATAGAAATTAGTGCTTACGTGTTAAAGTGTTAAGTTTTACCATTATAATTCACTTAGATTTTCTAGCTGTTAGAACTAGTGAAATAAAATAACGCGTAGCTACTTTATATCAGATGTTCAGTTATAATGTTCATTTTCACCACCCGCTTTCTCACAAGAAGAGACGGTCTTAGTGGACTGATTAAATACTAGGCGCGACTGATAGTGGCAGAAAAGAATTCACGTTTATTTCGTTGTGCGTATTTAATATAAGGGCCTAGTATTTAATATCATACGATGATAAACAGACGCCGATAATTAAATAGCTATTAACGACATGCGATATTTATGTAAGTGCGCGTATGGATAATTGAATAAAAATTGACATTGTACGCTGATCGTTGACCGCGGGCAGGAGGGGAGAGCTGCATAACTCAACCAAACCTGCACTCGCTAAGCGACGCGTGATAGGATAGGCTTAAGACACCGTGTGCCTTTTAACTTTAATCAGGACTCACGAAGTGGATAAGAGATCGTCTTGTCCCCGTCGTGCATATGTGTGCATATATGTAGCTATATAGAATAGTAGCATTTTTCCATAAATGTTTTTTATATATTTCTGCAGACCTGATCAAGGGCGTCCAGCGGTTTTTTGGTCTTTTCATCATTTATTGATTGGCTAATGTTGTCTTTTTCTTGGCTTGTGCGTCACCATTTCATTTGTGAGCCAAAGATACATGAGAAACATTTTAACTTGTAAATTTAACTGGACTAAAAAAAACCCAGCAATATTTTTTTCCATTTTATCAGCCCACTGGGTTGTGGATAAAATACCCTTTATCCTGACTTCTGACAGTCGTTTTTTTCACTTGTAGCATCCATAATTTATGCTGTTTCAGAATGGGCACTCTACCATAGAGCCAGCCGATAGGACTATCATCATTTATCAATTGTAACATTTTTAGCAACCAGATGTTTTCCAAATACTGGAAGTATTTTCCTCTTTTAACTGTGAACCCCAAGATCACGCTTTTTTATATCAACTATTCGCGGTGACATTTATTCATCCAAGAGAAACACACACCAGATTTGGCGTTCACCTCGCTGGTATTTGTTAGATTATGGACTGGGGCCAATTTGGGACATAAATAACCTGGCAATTTTATGTTCAGGAGATATGTATTTCCAAGGGATATCAACAAGAGTAGGTAAGCGTGATTGAGTGGCCACTGTATAAAAGAGAGAGTAAATAATTTTCTTTGTTACAGGAATTTTACCAACATTGGATTTTGCTTAAATGTGTTTAATTTAACTGAGGTAGCATATAGTAAGAACTTGTTCTTTACTGTCTATTCTGTACCATAGTGCTTACCTTTGGGTTATTAACTTTTTGGGTTCTTTTCTCATAGGGGAAGGGCACATTTATTCTGTTATTTTCATATGTTTGTGTGTCTTGTTGTCACATAGCTGTGTGTGTGTGGGGTTAAACTTATATGTATATTATGAGGAGGACAAGGTTGTCTTGTACTAAATTATAGTCGTATAGATAGGCTGGACTAGAGAAACTTACTAATTCCAGAGACATATCTTCTCCTTAAGCTATTCACCCGTGAAATCTATTTCTCACACCTTTTTTTCTCACGTACTTATCACCATCCACTCTACTCAGACGGGACCAAAAATAACTCTCAAACCTATCGGTACGACACTGAACATGTGCCATACGTTCAGGATCTTTTCATGTGTTTGTTACGTGCAGTCTTTGATATCTTACAATATAATACATTTGTATGCTTGTTATGTTCGCAAATATTTTGTAAACAAAATAGATACTTTTTAGTGCTTAAGGAAAAGTCATTATTGAGTTACTTCCCTTGAAAGGAGTGTCGTCACTTTCGATCGAACTCCGCGGATGAATCCAGTTTTACTGCGATTTATTCTTTGTTTGGGTAGAAATAGGTTGTTCTTGCTTCAGTGTATCTATGGCCTGAATTTATGTGTATTGTTTGTCTGGGTAGGACGAGTCTGTCTTATATCTGAATATCTTTGCATGTCTAAGTCGAACTATATGGTCTTTTGTCGCTTGAAAGGTCAAAGGGCTGTTCGGCGGATGTGTCGCTAGAGAGGTGTGATTTGGCTTCGCCCTGATGATGGGGCTGTGGTTTTTTTAATCGGCTTGTCGCCGGAAAAAGTGATCGATATATGTGTAGGGGAAAGTGATAGTAGTTTTAGACCTATCGTGTATGCTTTACCCCAGTGTTTATTTTGATTGCCAAGGGATGGCAGAATCAGTTATTTCTGATACCAAGGTAAAACAAAAGCACTTCTTATGAACTCTTACGAAGCCATCGTTTTCAATAAGGGAAGATTTAACTATATGAAGATGACATTCATTCATAGCAGCACCATATTGTAAAGTGAAGTCAATTGTATCATGATAGAATCTACAAAGTAATGAGAACATTTAATGTATGATTAACTTTGATACAGATTCCTAGTTGTATCCAAACGTGAGTTACAGCTCACGAGAGAAGCCATCTTGTATACACATATTTAAGGACTATCAGGAAGAGAAAGGGATGCCCCGTATTATCGCTTGATGAGTCCAGAGATCACTGCTACACATGAGAACCCATTACTAGCGGTTCAATATGATTATATGAAAAATATGTGCTGAACATTATTTAAAGGAATCTTCGCTAGACGAGTGTGATAAACGAGCGCAAAGGCCTTATTGCTCTATCTTTTCCTACATCTTTCGTATTGTATTTTCTCCGACATTTGCTCTTTCATGCAACCTTTGCGATCCACATTTGTTATTTCATCGTTGTGATTACTCGAGACCAGTATCTAGAGAACCACATTTGTTCTTTCATCGGGGGAAATAAAATCCTTTGATTGAGTCCACATGCCCGACATTATCGTTTGAAGCCCACATTGCATCGTGATAAATCTGGTAAAAACACATATGGTCATCCGAATCAAACATTGGCCAGGGGAAAACGTCTTATGCTGTAATGGTGTTATCTTTAGTCGGCCGCGGTCCAGACAAGCGTTGGTTTACCACATTGGACGCCCATCTTGGTCAGGTGAACAATAAACAATCAGAGGTCAAACTACACCCACGTTTGAACTGACAGGGGACAAGAGCGATCCTGTGAATGAGTGACCAGAGGGGCCATTAAGGATTGGTTGATATGGGCGGAGCTAGATGTCGGATCCAGAAACCCATATTGGACTAGCAGAAATATATAATACCGCATAATCTACTAGAGTGAGGCAGTCAAGTTTTTTACCTTGTGAGGAAGAGATTAAACCCAAAACGCATAGCCTAATACATGTGTTTATTCAGAGTGGATGATAATTCAGTTCTGTGATTAATTGTGTTCTTAAAGGATTTTGCGAAGGGAAAAGAAAGTTAGTAGATCTTATACTTATAAATACATTTTCTTATTTTTGTTTATTTTAACGTCACAGCTAAAATGTGCGAAAGATAAAGTTTCAAATAATTCTTGGCATAACTGATTAATAAAATCAGAAGATTTTCCTAGAAGATGATAGGATGATAGGAGGTAATTAATAGTTCATATTTCACCTTTATCATCATCACAGTCTCCCATGCGCACACACTCTCATGCACAAGATATTTAACATCATGAGAATTGAACTCAGAGAGAGAGAGATGAATAATGAGCAATAGTTTAAATGCAAGTCAACCAGTGATGTTAAATGTGAAAAACTTACGAAGACTTTTGTGTGTCTTCAGTTCATCAGAAGTCTGAGTCTACACGCAACGTGTCTGACGTCTAACCAGAAATAAGTTATCAAAAACGGACATTTGGCTAGCAGAATTCGCCATAGGACATCTTTCATTCCTCAATTAAAAAGGAATATTGTCTCACCCACAAGTCATAAGGTGGACGCAGCATTTTTCGTCACCATATACTGCTTGCTCACAAGTTCAATACAGAGTTATCACAAGTTCAATACAGAGTCATCATAAATTCAAATCACTCGAAAGATCATTATTATCTAAAGTCAAGCAAAAGAGCTCAAAAGAGGAATCGCATATTTATACCACGTGCAACGCACTCTTAAGCGCATTTTATGAAGCAGACTCGAAAGTATATGAATCACGACTACATACGCAAGATTATGAGTCTACATATCACTAACATTTCGTGAAGATATCCAGTCTGACCAGTACCGTCGGGAGATTAGACAACAGACCTTTTGTTCATATGACAACTATTAACTGTTGATCACCACTACAGAGATATACTCAAACAGTGAAGGAATATACATAGATATCTCGTCAGCGTTCTCCGTACGACAACAGTATTCATCAGAACGTCCTCAGCTTAGAGATACCCCACTCGACATAACGTATAACAACTTGGGACATTTTATACATACATGTGAATCCTCATATCTAGGAGAAGCATTTAGAGACACATGGACTGTGTAGAGTACTCACCATTTTGGTAACACGTATCATATCACATCATCATTTCACTTTACACCAGTTCATTCTTAATTAACTATTACTTAATTAACTGTAATTTTATTATCTCATCTGTGTGTTTTGTGTGAATCGTCTTTCACCATCATCACGTTCTAACCATTACTAACCCTATATGTGTGGATATTTCATTAATAAACCCAACGATCGGTTGATCATTATCAAGAGTTTGTTAGTGTATCACTCGTGCTGTCGGTGTTACATATTCACCTATAGGAACCTTTCTCTACTCAGATGAGGTTGGGGGCTTTTTCTTTACGGGATCTAAGGGCAGAAGCTAAGGTCGTGGGGAAACAGAACTCTTTCCATAATTAATTAGAAAACACTGTCTAGTGGAAAGCATTCGCATTCCTGTCTTCTTGTCCCTATCTCGAATAGGTCTTTATTCTTTCTTAACGAGCCAATTTCTAGAGACCTTATATCTAATATCTCATAGACTATTCCTGGCAAAAACTACTGTTGTAGTTGCCCCAGTACTCACCACACGACAACGAGGTTAGGTCTAGAAGCCATCTTGAATGTTGTTTATAATCTGACGTGCTTTGTCAGTAAACTCAGATGATATATATGGGCAATACTGAGTGCTTGTCTACTGACAGTCCATTATGCTATTATTCTACATGAGTGCCCATGTATCATTGCAAGACCATTTATCCACTGTACCATGATGTATTATGCCAACCTGTGATTTGTCACTGTATCGTGCTGTCGAGTGTGTACGTCCAATTAAACTGTAGCAAAGGTACACCGTCGTTGGTGTCGATGACTTCCAGCCATACATGAGTGAAAGAAAAAGACCAATTGTCAACACCACAAACTCTTCTTATCATTCGCGTGTTACACTCTCACTTCATGCTTACACACCACTGCGTAGGTCGAGTTGACATTCCATACTCAAACCACGAGTTACACAACAACACAGCATTTAACTCTGGTGATGTTCTAGTGAGCTTATATTTATCAACTGATGAGCAAAAGAGAGAGTTATCAACTGGTGGACCAGCTTTCTGGGTTTGACCTCGCAGAAGTTGAGAAGTCAACAGACTACCGATACCAGACCGTTTCCTGTGGCTGATACGACACACTTGCAGTATTAGTTTGCTCTTTGTCAACACTTCGTCACGTGTCCTGTCAAGTGAATGCAGTATGTAGGTCAGCGTTGTTGACATTTTTACATTAGACATTACAGAGTTTCACAGAACAGTTGGATCAATTCTTGTCAATATTAACAGGAAGACAGTATTATTGAACTAAGAAGCCCTACTTTCATCGATGGATCTTCTTATGTTCTGCTATTGTGTTGAACTTTAATATTTAAGGCCAGAATTTGTAATTCAATAAAGTGGCAGTTTATTTATTTTCATAATTTATATATTTATGTTTACATGTTATTTGTTTGTATAGTATATTAGTTTATATGTCAGCGGGTTGTGTTTAGGTTGGGCGGTGTCCTCACAACAGAATATCCCACGTCATAGAGGGTCCGTTGTGGGAGTTTTCTTTAGGTGCAATTTCCTTAATTGGAAATTTGCTTGCAACAACTAGTTGCTATTTGTGTTAGCTGTGAAGACTGTAATTATTGTTATTTTTGTAATATTTCTTTGTTCTTTAGTTTTGTTTTGATTTGTTTGTAATTTGTTGGTCTACCCTTTTCTATCTTTCAGTTCTATTCACAATTTATATTCATATACTGTGACGTCATTTGTGTTGTTATTCCTTGCAGATTCAGTGATTACTTTCATTGATTTCCCTATTTGAGTTATTGATTTCTGCAAACGTTTTCGTATTGTCAGTCTTATTTGTACTTTATGTATTCTGTTGGTTGACATATGTTTTATATAGGTATATTTCATAAGACACTATTGCTTGTGCACTGCACTTGGATTATGGTATAAACCAGTACTTTATTATTATTAGTGGTATAAAAAAAAATTATACAGGACCTTATTAAGGCTTGTGACCCACTGAGATTGAGATAGTGTACTGATTAATCAAGTCATTAAGAACTTGTGGTATTAGTATTGTTTCAGGTAATTAGTATTATTGTTAGACATCATGTCTACATTAGAATACTTCATTGCACAAGGGAAATCCCTTGATAAGACTGGTAAAGACTTGGAAGAATGGACTGTTGCTCAATATGACAAAGCATTAGCTGCAGAAGAGAGAAAAGCTGCTGCTGAAGAGAAAAAAGCTGCTGCAGAAGAGAGAAAAGCTCTGGCTGAAGAGAAAAGATTAGAAAGAGAAGCTGCTGCTGCTGCAGAAGAGAGAAAAGCTGCTGCTGCTGCAGAAGAGAGAAAAGCTGATGCTGCTGCTGAACAAAAGAAATTGCAGATGCAGATGGAGGAAAGGAGATTTGAAGCTGAACAAAAAAAAATTAGACAGAGAAGCTGCTGCTGAACAAAGAAGATTAGACAGAGAAGCGGAAGAAAAAAAAGCAATAAGAGAACATGAATTTGAGTTAGAGAAATTGAGATTGACAAGTATGAGTAATGTTAATCAGGCATCTAGTGGTAATGGTAAACCTTCTACTTACAAGGTTAAGGTTCCACCGTTCAATCAGTCCAGTGACGATATTACATTCTGGCTGGATAGATTTGAACGTTCTTGTCGTACACATAATGTGGATAAATCACAATACGCTAATCAATTAGCAGAAAACTTGAAAGGTGAATCTCTGACTAGATTATGCCTTGTAGGAGAAGCAGATAAGGATAATTATGATGTCATTAGGGCGGCTTTGATAAAAAAATACCAGCTAAGTGAGGAAGGCTATCGCCTTTTGTTTAAGACGATGGTGCCTGAGACAGGTGTAGAATTCTCAGAATTCATTGCAAAGGCACGTCTCACAGTTGATCGTTGGATTGAGCTTTCCAAAACAGAAAAAAACGTATGAAGGACTTATGGATTTGTTGCTCAGAGATAAGATTATGTCATGTGTTAACAAACCATTCCTTGAATTTATACATGAGCGTAAACCCAAATCTCTAAAGGAAATGGAAGAATATTGTTCCCAATATGTCACTGCACACCCCGACGTGACTTTTGGCAACACTAAGATTAAGGAGAGTATGCCAGTTGCTTCAGCAACACCATACAATCCCAATTATTCACACAGATTTCAGGGACCTCAAAACAGATTTGATAAAAAAGGTAACCATAATAGTTATCAAAACCAAGGTAACCAATCATTTCAGGGTTCTTCTTCAAAGAACTGGAGACGAGCTGATAGCTCTCGACACAGGGGTGGTCACAATTATAGCAATTTCCATAGAGGAAGTAATTATAGAAACTATCCGAGGTATCCGTCTTGGAGTCAACAAGATCGCAATTACAGAGATACTCATTATAATGAATATGATAATGGTAACCAAGAGAACTATGACTCAAACCCAAATAGGGGTTACAATAGAGGTAACAATAACTACAGAGGTAATAATAACCGAGGTAGATCTCAAAACAGAAGACATAAACCACATTTTCAGGCAAACTCTGCACAACAAGAGTCCCATGAAGCCTATAAACAGAGTAAAGACAATAATGACGCTAATAATATGGCATGTTCCGCTTTTGATTTTGGGAGAGCATCTCAGTGCCCCCAATGCAAAACATTATTTGAGCCAACCACAGTGTCTACTTTAAGCTGCGGCCATCCTCTTCCTGCTCTTCCTGCATCAGTCGCGCATGATGGAAGAGGTTCTCTTGTCTTACATAAGGGTTTAGTAAATAACAATCCAGTCTCCGTGCTATTTGATTCTGGATGCACCACAATTGGTGTTAGGCAGTCACTCGTAGATCCTTCCCGTGCCACTGGACAAGTAGTCAAATGTGTAACATTTGGCGGCACATTAGAGAAATACTCTACTGCTATCATTAGGATTGCTACTCCTTTCTTTACAGGAGATGTACACGCATGTCTTCTTCCGAATCCGATCGCTGACCTCATCATCGGTCGCATTCATGGAGTCAAAGAATGCACTCCGCAACAAATTTCCGCGTGGGAAAGGCAAAACATGCAGATTGCTAACGCTGTAGTCACTAGAGCTCAGGCTCTTAATATGCCTCAAACTTCATCTACTGAAGATAATGAAGTGCATAACCAAGATGATCCCTTGGTAATTTCTCGTGACTCGTTTATAAAACAGCAAGAAGATGATCCCACTCTGAAGAAATTCTTCATTCTTGCAACTAAAGGTGATCCGAATAAAGACACAAGTCGTAAATCGTGGATTACAAAGAAGAATGGCGTACTTGTACGTATGGTTCAAGACTCCATTACGTCAAGTCATTCTCAAATCCTGGTTCCCAAGAATTTGAGAGTTAAAATTTTGCAGCACGCTCACGACTCTCAGTGTGCTGGACACATGGGTTTTTCCCGTACTAAGTCAAGAGTCCTTGCGGCTTTCTTTTGGCCATTGGTAAACAAGGACATACGGATTTATTGTCGATCTTGTAAAGTATGTCAGGAAGTTAAATCCAAAGGTCCACGGCATGCTGCACCCATTCAGGCGGCAGACATTCCTATTCGGCCGTTTCAAAAAATGGCCATAGACATTATTGGTCCATTTAAGATCAAGTCTGCCAGAGGACATCAGTTTATCTTGACGTGTGTTGATATGTGCACACGTTGGCCAGAGGCTATTCCTCTGAAGAGCATTACTACTGCTGATATTGCAGATGCTCTTTGGCTTATATTTTCTCGTCTGGGGTTCCCCGGAGAGATATTGTCAGACCATGGCACCCAACTAATATCAGATACCATGTCTCAAGTAATGTCTACTCTGCAGATAGATAGATCTTTAAGTAGTATCTATCATCCAATGTCTAATGGGATGGTCGAACGCCTTAATAGAACACTTAAAAACTTACTAGGGAAGATAACTGAGGATCATCCTCAAGACTGGGACAGAGTTTTACCTGCGGCCCTCTTCGCTTACAGAGAGGTCCCCAATGAACATACAGGATTTTCTCCCTTTGAACTCGTCTTTGGCGCGCGTCCGCGTGGCCCTATGTCGTTGCTTCATGATCTCATAACAGCTGACAATATTGACGATGACACAAAGTCATCCTACGAATATGTCATCGCGTTGAGACAAAAGATTATCGAAGCATGCAAATTAGCAACTTCTTCTTCTGAATTTGCGAAACAGAAGGCAAGGCAATTTGCCAATAAGAAGAGATGCTTACGACAACTTTGTCCTGGTGACAAAGCATTTGTATTACTACCTTGTAGGGAAAACAGACTACTTATTTCTTGGAAAGGTCCGTACGATATAATATCGAAAATTTCCGATGTCGACTATATTGTCGATATTGATGGGAAGCATAAAACCTTCCACATCAATATGCTTACTGAATTCCATGAACGTCCGGATTATTTGCAACCCATTTTCCAAGCAACGGACAATTCTCCAGTACAACATGGTCATTACTCATCACTGTCCGTGATACAGGATGAGGAAACAAGTTTTTCAGATGTAAATCTTCCTCTTCCAATGATCCCACTTCATTCTAGTGAATCATGGAAGAACGTTACTGTCTCTCCTGATTTGTCTCTAGGAGAACAGCGACAAGTTTCAACTATGTTGCAAACATTTCAGGATGTACTCACTGACATCCCTGGACAAACTCATGTCATTGAACATGACATTGTTCTAACTGACCATACTCCTATTAGGGTTAGACCTTATCCTATCCCTATACATTTTCAAGCACAGGTCGAGAAAGAGTTGGATGAGATGATAGATTTGAAAATAATCGAACCATCCACCTCTGCATATTCTTCGCCGATGGTTATTGTTCGGAAAAAAGACAATAACATACGTCTTTGCGTTGACTATCGCAAATTGAATCAAGTAACGAAGTTCGATGCCGAACCTATGCCTTTACTGGAAGAGCTACTTACTCGACTCTCCAAATCTCATTTTTTCACTAAACTTGATTTGTCTAAAGGATATTGGCAAGTTCCTTTATCTGAACGCGCCAAACCTCTCACGGCTTTTTCAACACCTAGAGGTTTGTTCCAATGGAATTTTATGCCTTTCGGTCTTATGAACGCACCAGCTACATTCGTACGCATGATGCGCCGAATCCTATCTTATCGGTCAGATGTCATTGCATATCTAGACGACATCTGTCTTTTCAGCGATACTTGGGAAGATCACTATTCAGGGTTAGATGAATTGCTGTCTACTTTGCGCGAGCACAACCTGACAGCGAAACCCTCTAAAGCCTATATTGGTTTTAGCGAAATTTCTTTCCTAGGCCACCGAGTTGGTCATGGTTTCCTAAAGACAGAGGACCATAATACTAGTAAGATACTTAACATCTCTATCCCTAAGACTAAAAAACAGGTGAGAAGTCTGTTAGGTCTTATTCAATTTTATGGCAGATTCATTCAGAATCTATCCTCTATCATGGCACCTCTTTCTACACTTTTAAAGAAAGGTTCGCCTAATATGGTCCACTGGTCTCAGGAATGCCAATGCTCTTTGGATAAGATTAAAACATTGTTTTCAACACCACCTATTTTAGTGTTACCTACTAAAGATAAGACATTTGTTCTTCGTAGTGATGCTTCATCCACTGGGATTGGAGCGGCACTAATGCAAGAGTACTCTGGAACTCTGCATCCTGTAATGTATATTTCCAGAAAACTTAATGCGGCAGAAAGGAATTATTCGGTTTTAGACCGTGAGCTATTAGCTATGGTTTGGTCGATCCTCAAACTACAGAGATTCCTTCTAGGCGCACATTTCATAGTAGAAACCGACCAAAAAGCTCTTACTGTTATACAGAGTAAGAATTTGAAGAGCTCGAGGTCTACTCGATATGCAATTGCTCTTCAACCTTTTCATTTCTCTGTGCGAGCTATTCGTGGATCAGATAATGTCATGGCAGACATTCTGTCAAGATGCCCACATGATTCCACATAACTATTAGGGCTTAGACTTCTTGATATGTCTAGTTTATAATAGTTCCTTTCTATATCAAGATAGATACACATTTGTAATTTAATAATATAATGATTGTATCACTACTTAGCGGTTCATTGATGTTTATTCACCGCTGTGCTTTGATGATTTTTCTTCATAAATCATAACTTTAAGATATCTAATACGAAATTATGGTATGAAATTTTTTAAGCATTGTGTAATTGCCAGAATTGTATTATACTTTGATGACACCTTCCTGGAAAAATTTACTTGTAGAGAAATAATTTCTCTCAGTTTATGAGATACATTCTCACCAGTCGCTCCATAAGTCGACTTAGCCTCATATTAGGCGTTATATTTATTCCTGATATTTTCATCTGCGCATTATTCATGCGTTGTGAGCCTATTGTACGTTGCTCCTAGATGTATTTCAAAAAAAAAAAAAAGTTCCATTTTTTTTTCCCGGGAGGTGTGGTAAGACTTTGATATCTTACAATATAATACATTTGTATGCTTGTTATGTTCGCAAATATTTTGTAAACAAAATAGATACTTTTTAGTGCTTAAGGAAAAGTCATTATTGAGTTACTTCCCTTGAAAGGAGTGTCGTCACTTTCGATCGAACTCCGCGGATGAATCCAGTTTTACTGCGATTTATTCTTTGTTTGGGTAGAAATAGGTTGTTCTTGCGTCAGTGTATCTATGGCCTGAATTTATGTGTATTGTTTGTCTGGGTAGGACGAGTCTGTCTTATATCTGAATATCTTTGCATGTCTAAGTCGAACTATATGGTCTTTTGTCGCTTGAAAGGTCAAAGGGCTGTTCGGCGGATGTGTCGCTAGAGAGGTGTGATTTGGCTTCGCCCTGATGATGGGGCTGTGGTTTTTTGAATCGGCTTGTCGCCGGAAAAAGTGATCGATATATGTGTAGGGGAAAGTGATAGTAGTTTTAGACCTATCGTGTATGCTTTACCCCAGTGTTTATTTTGATTGCCAAGGGATGGCAGAATCAGTTATTTCTGATACCAAGGTAAAACAAAAGCACTTCTTATGAACTCTTACGAAGCCATCGTTTTCAATAAGGGAAGATTTAACTATATGAAGATGACATTCATTCATAGCAGCACCATATTGTAAAGTGAAGTCAATTGTATCATGATAGAATCTACAAAGTAATGAGAACATTTAATGTATGATTAACTTTGATACAGATTCCTAGTTGTATCCAAACGTGAGTTACAGCTCACGAGAGAAGCCATCTTGTATACACATATTTAAGGACTATCAGGAAGAGAAAGGGATGCCCCGTATTATCGCTTGATGAGTCCAGAGATCACTGCTACACATGAGAACCCATTACTAGCGGTTCAATATGATTATATGAAAAATATGTGCTGAACATTATTTAAAGGAATCTTCGCTAGACGAGGTTAGGTCTAGAAGCCATCTTGAATGTTGTTTATAATCTGACGTGCTTTGTCAGTAAACTCAGATGATATATATGGGCAATACTGAGTGCTTGTCTACTGACAGTCCATTATGCTATTATTCTACATGAGTGCCCATGTATCATTGCAAGACCATTTATCCACTGTACCATGATGTATTATGCCAACCTGTGATTTGTCACTGTATCGTGCTGTCGAGTGTGTACGTCCAATTAAACTGTAGCAAAGGTACACAGTCGTTGGTGTCGATGACTTCCAGCCATACATGAGTGAAAGAAAAAGACCAATTGTCAACACCACGAACTCTTCTTATCATTCGCGTGTTACACTCTCACTTCATGCTTACACACCACTGCGTAGGTCGAGTTGACATTCCATACTCAAACCACGAGTTACACAACAACACAGCATTTAACTCTGGTGATGTTCTAGTGAGCTTATATTTATCAACTGATGAGCAAAAGAGAGAGTTATCAGTGTTCCTTATTCCATTCATATCTTTTCAAATTCCTGTCTTCGTATGTTTTTCGTTCACCTTCTTTTTCTCTGCCGGCGTGATGCCAAATACATCACCCCTAGTGTGCCGATGGTCAAGAAAATATGGGCCTAACAACATATTCCCCAACATGCCTCAATTTAACGGGATCCTTGACCTCCTGTATTTATCTCTGTCTCTTATCTCGGGGATACCAGAAAAAGGAGCTGCCTTGTTATGCAATCGGAAGGTTTCGTCAATGATTGTTGACCACTGCTTTCTATGAACATATTCAAGGTGACGTCAGAGGGTGAACGAAGAAGAAGTAGAATGATTGTTGAGGTTTTCTTGGCTTCCTTTTTTACAGGATGGTGTAACCCGGATTACCCAACCTTAATATATGTGTAGATAATCCCCAATGTTCTTTAGCTCCCCCAGGAACATAGGCCTTCAGCAAACGCATGCCAAGTTGTCCTATCGCGTGCTGTCATCTCAAAGTTCTTTCCTTGTCTTCTACATCATATTGTATTTACGCCTCCTTCTCTTTCCTACATATTTGTAAGGGGGGTGTCTGTGTGTGTGTGTGTCTGCCTCTGCCTCTTTTACCCTGGTGCTCATACACACACACATATATAAATATATAAATATATAAACACACATATATCGTCTTAAGAACCACCCGCTCTCTCTCCTTTCTCTGTTCAAAGTAGAGACGATAGTGAGAGCTTGTAATATTAAGTACGGATAAAGGGTCGTGAACAGCGCGTTAATAAATGAGTGTCTTTATTATGTATATCCTCCCATAGGTGATGAATTACGCTATAAATCCACTGTATGCGCTATCCATGCACCGTTCGTCACACACTAATCACGAGATAGGTTATAGATTACTCTGTCTATATTCGGCTGACCGCTAATACGTGCGGAGGTTTTGAATGACCAGAAACACACACAAGACGAAGTCAATTTAGGACACACGGTCCACTGCGCTATTATCCAGCGCGTGAAATTTTGCCTGCGTACTTGACGTTAAAATCCGGCTTGGCTGGCTTGACCTTTATTTGTGACTGAGCGCTCCGTTTAGGCACACAGTCTGGCTTTCAATTCTGCTGAAGACGCTGGGCTAATAGATATGCTGGAAGCCACTATGCTCTGACTGGTGATCATGAGGCGAGTAGGAAACCACTACTGCCACATACAATTTCAGGTTTGCTATGTATTGTTATACACTGCATGAGCTCATTTCCCATTAGAGGGATGGGCGTTGAAACAGGGTTGTACTTCAGGTATATGTGACAACTCGTGGTGCTAATTGCTTTCAGAAAAACCGCGAGATCGAAGAGAATGTTACGTTCTTCGTCTGACTGGAATCATGCGATAGCAGTGGGGTATCCTGAAACTGAGACCCAAAAAGAACCAACCTTTACATCAAGTAAACAATAAAATTACAATAGCGTTATAATAAACAGTTATGCTCCACTATGGGATTTATAATTATTATCATTGCTAGGATAGTCTCGGGCTGTCTTTATCCATTTGAGTCGCTCTCCTGTTACTTCCATTCTATCAATTATCAGCATACGCCCGCATAGGCTAATATATCTTGTACATACATGTACCTATCAGCAAAATCTACTCCATCCTCTTCCAACTCAACATACGGGATATCTAACCCTGTAGTTCCAGCTGAGTGGATATGCTATTCATCTTACCACATTAAGTGAATTTACATAAAATACAGCATTTAGACATTACATAATAAATGGTATGCGCCCCTTGGGGTCGATACTCAAAAGGGAAAAAGTAATAACCTCTCAAAAATTGAATACATGAAAAAGGTAATGTTATAGCTATGATAATAGGTAGTGACTTAAACATAAGATATAAATATATCTCCGGCTGGTGGCTGCTTTCTGGATTGCTGGGAAAGTTCTAAACTGGTGTCTAACTACACAATGTAGGCATATAATAATTTCACACAACCACTAGATGTTTCTCTCAGAAAGTAATAAGGTACTTCTTCTTCGTACACTCTCAGACGTCCACTTGAATGTTCTCAAAGAAAGCAGTAGTCAGTTTGAGGCTATTTGAATCTCTGTAAAGCTTTTCCACGAAAGGAGCTGGCGTCGGCCATATGCACTTTATCTGTACCACATATAAGGGGCAACTTTGAAGCAGATGTTCAGCAGTCATTTTATCAGTGCCACAGTTACACTGATCGGTAGTTCCTATCTTTAGCTTGTTAAATAGATGGTATCTCAATCTGTTGTGGCCAGTGCGGAGTCTGAAGATTACCACTTGTTCTCTTCTGTGGAGCTGGTAGTAAGCATCATTCTGTTTGTGCCCTGGATGTTCTACATTCCATTTGTTTCTGTAACTGATTCTGAAAAAACTCTTTGCCTCCTCAAAAGTTATGCTTGCATCAGGCTGAGGTAGATGTGAACCTACTTTTGCCATTCTGTCAGCCTCTTCATTGCCGGCGATGTTACAATGAGATGGGATCCACTGGATCACAACACTTTTGAATCGTCGACAAAGTTTGTGGAGCACTACTCTGAGATCATCCAGGTCTGTATTATTTTGTCTTTTCAACGTTGCAATTACTGACTGTGCATCAGTAAAGAAAGCAACTAGTCTCTCTGCCGTTTCTTCTGTCAATATAACCTCTGCTGCAGTTTTCAAGGCCTCTGCCTCTGCTCTGAAGTTGCTGGAGAATCGTCCTGTCGCCACTGACAGCCTTTTTTCCGCACCAGTGCTTAAGGTCAGAAAGATACCCCCACCTCCATTTTCTGTTGCATTTGTTGCTGATCCATCTGTGTATGCATGGGTCCAGGTGATGCGTGGATAATGTTTCTCTATGTATTTTGTCGCTATGGATTTTCTATATGTTGCAGTTTGGCTCTTTTTACTTTCAATTCCAGGAATGTTTTCTATCATTTTAGGGAAACGATTTTGTTTTCAAACTGGAAGCTTGTGTGCAGTGTAGATGGGTTTAACAGTGGATATTTCATCTATGGATACTGCTCTCATTTGTGGTTTGGTTGATTCTACAAAATTACTTCGTTTGAGTCTTTGCCTTCTAAGAGCATTTATTCTATGGCACATTGGGTGGTCTGTTAGTCTTTTGAATTTTTCGGCCTGTTGTTGAGCCCTGCAGTCTCTTCTATCTGTCATTGGCTGGAGGCATGTAATCTTTTCGAGTTCTTTTATAGGTGTTGACTTCATGCCTCCCGTTATAATTCTCATTGCTTGATTTTGGAGTCTGCTAATTTTATCGAAGTTTGTCTTAGCTGCTGTTGCCCATGCTGCCATGCCATATTCAAGAACTGGCCTCACTCGCCCTGTGTACAACGTCTTAAGCACTTTCTCATCTGCACCCCAAGTTGTTCCAGCAAGTTTTTTCATAATTGCCATTCTTTGTCTTGCTCTCATTCGATTTCTGTCAACCTGTTTTTTCCAAGTCAGACGGCGATCAAAAATAATGCCTAGGTAGTTCGGATTTTCGTTTAAATGAAGATTTACTCCGTTTAGTACTAGTTTGAAGCTCTGAGGTCTAGTTGAGAGGGAAAATACAGTGTACGTTGTTTTCTCCTCATTAATCTTCATGAGCCATGTTTTGGTCCACACTTCCAGTGATGTTAGTGCTTGCTGCATCAGAATGTTTGCAGTAGTGATACGTTCTTCAGAGATCCACAACGCTAAGTCATCTGCAAGGGAAGCATTGTGTGCTATTTGTTGAATGTTGTCAGTTATGTCATTTATGTATGCAAGGAACAGTGTAGGTGACAGGACTCCCCCTTGTGGGACACCCTGCTCTAATATAAACTTTTTACTAGTCTGTCCTTGCAGCTGTACTCTGGCGGTTCTATTTTCCAGGTAGTTACCATTCCATTTGTACATTCGCCCATATACACCACTTCTCTGCAGTTTGACTTTCAATCCCTCTTTCCATACTGTATCGAAATCTTTTTCTAAATCTACCCAAACCACTAGCGTGAGTTTTTTTTCGTGAAAGGCATCTTCGATTTCCTGAACTATATATGTGATTTGATCCTCAGTGGATCTGTGTTGTCTGAATCCTGCTTGTTGATGGTTTAATAGGTGTTTGCTTTCCAGGTGCCACATCAGTCTGGTATTTATCATGCGCTCCATCAGTTTTCCTACACAGCTTAGTAGGCTGATCGGTCTGTAACCATTTGGTTCTTTCGGGTCCTTGTCTTTCTTTGGTATAGGTATCAGAATAGCTTCTTTCCATGCCTGCGGGACAATTCCTCTTTTCCAACTGTAGTTAAGTACTGCCAGAAGCTTCTTTTTTACCCTTGTGCCGAGACCTATTAACATTTCATTGGTTATTCCATCTTTTCCAGGTGACTTCTTTTTCTTTAGTGACTTTATTGCCTCTTCCATTTCTGCCATTGTCAAATTTGTCATCATATGCTCTTCAGGTGCAGTCTGTGTATTGTCATGAATCAACTGTTCATCTGTGACGATTTTCTTCCTGTCAGTGGGGACATCAATGTGATTTGCGCTAGCAAAGTATTCTATAAATGCATTTGCACCTTTTTTGCCTATCAGCATATTGTCGCCGTGTTTCAGTGCGATTTGTTTGTAATGAGATCCTTCGTTGTTCAAGGCTCTAACTAGTTTCCATAGCTTATTTCCGTCTTTATCTAAGTTTAGATTTTCTGTTTTTTCTTTCCAGCAGTCTCTTATTGTTTTATTTAATGTTTTTCGGTATTTTGCAGTGGTGGCTTTGAGTAATATGTTTGCTACAGTTGTTTGTTCTCTTTCTGCTGTGTTTCTGACCTCTGTTACTTCATCCTCAAGCCTTTGAAGTTCTTCAGTCCAGTAAGGTTTGTAATTTTGTCTTGCCCCTCTGGGAATAGAATCAGTGGCTGCTTGTAGTGTGGCTCTGTTTAGGCTTTCGACCATCGTTTTCATCTTGCCGTGCCGTGTATTAATGGTTTCACAAAACCTGTCTGACAACATTGAAAACTTGTCCCAGTCAGCTCGTTTGTAGTTCCATCGAGGAAGTAGTTTTTCTTCCTGCGGAACTAATTCCATATTTATGACCAGTTTTATTGGTTTATGGTCACTACCTGCTAGGTACTACCTCATATAATTCAAGTGTTATATTGCACGCACATCACGATACAGTTTTAGGTGAATAACTTACACCACTGATATTTCCTTAAAGTAAGAACAGCTTTTAGCCTACTCTTAACCCATGGTAAGCACTGAACGGACGATGCGGTTCTGTCTAGTAAATATATGTTAGCTTAAGTTTACCATTAACCCATTGTAAACAATACCACCTAGGAGACACCTAACTGCTTAAGCCCCATTTAACTAAGGCGGTAGACGGCGCTACATTATCACTGAATTAATTACCGGGGAGAAATCACCTAAAATAATTCAAGTCACACTACTATTAGTCAAACAACTATGTCACCAGCCTACTGCTATGGAAACACCTGTTAAAGGTAAATTAGGGAATTCAATACCAACAGAAAAAGAACAAATGAAGAGATGGGCTGAGCACTTCATGGAGGTGCTAAACAGACCACCACCAACAGTAACACCTGATTTTAATAATGAAACATCCACAACCACTTTGCCAATAACTTGCGATGAATTCACGCTGGACGAGATCAAACAAGCCGTTAAAAGATTAAAAAATTTTAAAGCTGCTGGAGTTGACGAAATTTCAGGGGAAATGATTAAAGCAGTTAATGACAACAACCTCTTGAGAATTTTAGATATTATAAATGAAGTATGGAGAGAAGAACAACCACCACAACAATGGAAAGACAGTATTATTGTAAAGTTACCGAAGAAAGGTGATCTATCAGACTGTAATAACTGGCGTGGTATATCTCTATTATCAGTACCTGGAAAATTATTATGTTGCATGATGTTAGAAAGACTTAAATTGCATGCTGACGAAAAGATCAGAGAAGAACAAGCGGGTTTCAGGCCGAAACGATCATGTATTGATCAAATATTCACACTAAGAACAATTATAGAAGAATCAGTGGAAAGGCAATCGCCACTTATTATCACCTTCGTCGATTTTCAAAAAGCCTTTGATAGTCTACACCGCCCATCATTGTGGAAGATACTTACAATCTATGGTTTTCCAACAAAATATGTGAATATAATCAAAGCGCTATATGACAATGCAAGATGTTGTGTTAGAACAAATAAAGGGAATACAGAATGGTTTACAGTAGAAACAGGGGTGAAACAAGGCTGTATTATGTCACCACTACTTTTTGGAATAGCTATTGATTGGGTTATGAGAAACTATACCCACAATGAACAATTGGGTATAAAATGGACAAATGGAAAATTCCTGGGGGACCTGGATTTCGCAGATGATGTAGCATTCTTAAGTTCAACACCAAGACAATCCCAAGAAGCAATAAATAATTTGTGTCATCTCTCGGTTAAAATTGGTCTCCAAATAAATGCCTCTAAAACTAAAGCTATGAACTTTTCTAACGAGACCTTTGATATCATCTTGAACGGGGAAAAACTACAGAAAGTTGAAAGTTTCAATTATTTAGGCAGTAAAATGACTCAGGATGGTGACACAACAAGAGAAATCCATACTAGAATTGCTTTGGCAGCTAGCGCCTTCAATAGATTATCTAACATTTGGAAATTACGATCATTGAATATACATACCAAGCTTCGTCTGTTTAATTCAAATGTTATCTCAGTGTTAACATACGGCTGTGAGAGTTGGAAAATAACAAAAACATTGGAGAACAAGCTGAATACATTCGAGAACAAATGTCTTAGAAAACTCATGAACATCAGTTAGAAAGAATTCAACACTAATCGACAAATAAGAGAAGACTCTAGGCAGAAATATGTCTCCGACTATATAAGGAAAAGACGATGGTCATATATCGGTCATGTCCTACGAATGCAAAACAACAGAATACCACTACAGGCGCTCACTTGGGTTCCTGAGGGTAAGCGGAAAAAAGGAAGACCAAAAGAAACACTCAGAAGAACAATAATAAGAGAAGGAAGAACGTTGGGCCTAAATAATGTGCAAGAGCTAAGAGGAGTGGCGTCACAACGAACAACCTGGAGAGCACTGGTTTCTGCCTTATGCGCCGTGTTTGGCGCTTAAAGAATTTATTATTATTATATTACTATTAGTTATATATAAAACCTAACATGAAAAAAAATATATATATATATATATATATATATATATATATATATATATATATATATATATATATATATATATATATATATATATATATAATACAAGAGATGTCAACTTACCCCGAGATGACGAGAATAGGCAACACAATCTAGTTTTGTGCCCACATCTGCCTTAGTCTCATTTGGTCATCTACGGGCAGGAAAAATTTACGAGTGTGCTTGACTGAGTAAAACTTTCTAGATTTATAGTCTACCAGAGACGCTACCCACCATCGCGTGTTCCCACGGATGTACTGCGTATAACGTAATCATGAGTAAGACAAAAGTTATTTCTAGACACTACATCAGAGACAACAACCGCGAGAAAGTTTCGTACATATGACATAATATTATTCTAAGGGCTAATTGCGGCGATCAAGGGCCACAACCAAAATCTCTGAACACACGTGAGTTTTGTCTCCCCTTTCTCCCGCTAGCGGTCCGCTTCTTCAAAGAAACTATTTCTCGCTCGTGGTCAAACACTGTTACCAGCAAGAAACGTTCCCCTAGTCCTAGTCAGACAACATCAGTTGCGCTTAGGTAATATTATCGTAAGCTGACCGCTACTGACCAAGTGTTGAATTTATAATGAAGGCCAGAACGAAATACAACCGCGGTGTGGGGTCTGAGAGGGGAATAATGGGCTACGCAGACATTAAAAGAGTAAGAAAAGTGGGACGTGTTGGTAAAATAGAATTATCAGTCAATCCGTGACAGTAGGGAACAACTGTGGATACAGGGAAATCGTTAGTAAGAGTAACTTCCCACAAGCCTTTGATCATAGCCGATCATCATGATGTCGTTTTCTTCTTTGACTTATACTTCTACTTCGTTTTCTCTCATATAACCACATCTATTTCTTTCATCAAATTACATGTCATGTCTCCGACTGAGATAACGATTTCCTCTGTTACCCCTGAACATTCCCCAAAGCTGGCCGCTCACAAACATCTAAAGTCTGGCGCCCGACATGCAACAATTGTTGAACATGTATCACCGCCTTTGTCAAAAAATTATGACCCGTCGCAAACACTAATAACTTGCTCTTCTGAGAGGGATAAAGACAGAACTGCTGCTTAAGCGAGACAAAATGTGAGTTGGGACTACAAAATTACATCGACTTGTCCGTAGATTCTAGTTATCAGAATTCGACTTAATTGGAGTTTTTTATTTTTTTTATTTTTTTTAACAAAGTCAAAGAAGAACTTCAGAAATGCTTCTTACTTAAGGGAAGTTCGAGTTAAGTGAATTCCACTTAAGTGGACTCCACCGTGTATATATATATATATGTATATATGAGAGAGAGAGAAAAAAAAAGGAGAGAGAAAGACCGAGAGCCGAACAAACAGTGTATTTTATAGCATGGCAAAAAAACTTAGTCGAAGGTTAAACAGATATACTGATGGAGGTGGTAAAAGTGTTCGAGAGTGGTATATGGTACTATACTAGTTCCCGCTTTATAAAGTGGATGACCAGCTTCTATCCTCACGGCCTTTGCCTTCACTAACTCAAGAACGTCATCAGGTGCCCATTTAGAGCTGGGTAAACGTCCGACTGGCTAAGCGGTTACAACGCTTTCTATTGCAGCACAGTTACCGTGGTCCGTGATGGAAACCTGGTTGTGTCACATTTCAGTATACCCAGCTGTAAATGGGTACCTGACTGTGATTTAAGTTAAAGAAAGCATACGCAACGAGGAAAAGAACTGGTCACCCCAGCTAATACAAAAGCTGGGCCTAGTATGGGGAAGTCGGTATCGATTCAATCCCCTACGGCAGTGTCTGCTTTGGGGCTACCTATACCTTTCCTAGACTGAGGCCTGACAATGCCAGGTTTCGAACCTGGACACCAGGAACTTTGCTGCTAGAGGCAAGCACTCTAGCCACTCCGCAATCGGACGCTGTGGTATTGGTAGCATATATCAATCAAAGAAGCAAAATATAATAAATATTAGAGAGAATCAACACAATAAAGTGGATATTAAACAAGGACACATTCGCAGTGGAGCGAATAGTAAACAGAAGAGCAAACACAATAAATTAATTATTACATAATGGAACAAGGGTCCTGCTTTTGTGCACTTGTTAATGGCCGACATTATTGCTTCTCTTTCACCCTCCCACACACGTCGGGTAACGTAAACCAGTGGTTTTCAGCGTGTGCCATTTGCCCCTCCTGCAAGGGGCCATGTCATATTTTAGGTGGCCACAGTAAGTGACATATTTCTAAGGGGACCGTTATAAGTTTCTGAGGGGGCAACCTTAACTTAGACTTAAAGAACTGATTATTAGAATCTTTTTTTCTGTTTGTCGGCCATATGCTGCTACTATACATTGTATGTCTTTAAGAATTTTATTTGCTTCTTAGAAGTAAGTATCACTTAATAGCATTGGCGGATCCAAGAGGGTGACGACTAGGCGATCGCCCTCCCCTTGGGACTTTGAAAACCTTTGTTTTATATCAACCGCCCCAGTATTTTCCCCCACTTGAGACTTAAATGTAAGTAATCGTTAGGTCGGACGACGGACGAATTAAAACGTCTGGTACTGAACAAGGGTAAGTACCCTAAAGGTTACGAACGTAGTTTGCAAGTAATTCTACTGGCAGGACAATGAAAGCTGACATTTGCCAATAATTTTGCCATGTTTGCAAAATCAGAGGCACATCTTCAATCCAATCTACAAGTCTGGAAGGAAGAGTTGGGGAAGAAAGGGATGGTCATGAGCAGTTCCAAAACAAAAACCATGGTGATATCACGAGAGGAAAGAAGACATCAGATTAAGCTGGGAGAACAGTTTCTGGAGCAGGTCAACCGCTTTAAATTCCACGGAGCTGTCATAGACTGGAAGGGAGGCATCAAAGAGGATTTGGGTATCGGAAGAGCAGCAGATGGGAGACTTTTTCGGTCCATAAATCGAGGATTCCTCAGCAAAAGAGAAGTTGTCAAGAAGACGAAGATGGCTGTATGCCGCTCCACCTATGTCCCACTCTTGACGTATGGATGTGAGTCATGGGCAATGACAACAGTCCACAACAGCATGATCCAAACATTAGGAATGAGGTATCTGAGGAAGGTGGTTGAAGTAACAAGAAGAGACATGGTCCGCAAGCAGATGATACGCCAGGGCCTAAAAACCCAACCTCTACAGACCCAAGTAGAACACTCCCAACTAAGATGGTTTGGCCATGTCTGCGGAATGGGAGAAGATCAGCTACCACGACAAGTGTGTCTAACTAAGAGCCAGGGATCCAGACCTCTGGAACAACCCAGTGTCCGCTGGGAGGAACACAAATTAGACAATCTCAGAAGGACCAAGCACTAAAATAGAACCAGGCCAGATAGGAAGACAACTGATAGGATAGTATGGCGCTCTCTCTTCCAAACCTCTAAACGTCACGGTAGAAGAGGAACAACTAAGTAAGTAAGTAAGGACAATGAAAGACATAAAGGGAACCGCCATGCAACTGTGAGACAAAAGACGGCGCCAGGTAGGTGCCACAAGGGGACTTCATTCGAGCCGCAGAAACAAAGGACTTTGTGACAACCGGCGGATAATTTCTATTTCGGGCGGCTAATTCCCCCCCCCCCTCCCCCCCTCCCCCCCAAAAAAAATGTTCTGCTATAATATGAAATATACAGTATATGAGTTTTGTAGTGAAATTGACAGAGATACAACGGTAAAATATCTCCAAAGATAACATTTAAGGATAAAAACATAATGCGTAGGCTGCGAATAGTACATGATCGCCTAGACCGCGGGTCATCATCCTCCATAATAATTGACTCGCTAGACAGGAGGGGAACGGCGGATCAAAAAGGAAAAAAATATGACTGGAAAGGCTAGGAGACGCAATTGGGGGGGATGGAGGAAAGAAAAAAATCACGTCCCCCAAATTGACACGAGGTACGGAATTGGACGTTTTGCGATACCAAGCTTTTGATTTGAATGGAGCGGTAAAACGCAGATGTTAGGAATATTACAAAAATTAAAAAGTAATTTTTTCTTAATATTAATGTTAGGAATATAAAAATTAGCTGGCCGGATGGCCTATTCTGAGCAGTGAACTAAGATGGTCTTAATTTTACAAACGGATAGATAATATTGAAGATAATGACAAAAGACAGTGTAGTTCACATCATCGACAGACTGTGTTGAATAAAAAAGTGTCGCAATTTGCACACAAAAACACGACCTTGGACGCAGGTGTTCAAATTTACTTAGTATGGAGGAGAGGGTTTTTGAGCGGTAGCTGTGTCTAAATATAACTTTTAACGACAAAATTTTGGAGGGGAGAGAAAGGTTGGTTCAAAAACCAAGCACATTTTTTTAGAAACACAAGTAGAGACGGACAGACTAACAGATAAACATCCATACTTGACTGAAGCATGACTGAAATGACTTTATGGTAGGAAATTTGAAATTTAAAATAAACCGAGGCAGTGATTGGCCACAGACAATCATATCATTAGCGCTCAGACGCGAAAGTGGGGCCATTCTTCAATAGTTGTTCAGTGATAGACACAGATTTTAAAGTGTGGTGATTCCATATGAAAGCAAGTGAAATAAATTTAGGGACGCCATACTATAGCCAGCAGCTCAGCTGAGTTTTGCTAGCAATTCTGTGTTATTTATTCATAATCTGAGCTGCGAGTTTCTGTCGTCAACAAAGCAGGGTCTATTCAGTTGGTGACTTTACTCGAGTGTATCTGTGCAGTATTTGTGACAGAGACCACCATTATTGCCCGCCAGCACGGAGAGGTGGGACCACCTGATTTCAGCACCAGAGCGACAACTACCAGATGAGTGAGCCTCTGGTCTGCTGGACTTTCACCAACGCCCTTTAGTTACTAAGAACCCCATAAAAATTCCCACCATTTTCTGGACACTGTGTAGTCAATATAGACAGGTGTGATGAGGCCACCCCAACAGCACAAACAGTACTATCCTCCCAAGTAGATGAATACTAGAACATTTTAATAAAACTAACTAGTATAGTACATATATATGTACACTATTGCATTTATGATATAATATTCTATGCATTTCTTTTCATAATCTCTAAATCCTTTTAAGTTCTGGTCAACCTAAAAAATTGACACAGAACAAAATAAATGTAATATACTTATATCAAAAAATTTTACACACGTGAGTTAGTTCAGTGTATTTTAACATTTATTAATATTATTAGTCTTGTTAATATCTGTGGGTATATTTATAATCCATTACACCACACTACCTATCATAACCCTAGACACTTTACGTAGCCACATTCATAAAAAAAAAAAAAATTAAGTGTGAGGTCGTAGTGGTAGCAAGAAAGGCCTTCTGACAATTCACCACTACATTTTATCTCAGGAGCCTTAACAGCTGGCCTCATACAATTTACATTTAGTAATAACACCATCATACAATACCATCAAACACCACTACAATATTGGGGTCTTGTCCAGGGATAATTAGCCCAACAGTAATATTAGGATCTCCTGGTGGGAGAAATAAAAGTAGGGAAATAAATTGTAAAATTTCCCTTAAAATTAAAAGTGTCCCTGCAGATAAAAGTTGGTGAATCTTCACAGCCAGTAATAATTAATTAGTTAACTGGTTAGTTAGAATTAGTTAGACTATAGTCATAAGAAGTACTTAGTGTATTTACTGGTTAGAGATTTAGCTTGTATATTATTATATTGTCTAAAAAGTATGGCGGAGCTGGCAAAATTTAGATCAGCTGCTGTGCTCACCGCGAAGGAGATGGGAATGGATGGTCAAATTTTAATTCAATACGTAACGGCTGAATGTGATAAATATATTGAACGGGAAGAAAGGAGGTTAGCTGAAGAGAAGAGGTTAGAGGCTGATAGAGAAATTAAGAGGTTGCAGATTGTGGCTGACAAAGAGGCAAAGGCATTGGAGGCCGAAGAAAAACGACAGCAAAGGGAGGCAGAAGAGAAAAGATTGACTGCCGAAAGGGAGGCAGAAGAGAAAAGATTGACTGCCGAAAGGGAGGCAGAAGATAGAAGGTTGCAGAGGGAGCACGAATTACGACTAAGGGAGCTGGAATTACAAGGCCAGGCTCCTGAAAATGGTGCCAGCCCTTTTGCCTCAGATGCTACGCCCAGTCTGGGAGCCTCAAACTCAGCTATGGGGTTTCATTTAGACCATTTTGTTGAGAAAGACGATGACATAGAGGGGTACCTAGGACGTTTTGAGTTATTAGCTACTACATATGGGTTAGAGAGAGAGAGGTGGAGCTTAAAGCTATCACAGGGATTGAGAGGTACTTCTTATGAAGTATTTGCTAAAATGAACAGGGAAGACCAAGACAATTATGACATGTTAAAGCAGGCTTTGTTATTAAGGTACGAGAAGAATGGTGAATTTTATCGTAAGAAATTTAGAAATGCCAAACTGTTGTCTGGGGAGACATACCACCAATTCTCTGCTAGACTAGAAACCTATTTGGAGAAATGGACGGCTCTGGGGAAGACCCAAGATCTTAAAGAAATGATCATGATTGAGCAATTGAGAGAGTCCATGGCTCCAGACATGAGAAAATTTCTCATGGAACAAGGTGCAGAGAAGTTGGGGGAAATTTTAAATGTTGCTGAGAGGTATCAGGCAGCCCAGGCAGAGGTAAGTGGTGCTAAAAAGAAGCACATAGACAATTTTAAAGCTCCACAGCAATTTAATAAATTTGATAATAGAGAGCAGGGAAATAAAGGTAGGACAAACTTTGAGCGGCCAAGAAATGACTATCGCGACAGAAACTCACAGTTCAATGACCAAAAGTTCAATGAAAGAAAACCGTTGAACCAAGGAAAAAGATGGTGTAAATGGTGCAAGAAGGATAACCATAACACCGAATTTTGTAGAAGGAAACCTTCAAACATTGCTGCAATGAAGTCGGGGACGCAAAGATTAAAGGTTAATCCTAAGGGACAACAGGAACCTTATCACCCCCCAGTTTGTGAGGATGTTATTTGTAATGGGGTCACCATAAGGTGCCTTTATGATACAGGTTTGGATTATGATTCAGTTGTGAAGTCTAGCCTAGTGGACCCAAGTCAGTATACCACAGAAACAGTGGAAATACAAGGGGCGACTAAGGACATACCACTCATGACACTTCCCATCGCAAGGATAATGGTGAAAACTCGCTATGTGGAAGGAGAAATCAGAGCAGCAGTGATAGATGAACCAATCTACCCTCTGATATTGGGGTGTAGATACGTCTTCTTGGGGAATCCCGAGAAACCTGTGATAATGGCGACAGTGCAGACCAGGTCACAGAAGAAGGAGGAAGAAGGTGAACCTATAAATGCTCATCCAGAGGAGATGAGGAAGGCGCAGGCTGAGAATAGGACACTCAAGCCCTGTTTTAAAAAATTGCCCAAATGCCACACACCTCCGAGCAAGGGGGAATATTTCATGAAGAACAAACTCTTATACAGGAAGGCCGGAACTGGAACAAATGGTCACAACCAGCTGGTTCTTCCCACTTCATATAGAGATAAAGTGATGGAACTCGGGCATGCGATTCCCTTCAGTGGTCACATGGGGATCAGCGCCACAGGACAGCGTATAGCTTGTCATTACTTCTGGCCAGGGATAACGGAGGATATAAAAAGATATGTCAAATCCTGCCCAGAATGTCAAAGGGTAGCTCCAAAGCACTGGACTGCTCCTGCAACTCTAGGGGAAATGCCCATAGTGGGAAACACCTTTTGAGAGGGTTGCAGTGGATATTGTAGGACCTCTCACTCGGACCAAGAGGAGGAACAGTTACATCCTTACTCTGGTGGACACTTGTTCTATGTGGGGAGAGGCGGTAGCCCTGCCATCAATTGATTCAAAACATGTAGCAGAGCCAACGGGCTGATCACCCGTTTGCCAGTCACTTCGATTACGGAAACAACAGCAAATGGATTGATTTGCCGTTGCCCTAAAGACGCCAATAGGCGTGATGGGAAACAATGGCAAAGAAAACCTATCTGCTGTTGCCCTAAGACGCCACTAGGCGTAATGGCCACTGACTGCTTTGACGGTCGGTGGCTAAGGACGGAAGAAGAAGAAGATGTAGCAGAGGCACTACTTACAATATTTACCCGATTAGGATTCCCACATCAAATCTTGACGGATAATGGATCTCAGTTCAAGGGGAAACTAACGGAAGAAGTTTTTAAGCTATTTCAAGCCAGGCACTTTCATTGTAGTCCGTACCATCCACAAGGGAACGGCCAGGTAGAGAGGTTCAATGGGACTCTCATTTCTATCCTGAGAAAGCTGGCACACGAAAAACCGGATCTGTGGGATCAATTCCTGCCCGCCGCATTGTTTGCGTACCGGGAGGTACCACATTGTTCAACCGGGATGGCTCCGGTAGACGAAGGTGATGCATTCTTGTACTACCCTAATGCCCAGAAATATATTACTAACAAATTGGTTGCTCGCATAGGAACCATATACGGTTGCTCAAGAGAAGGTGTCGTAGCAAGCTAAACAAAGATCTATAAAATTGACGCTGCAATAAAAGGGGAAGGAGAAAGTTTGATACATGATGTGAAACTCATGTGTTGTTAAGATAAGTATCTGGAGACATAGATCGCCATCGTCCAGGAAATGTGCACACCCTTAATGGACCCTTGGCTATTTCAACCCAGATCGCATAAAAAGAACCAAGTCACCTCACATGAATACCCATTACATCCTTTGAAACCGTCAGCAAGGTAAAATGTCAGTAAGCACGCAGACTAAAAACTCAGAGGGAGGAAGAGTTCAACAAAGTTCATGCTAGAGGAACATACAGATGTATTAACAGATAAACCAGCCATACAAATTGCTACAGGTATGAACATGAAAACTGGTCAGAACTCAAACCCAATCTGTATAGAGCCTATTAGGCTATTCGTTTATCGGCGAAGGAGAATGGCCATAAGTAGAAGGATGAGAGTTCAAAGAGTATTTGGGTTGAAGGACGGGATTACGCAGATTCCGTCTACCATATTTTCATCTTTAGATTAAACACATGGTGTCTATACGCTAAAATTTGTTGAGTAAAAACCGTTATGGGGAACACTTGACTGTGGCATACGCGGATTAACTTCTGAATATAACTGAATATCTGACTCACGAAAAACATTTCTGTATGAGATCCATTAGATTACTCAGACACAAAACAGTTTCGTTTGCCAGACGGAGAGCGAATGGCAAAATAACTTTTCAAAACAGGTGACAGAATTAGTAAAGGCTATTACAATCCCAGTTAGTAAGCACCTGTAAGTGAGACCTCTATTGTTTGCTTTTTGCACTTCGAAGAGGAATTCATTATTGAAGTTCAATAGTTGCTAACCTATTTCCGGATCTGAGGGTAGTACATAGCGTCTGAGTTGTTTTCAAGGAGACTGATTGCCCAAATGTTAGGATGTCCCCTAAGAATAAACCCAATCGCGTTCGGTCGAGACAGAATTTCAAGTGATTGAATACTCGTCGCCACGCGATGAAACTTTTGAAGAAACACTATTGAACTCTGGAGATGTTGTTTGATAGAGGTCGGGAGGGGGGCGAACTTGAACGTCGAGGCAACAAACAGTACTGTATTGGATGCAAAGATTGGAATTCTTTGGGGCACAACTAGGATGTTACTCGAGGTAATGATGTTACCCCTGTATTCCTATAGAAGCTTGGAAAAACTGCGAGAGAGCACTATATGTTTGCGCTTTCAAGCACAAAAAAAGACATGCGATCATTCTGTCGATATTGTCAGCTATGCTACAGACCATTATACATGAAAAAATACCTCCTTACGCATCGAGATATATGTTTTAAAACCTCAAAGGAAATGTAAGACTCGCAGGGACGAATAAATTGTGGACTAGCAACAAATGTGAACTAGCAAATTCCATTAACCCATTCTGTAGACTAAACTCAGCTTTATGCAACCCATCCTCAAACTTTCTGAGTTATTGACATGCATGTTTCGCTCTGTCTTAAGAACCTATATAATCAATCTCGAAGTGGTACTAGTGCTCGGTAGGGCAGTTTGTTGCCATAATAGAATCACAACAGACACTCTGATGTCCAATCGTGAAACCAGTCGCTAGAATGCTGTATGAAATAGACATTCTGGAAGGCGAAACTGGTGACTTGTTGCATACTTAGGCACTCAAGATTGAAGATCTTGAGAGCCAAAATGTTCTGCCGTTCACTTCGGAAGTGCAATAAGAAGCAGTTCGTGAATTCTAGTGGATGTAGGTATGACAGTTTTACTATCAGGGTCCAGATATGACCATCAGACCTGTCTCGCTGGAGAGTAAGTAATCAGGCTAAAAGCATAAAACGCAAGATACCCCCTGAGGTGGTCCTGTTTTGTTTGCTAAACCTAAAAATGTATTAGTATGACCCAATGGTCATATCGTGTAACGACCGTTAATATCTCCTGGCGTGCACGCATTTGTGATAGAGAGAACACCTAGTCAGATAGCACAGACACCGCTAATCATAAATGCGATCTGTCTGGCAGACGGAGGAGTAAATTTTACCTATGTGTACAGTCGCTGGTTTTGATTGCATAGATTACATTATCAGAGTCATGCAGATGTGTAATCTAAGACAGAGATATCCCAATAATCAGGAGGCACTTAATATTCCAAGGAGGACATGAATAAGCTGACCTAGATTAAACTGACGCAATTGGGAGGCTAAATCTCAAGGCCATAAGACAGGATTATTTTTGGAACTAGCGGGTCATCACCCTCCATAATGTATGAAATATAGCTCTGTCTACAGAGTTGTGTAACAAGATCGGAACCTAACGGAAAAAAAATAGATCTCCTAAAGATTCTGAGACTAGACTAGCTAAGCACCGCTTCGCGATAGCATAGCTGTATCTATTCGTGGAGGAAAAGAAATCACGTTTCCCAAGTTGACTTAATGACAACTAAGTCCGACATCGGACAGAATGTGACAACTACCACCAGATTATGTTCGATACGGCCACAAGTCGGTGCCATGTAGTTATGTGGGGGCTTTGAAAGCGCGGACCATCCGGAGGGGGGGGGGGGGGTTGTGGGGGGGGGGGGTAGGGGGGGGGGCATGAGTAGATCAGAAATTCATTTCACCTGAAATGGGGAACAGCGCGAAAGAAACACTAGTCGCTTTTGGGCAAGCGCAGATCGCGAATAATATAAATAAGGCAGGAAATTAAAGATGATTTTTACCGTCGCACAAGCACTCGTAAAGCATAGAGTATGTTTAGCATTAATCTTGGGCAATTAAAGAAGTTTAAAATCTTAATCTGTATGGTAGAATTTGTGGTGGAGAGGACATCGAGCTTATGCGTCGTACTTGTTCTCCGGCTAAGCATGTGCCCAATTACAGCAATGTGCATTGCTGAGGTGGTCTTTATTTGCTTGCAACCTTATAGTTTAGTATCCGCAATTATATTGATGAGTGACTTATGCACCCCTTCCAATTAACGTAAAAGACCAATTACCTGGAATGTCAACTGCAAATAAAATGTCTTCTCCGTTCCACGAGTAATCCCTTCTCCGCGCACCGCCCGGATCATAAATTACTCCCCCGGTCCAAGTGCACGGAAATCCTGTACATGGAGCCCATTCCTACCCTTGGTGCCCTCGCTGGTTTTGTCCCTCCCATCTATAACATATAAAAAGTGCACCATACTTCCTGCTGCTCATTCCCATGAAGGAAGGCCTTGCTCTCGGACGAGCTTTTAAAGACTATACACGAGTGACTGCTAACGAAGTGTGTAACAAAAAAACACGATCCAATGAGACTACACTGTAGGAATCAAATCAACTTATAATTGGAAGGGCGAACGCGTAAAAAGTACGCAGTGTTGGCCTGAGAACGACGTGTCTTGTCATCCTCCTAATAAAATATAACTTTTTACGACAAAATTGGGATTACGAGGTGTGATCAAGAATAGGTTGATGTTTGTGATGTGTTTCACTGAAATCGAGTACTTTTTGTAGAATACGACATTGAGTAGAAGGAACGGTGACAGACTAACAAAGATAAATATACCAACCTCATTGCCCATAAAATTGACCGTGGTACGCAAATTGAACATGAAAATGACTGTTAGGGTATGGAAATTTTAGTTGTTTGGAATTTTAAATGGAGCGGTATAAACCCTAAGAGCTAAGTTTAGGAGAGTATATGGTTTAGGGGCCGCCACAGTGACAATAAGTCGATATCATTAAAAGGAGATTAAAGCTTAATTAAGTTTACATTACATTTAGACGATATCATTAGATCATATCAAGGTAGCTCGTCAGGGGGCTGTAAGCTCGAAAGTGGTAGCCATTCAGTCATTAGTTTGTGATCAGTGATAGACGCACTTAGATTTTACAACGTGTGGTACGATAAGTCCATATGAAAGAAAGCGTGGAAAGAAGTTTAGGGACGGACCAGTACGTAGTGAAGCCATCAGCAGACAGCTCGCTGAGTTTAATGCTTGCAGAGCAAGGTGTTCGCAATGTTGCAACACATAAATACGATACGATCCTTGGACGTAAGTGATTAGAATTATTTCCTTATAGTTTTTGAAATAACGCGGGTTTTTCTGTTTGCGTGATTTGAGTACTGGCCCGATATATAATCGAAATCTACTAACTACTAAATCGAGAGATCTCCTATCCTTGGACGGAACAAGTAGGGGATGGTTTGCTCTATCTAGTAAGACATAAAACCCAACCGCCCGATATTAGAAACACCCCCCCCATTGCCCCCCGCCCCCCCCTAAAAATTGACCCCCCGTACGCCTAGTCAGGGTCTAGGACCCAACAAGACATATGTACATAAAACTCCCAAAGCAGCAAAAGGATTATGCAAAGGAACAGATCAAAGTTGACTGGATTGAATAAATGGATTACATATTGACCTATCCTCTTGTTAGGAAGATACAGAGGTTAAGGCAGTAAATAAATCAACTTTATTATCATATCCCATTAGCGCTCAGGCAAATCGGAGAATGGTCCCTTTGTGGATGGGGAGGAATCTTCAATATGCTGAATTCTAAAAAATAAGACCACCCACTGAGCTGCGAGTTTCTGTCGTCAACAAAGCAGGGTCTATTCAGTTGGTGACTTTACTCGAGTGTATCTGTGCAGTATTTGTGACAGAGACCACCATTATTGCCCGCCAGCACGGAGAGGTGGGACCACCTGATTTCAGCACCAGAGCGACAACTACCAGATGAGTGAGCCTCTGGTCTGCTGGACTTTCACCAACGCCCTTTAGTTACTAAGAACCCCATAAAAATTCCCACCATTTTCTGGACACTGTGTAGTCAATATAGACAGGTGTGATGAGGCCACCCAACAGCACAAACAGTACTATCCTCCCAAGTAGATGAATACTAGAACATTTTAATAAAACTAACTAGTATAGTACATATATATGTACACTATTGCATTTATGATATAATATTCTATGCATTTCTTTTCATAATCTCTAAATCCTTTTAAGTTCTGGTCAACCTAAAAAACTGACACAGAACAAAATAAATGTAATATACTTATATCAAAAAATTTTACACACGTGAGTTAGTTCAGTGTATTTTAACATTTATTAATATTATTAGTCTTGTTAATATCTGTGGGTATATTTATAATCCATTACACCACACTACCTATCATAACCCTAGACACTTTACGTAGCCACATTCATAAAAAAAAAAAAATTAAGTGTGAGGTCGTAGTGGTAGCAAGAAAGGCCTTCTGACAATTCACCACTACATTTTATCTCAGGAGCCTTCACAGCTGGCCTCATACAATTTACATTTAGTAATAACACCATCATACAATACCATCAAACACCACTACAAGTTTTTATAAAATTTTGTCTCCTTGTAGTTGTACCTTACTTTTATGTAATTATAAATATTTTCTTTTTTAATAAAGATGAATTTTTTTCAGGTTCTGTGTAATAAAACCATCAAGTTGTCACATTTTTTATAAAAATTCGTTATTTAGTTTTTTTAATTGTCTAAAAATGTGTGTAAATAGGGAGCCACGGGGGGAGAGGAGGGGGGAGTAGTATTATACTGATGTACCCACCCCTCTCTTGGACAATTCCTAGATCCACCAATGCTTATTATAATCTTTTCAATAGACAGGCCTTTTTGTTTGCTATTACACAATTATGTCTCCATAGAATTAATCGTTTTTGTTAGCTACTACAAATACTGTACTTTATCTTTATGTGATACAGTTTAGATTAATAAACAGTGCAGATGATAAAGTATCTTTGTTCCTGCCAACAGCGACTATGATGAGAGTCACAGAGATAAATGAGGCTCTGAATGTGGGTGGGGGGGGGGGGGGTCATGAGCAAATAAGGTTGAGAACCCTTGCTGTAAACAAATATTACAATACCAGTTAATAATACTACTACTACTATTATTACTACTTTGACTACGACGACTGCTGCTTCTACTACTACTACAACTACTACTACTTATTATTATTAGAATCCATTGCACATTCTGCGGCCTGGTCTGCTGTGACAGACAAAGAATTAGACTGCCACCTGGTATGCTGTCACCAGTACCTTTCCAAGGATGGTAGTGATCTCATCATTTCTCATGATTGCTTTACCAGTACTGTTCCAAGGATGGTTCTAGTCTCTCCATTTCTCATTAAATTCATTCACCAGTACCTTCCAAGGATGGTACTGATCTCATAAATTCTCATAAGATTCATTCAGTGGTATTATTCAAAAGATTGTTCCAACCTCTTCATTTCACATTAGAATCCTTCCCCACTACTGTTCTAGCGATGGCTCTGACATCTTATTTCTCATAACACTCCTTCACCAATATTGTTCTAAAGCTGATTCTGATATCATCTTTACTCATAAAACTACTTCACTTGTATTGTTCCACGGATGGTTCACATCTTTGTATATGTCATACGACTGTAAGAGCTTCATTTTGCATTAAGTCTTTTTTCTACTTTATTTCGTTATTCCACAATTGGTGATTCCTTTCTCCGTTATTCTCTAGTGCTGCAACCACCATGGCACGTTGGGTTGTATGGTGCACAGGAAAGTGATCACCTACCTTGCGTCATACTCATTGCAAATAGTAGGACCACTAGACACAGGAAACCTAAACAGACCTTCAAGTATCCTACAGGCCCACTCGACTGTAACAGCCCTTTACACACATTGCGACAAAATGCCAAACAAAAGACAGCGAGAACACCTTTCACCCAACCTCCATGGTGGAATAAGACAGTGGGGGAAGCATGGATAGAAAAGGAAAGATCAACAAAGGAATGGCGTAAAACACGAAACAGAAGAATGATGAATGAGAGAGAGTTTGAAGAGATGAAAGAGAAAAAGCAAAGAGCCGTTAATAGATTCAAGAGCTGGGCAAGGTAGGCCAAAGATAAGTGTGGGAGGACTTTGTGACACAGGTGGGCACGGAAAAAATCCTACAGAAATTGTGGTCCTTATATCGAAGAATGAATAGAAAAAGTGCAAGCTAACCCATCCCTAATATCAAAAGCTGTACAGGACTAAGCCTGAAGTCAGACGAAGAGAAGGGAAGAGCATTATTCAATCGATATGTGGAGCAAACGGATAAAGGTGACAAAAGTTCCCGCCTGAAAATAAAGGACAGTGTTCTGGAAAATGCCCTAAGGGGCCAGATAAACTTCGACCTCATTTCTGAAGAGGATGTGGTGTACACATTGAAAACCAGCAGAAACACTGCTCCAGGTCCTGATGGTGTACAATACCATCACAGTAAATAGCTCGACGATATAGCCATTATAAATATGTTGAGCGATTTCAATACGAGCATACAGAATGCTGAGGTGCCGGAAGTCTGGCTACACAGTTACCTTCGGCCACTTTCTAAACCTGACAAAGACCCTACACTGCACAGAAACTATCGAAGTATCACACTACACGAAAATGCACACATCCTTCCTGATACCCTGGGTAGCTATAGGCTATGAAAACAACATTGGGTAACGCTGGAATGTTTGCGTACGATGTGTACGAGGGATTCCAGGGTAAAAGAGAAACGGTGGCTGTCGCAATTGACCTACAGGATGCTTATAACAGTGTGGACTTTGCAACCCTAGTAGACTATAATGGCATGTGGTGTAAACCCTTGGATAACAAGGTGGATAGCAGCTGCCTTAATGGAGAGATCAGTTGCATTTCGCTTGGGAACTTGGACATCAGAACCAATGCGCATTTGCCCGGGACCACCCCAAGGTTCTCCACTATCACCAGTGCTGTTTAACATCTACACAGCAAAAGTAGCAACCTTTCAACCAACAAGACTAGGACGAACATTAACTTTCGCAGATGACATACTCATGTGCAGAACTGGCTCAGACAGACAGGAAATGGTCCAAAGCATACAAGAGACACTACAGGCGGTTTCTAAATGGTGTGAGGATAGCGGATCAAAGGTCAATCCCAACAAGGCCTGTGTGATGTGGTGCTCTTTGAACAACTCCATAGTGAAAGCAGACCTTCCAGACATCACGTTCAATGGGCAGAACATCGAAAGGCAAGACAGGCTGAAGTATTTGGGAGTAACGTTTAATCGTCGGCTATCATTCAAGTATCATGTCGAACTGATCATACAGAAGTGCAAGCGAGGACTAGCAGCCTTAAAAACAATGGCTGCTGCGCGCTTGGAACAGAGACTATTGTTTCTCCTGTATCATCAGCTCGTGATTTAAGTAATCGAGTACGGGCTAGTAATACTCACGCTGTCAGTGTCACAATGTGAACGACTGGAACGCATTCAAAATGAAGGGATGCGCATAGTTTTAGGCTGTACGCGTGATACCCCCATTGTGACAATGAGATGCTTGCTCGGATTGCTGTTGATTAGATCCAGATATGCGATGGCTCAGGCAAAAGCCTGTATGCGGGTAACCACCGACAAAAGACACACCCTACATGAGAACGTAGCTGACATCAAAGGAGCAAGAATCAAGAGGGGGATGTCGTGGATGGCACAGGCAGAGGCTACGATTGGTCAGGTGACCATGGTTGAAATTGTACCCAAAGGAGTAGAGTGGAGTAAGTCAGGGGAGAACTGGATAAACTACCAGCAGGTCATCATTATCCTTGACAGAGAGTGAACATCTTGGGGCAGTGGAAAAGCAGAGCTGGAGATTAACCAGCTGAAAAGTGATTATGCTGGGGATGATGACGCCATTGTGTACACTGATGGATCTATAGTGCGTGGTAAGAAATCAGTATGGGGCTTCTCTGCGAGAATAAAGGGCAGGGTCGTCGCTGAACAGAGTGGAGCCTATATGACAACAACCTCCAGCATGAGAATGGAGGTGGAGGCAGTTACTGCAGCACTGAGGTGGCTGTCTGAAACTCTATCAACCAGGGCAGTTATATTGTCAGACTCTCAAGCCATGCTTCGGAAAGTTCAGAACGGATGGCTGCGGCAGGAATGGAAAACATCAATAGAATCCTCAAATCTTGAAGAACTTGTGTGGATCTACTGTCCTGGTCATGCAGGGGTACGTGGCAATGAGAGAGCTGACAGAATGGCTTCGAGAGCACCCATAGTGAGGACACTGGACATGGATAAGGGAGAGATACTAGGGCAATTAATGATCGGCTGCTGGATAATGACACTGCAATGGATGAATCAACAAGGCTGAGGCTGTTGGAGTTTGGCATCAAACGTGGGACTAGTAGAAATGAACGTGAGAGAGGATGCATCCGTCGTATGTACAACCAGCGTGCTACAGGTACAATTAGCAATTATACTCTTCGACAATTGCTGAGGGAGACTGAGCACCTATGGGTTTGCCCGGAGTGCAGTTAGATCGATTCTGATTAACAATAACAATAACTATGTTCTTATTGGTGATTCCTCCACCTTTCTTTCTTTCTTTCCTTCTTTCTTTATTTATTTTTGTCTTTCTTGTCCTTCTTTCTTTCTTTCTTTCTGTCTTCCTCTGTCTCTCTCTCTCTCTCTCTCTCTCTCTCTCTCTCTCTCTCTCTCTCTCTCTCTCTCTCTCTCTCTCTCTCTCTCTCTCTCTCTCTCTCTCTGTTAGCACCTAGGCTTAACATTAATAGCAGTATTTTTGAAAAATAAATATTGCAGTAACAGTTGTTCTTTGGCAGGCAGTCATTGACATTATGAGTATTATTATTATTATGTACTTTTTTTTCTTGATTTTTTCCCCCACATTTTTAATCTTCTGCTTCCAATTCCTCTTCCTTCTTTTTCTATTTTTTTTTTTTTTACTCTTCTTTCTTTTTCATCATGTTCTAGCCCAATTCTTAACCCTTTGAAAATAAAAGATTGTTTCTTCGTTCGTTTGTTCGTTCGTTCGCTTCTGTTACATCCACTGCTTTTTCCGCTCGAATGTATTCAGGGGATGGATTACAAGATCACACTTTTACCATTATCTTGAATTCTTGATCGTGTCTGCTGTCATCGCTTCATTAACTTTGTCATTCCAAAAAAGTGATTGTCCATCAATATCAATCAATCAATCAATCAGTCAATCAATCAGTACCCTTTAGCTCCCCAAGCGGCATAGATCTTCAACAAACACATGCCCAGTCCTCCTGTCACGAGCCAAGAAAATGTATGTCAGTGCTTTCCTTGTTTTCCTCATCATATTCACTCGTGTATTTAGTTCTCTTCTCCGTGTGTTTTTTGGTCTACTTCTACCTCTCTTTCCCTGAGGATTCCAGAACAAGGACTGCCTTGTAATGCTATCAACAGGTTTCCTCAATATGTGTTCAATCCATCGCCAGCATCTTCTTTTCATCTTCTGTTCCATTGGCATTTGTCTGGTTCTTGTGGGACGGATGAGAAGAACCAGGAAGTGATTAGATACGAGGGGCGTTCAGAAAGTAATGCACCACATCGTTTTTCTCAGCTAATAATGAAGATAGAAGCATGGAATTTTGCACACTTCAAATATGGCATGTGCCAATTGTGTGCACTAAATTGCACCGCAACCGGCCAAAAAATACGGCTGCCCTAAACCGTTGAAATGGAGCGTGTTAGCAACTTGCGTTATAAACAGCGAATTGTGATAGAATTTCTCGTTGCAGAGAAGGAAACTGTTGTGAATATTCACAAGCGTCCATGTGAGGTGTATGGAAGTTTTGCAGTCGACAGGAGTACAGTCAGTCGCTGGGTTCAGAGAATCAAAGAATCAGGAAGTGGAGATACAGAGCTGCTTGATCGGCCGCGCTGTGGACGTCCTGCCACAGCCACCAACGCAGAAATGTTGAAATGCGTTGAGGGCATTATTTTTTCTGATAGGCGAATCACTACTCAACAATTGGCCTTACAGCTGTCAGTCAGCATTGGTAGTGCAAATGCAGTTATAAAAACTCTCGGATTTTCTAAGGTTTGCGCAAGATGGGTTCCTCGAAGTCTCACAAATGACCACCGATTGCAAAGGAAAGCAATTTTTTTCTGAATTGTTGGAGTATTTCAATGCTGATGGAGAGAACTTTTTGGCTAAGATCGTTACAGGCGACGAAACCTGGGCACATCATTTTGAACCTGAGACAAAAAGACAGCCAATGAAGTGGCATCATTCGCAATCACCAAGAAGAAAGAAATTCAAGACAATTCCTTCAGCTGGAAAGGTCATGATCACTGTCTTTTGGGACATTGAAGGTGTGGTTCTTGTGGACGTTATGCCAAGAGGAGAGACAATCAATTCGCAAGCTTACATTAAGACATTGAAAAAACGCAACCAACGTTTTCGCAGAGTTCGGCCGCACAAGAATCCAGCAGACCTGCTTCTCCTTCAAGACAATGCGCGCCCTCACGAAAGTCTGGCAACACGGGAAGCAATCTCCAAATTGGGTTGGACTGTACTACCCCATCCACCCTATAGTCCCGATTTGGCACCCTCTGATTTTCATCTATTTGGTCAACTTAAAGATGCACTCCGTGGGACAAGGTTTGAAGATGATGAAGGAGTGATTCATGCAGCGAAGAAATGGCTACATGATCAAGACAAAATCTGGTGCGGGCTAGGAATACATGCACTTGTTTCGCGCTGGCATAAAGCCGTACAAGTTGATGGGGATTATGTTGAATAATACCGATGTTTACATGACATATCCATGTATATTGTGTATAAATTTCATGCTTTTTGAATAAACAGCTCCTGAGAAAAACGATGTGGTGCATTACTTTCTGAACGCCCCTCGTACAATAAATTAACATTTCCGTTTTAATTGAACTGGTTAAATTCATTTCTATTGAACTAGTTACATTTATTTTTATTGAACTGGATGTGGCTGACGAGCATTAACAAATGGTATTCATATCTGGTTGTGGATTGGTCAGTTTTAGACGCAAGTAACCATACCATTGGTCAGTTTTAGAGGCAAGGAACCATACCGTTGTTCAATTTTAGACGCAAGTAACCACACAGTTGGTCAGTTTTAGACGCAAGTAACCATACTATTAGTCAGTTTTAGACGCAAGTATAAATGTTGTTCCAGGTTCAGTCTGCTCAACTGATTTTATTAAAATGCATTTGCGTGGCCAAAACCAACTTCAAACTGAGTCACAGTAGGGATGATTATTTCTTGAATGAATGAATGTCAACTTTCGACCCTAAAACTTTAATCGAAACCCGATCGACCCTCTGGGGTTTATCAAGACCTTGGATGTTAATATCGACCACTTTGGGAACCTTGGTTTAACGTAAAAGTGTAAACAGTAGCTTTTGACGGTGTCAGAAGAATAAAACTGTGAAAGCACTACCAACAAGGCTTTCCTCAGAACATAGCAAACACGAAAACGAAATAAATGGTAACAAGTCCGGGAGGAAAATTGACTGATCAACCTATATGTTTAAAAACAAAAAACTTCACATACATAAAACTATTCTCAGTCTATGTCTTCTCTTTCCTATTTTCTCTGTACGTCTCCTTTTTTTGTATTTCCTCTTCATCATCTTCTAGTTCGTTCTCCATTTCCTTTATGTACACTTTTGGTTTCTCCCTCGTAGGTGTAAAAAAAAAATACAAAAAGCACTAGGAGCTTTCATTGCATTAGGAAACATATGGAGAACAAGAGAAATCAAGTCCAACACGAAAATAAGAATCTTCAACTCAATTGTCAAGTCAGTCCTATTGTATGGCTCTGAGACATGGAGAGCAACAAAAACAACAACCAAAAAGCTACAGACTTTTATAAATGGGTGCTTGCGTAGGTGCTTTTAGAAGGACTGAAATGGTATGACAAAGTCACAAATGTGCAATTGATGACAAGAGCCAGACAAGTGCTAGTGGAACAAGAGTTGAGAAGACGCTGGCGATGAATAGGACACACATTGAGGAGACATGTTGATAGCATTATAAGGCAGTCCTTGTTCTGGAATCCACAGGGAAAGAGAGGCACAGGCAGAGGTAGACCAAAAGACACATGATTAAACACATTGAGAAGAGAACTGCAAACAGAGGTGAAAATGATGAGGAAAACATGGAAAGAACTTGAGCGGATGGCACAGGACAGGAAGACTTGGCATGTGTTTGTTGAAGGCCTATGCTCCTTGGGGAGCTAAAGGGTATTGATATATAAATTTGACCTGACCTAGATTTGGACTTTTTATATAATTATTATAGGAAACTGGATGAAGATGTGCTTCGATACCTTTAATAGCCACATCGATAGCATAATTAAAGGAGAAAATGTGTTGAAAACATACCTTTTAACAAAAAATCCAATTTTCACTGCAATTCGTTATCAGAAAAAAAAATTTTTTTTATACCGGCATGCAAGTACATCAGGAAAGTTTTTACTGAAAAATGGCGATCACAGTCTGCGTCGCTTGGGTGCGCGACGGAAATCTCGGGAGAAAACGTGTTTATTTCGTAATCGAAAATTCTTTAATCGGTTATGAATCCAAAAATAGAAATAAGGGAAAGCATTTCTTTTGTCTTTAAAATAATAACAATATGACAAAATCTTTAAAGGACCCCCTCCTCCCACACCCAAAAGTTTAGTCCACGAAAAGTGTATGTCAAAAGGTGGTTTTAGTGCACGGAGATGGCTCAAAGAGCCATATGTGGCTCGCGAGCCGCAGGTTGCCGACTCCTGGACTAGGGGAATGTCTTGTCGACAGGCGGCCAGTGGTTCTCGCAAGAATAAAATCGCCGAGGCCGCCGGGATCAGCTCTGCACGGAGCGCTGTCTCCCTACCCGCGCGAGCGAAGAGATGGTCGAAGAAGACATAACTATGTCCGGACACTTATCTGGTTGATTCTGCCAGTAGTCATATGCTTGTCTTAAAGATTAAGCCATGCATGTCCAAGTTCACACTGTCTCACGGTGAGACCACGAATTGCTCATTAAATCAGTCAAGGTTCCTTAGATGACACGATCCTACTTGGATAACTGTGGCAATTCTAGAGCTAATACATGCGTGCATGTCTACGAGGGCAAGTTGCGTATCCTACTAATGACAGGCGGTAGCTACTGGTGTCAGACTGTAACGGCCAGACCGTTCCTCTGACTTCCAGGCCGGGTCTCGCTGCACGGGCAACAGCTTGATCTACAATTGCCCAACCTCGTGCCACCGAAAGTTATGTCGGGAGGTACGCCCCTATGGTCAGTAATGACTGGAAGGGACGATAGCATTGTTTGATAATTGTTTTAATGTTTTATTTGATTTAATGATACTTAGTGCGCGTTGGCAACCTATAATGTAAAACCACCAGACACCACTGCAGCGTAGCATGCAAATGTTTGATGAAGGTTAGATAATGCTGCAGTGATGACTATATGCTCCACAAGGAGCGCATAAGTCAGTGCTGGCTCTCTAAGAACAACTACAGTGCTGGCTCTATACTACTACTACTACTACTACTACTACTACTACTACTACTACTACTACTACTACTACTACTACTACTACTACTACTACTACTACTACTACTACTACTACTACTGCTACTGCTGCTGCAGCTGCTATTGCTACTGCTACTGCTACTTCTGCTACTTCTGCTGCTGCTGCTGCTACTACTACTACTACTACTACTACTACTACTACTACTACTACTACTACTACTACTACTACTACTACTACTACTACTACTACTACTACTACTACTACTACTACTACTACTACCACTTCTACTGCTACTACTACTGCTACTACTACTACTGCAA